>JAWMAG010000020.1:8390000-8980000 GCA_037013455.1 Ceratitis rosa | reverse complement strand
GAAATTCATTTAAAGGCAAACAAATTTTTATATACTCGTATTAATATACTGATGTACATACATATATAAACTTATATGAATACTGTCGCCAGCTCAATTGAATTCAGAACGTATGTTTGTATATTTATGCAAACGAGCATATTTAGTGCTTTACATACACGTATGTATATGAAAGAGTTATAATCAAAAACCGAAATTTATAAAGAAAGATGATCAAGAAATAAAACAAAATAGCAAAAAGTCAAGCGGATATACTTGTAAATACACAAATATGATAGTTAAATGTATATATGTATGTAAATCAAAAAAACAACAAAGGCAAAATATTTTCTTTATAAAATTTGATGCGTACGCCAACAACAACGCTTAATAATAAACATAACAATATAATGAGCTACAATGACACAAAAATAAAAATTTCAATAGACCATAACAACAGTCTTCATATACCAACGCTGAGTGGGTCGAGACGGCTAAAAGTGAACGCATGACAGCGCAATGAGGTAGGCAAATACCATACCATACATATAGTACATATATACATATACCTATACTCGAATGTGTGCGTGTACGATATGATATATCGAAAGTGTATCAATTGTCAAAGTAAATAATTATAAACTTTTGCCGCAGTCGCGGTCGCCAACACGCAGTGGCAATCGTCACATATCTACAATATATTCAAAAAAATATGACTAATAGCAGTATAAACTAGACCATATGCATATATACCTATTACATTAATAAAAAAAAAATAGCTTAAACAAATTGAGTCCGACTACCAAGAGTGCGCAATCAAATATTTGTCAATTGATTGACAGATATCTTGTTAGAACCACTCAAATGCATTAAACGCAAGCATGCGTTGGCTACAACTCAACTCAATATTTATTCCCCAATGTAATGCAATCACAGAATGCAGAACACAACTCATTCAAGCTAGAGTGCAGAGATGGCCATTTGAAGAGCAACACGTGCAACAACCGCAACAACAAGCACTGAACGCCATTCACCTGGAGTCAGTCAACACCTCCAAAGACTCCTTCCCCGTGAATGGCGTACTCGGAGTAAAACCACCACCCATAGCAGACAACGAGCTTGAGCTGCCTCGAGAGAGTCGCGTGACTTTTGCACAACTTAGATCTGGATATTGTAGCAGGTTAAACTCCTACTTATCCAGCCTCGACCCCAGCATACCCAACGTATGCCCTGCATGTGGAGAGTACCTGCACGACACTAACCACCTCTTATCCTGCCCCCTTAAACCGACTCATCTAACTCCCTTCTCCCTTAGCCTGCCCTAAGCGAGGTTAGCCAGCCGCTACAACAACAACAACAACATGCGTTTGCTACATATGTATGTACATCTGTACAGATATATATAAATATTTTGCGGTTTCGAAAGTAAATGTAAATAAAAAAGTTCCTTTCGTGAAATTCCCTTTTGATTATAAAGTTCAACCCGTGGCATTTTATGTGAAACTTCGATACATTTTAACTCATTTTCGACCACTTTTTGGCACATATTTGCCGTTATCTCAGCCATAACCGGATATTTGTTAGTTTTCAAGTGTTGACGAGTTAAAGGTTTATCCGCATAGGCACGGTCTTTCACCTTACAAAAAATGTCCAACGATGTCAAGCCGCATGATCATGGTGGATAGTAGTCTAGGTCGTGTTCTTCAATTGCAGGTCAAAAGAAGTTGGTTATCATCACCATAACGCTCTGAATTGACAGTATCAGTCTCGCCATTGTCATTTTCAAAGAAGTAAGATCCTATCACACCTCTGGACCAAAGAGCGGACCAGCCTTTTTGGGTGTAGTGGCCTCTCTTCAATTATTTGAAGATTATCGGAGCTCCAAATGCGACAAACTTGTTTTTTTTTTTTTGCATCCAATTGACGTATGTCGGCATTGTGAATAGGCATAGTATTGGTAAATTCATGTGCAAAATACGCCATAACGTGACGTAAAAAAATGCCAGCTCTGGAGGACATCAAGAAATAGACCTATGAAACACAGGTCTTGCAATATCAGTAACCGATCCGATAACTTCAAATTTCTTAAAAATTTTATTAATTGCTGAGAGGGGCGACCGCAATTAGAAAATTTAATTTTTTATTTAAATTAATTTTCTATAAACTTTGGATGTTGGTCGTACCCGGATTTGAACCCTGGCCATACGAATGGCAGTACGCAACGCTTACCATTCAACTAAATCGAAAATCACTTAAGCGGTTACAAAGCGCCAATTAGATATAAGCTTGACAGTTGTCAAAATATAGCGCTGTACTTTTGAAACCACCCTTTACGTAAATATGAGCATATTAATACTTTCTTTCAGTATTTTGTCTCTTCGGCGTCTTATAAGCTGTAAATTATACTTATATGTATATGCACATACCTACATATGTACACACGTATGTCAATCCACCAACAGGTCGTTAACTATCTTGATTATGCCACACCTGGTATTTGCTTAGCCAACTATAAGTAAATGTATGTGTATATGTACTCGTATGTACAACTATTAATACATACATGAGATAACGGTGAAATACTTATCAATTAACGAAAGGGTAAAAACGATTTATAATTGGTGCTATAAAAATGTTATAAATACATTTTGAAGTTATGAAGGTAAAGTTAAATTCATAATCAAATGAGACTATATCAATCCCTCAAATATATATGGCTTTACTGTTTCGTCAATTTAAAAGTGGAGATTTCGATTTGACAGACAATGAACATCTTGGTGCAGCGAAAAAGTTCGAAGACGAGGAATCGCATGTTGATCCAACCCAATCGCAACAAAAATTGGCAGAAACACTACATGTGACTCGAGGAGCAATTTGCCAACGTTTTAAAGCCATGGGAAAGATCCAGAACTATGGAAAATGGGTGCCACACCAGCTGAACGATAGACAAATGAAAAATAGAAAAACCGTTTGTGAAATGCTGCTTCAACGATTCGAAAGGAAATCTTTTCTGCATCGAATTGTCACGGGAGACGAAAAATGGATTTATTTTGAGAACCCGAAGCGAAAAAAATCATGGTTTTCCCCTGGTGAAGCTGGCCCATCGACTGCAAGACCAAATCGCTTTGGCCGTAAGTCTATGCTCTGTGTTTGGTGGGACCAGTGTGGTGTGGTGTACTACGAGTTGTTAAAACCTGGTGAAACGGTGAACACGGATCGCTACAGACAACAAATGATCAATTTGAATCATGTGTTGATCGAAAAACTGTCGGGATGGGCCCGAAGACATGGCAAAGTTATCTTGCAACATGATAACGCGACGTCTCATACCGCTAAACTGGTGAAAGATGCATTAAAAACACTTAATTGGGGTACGGGCACCCGCCGTACTCTCCAGACCTCGCCCCGTCCGACTATCACCTTTTCACATCGATGGGACACTCCCTTGCAGAGCAGTGCTTCGCTAATTTTGAAGAAGTCGAAAAATGGCTCGTCGAATGGTTTGCCTCGAAAGAGAAAGAGTATTTTTGGAATGGTATCCATAATTTGCCTGAGAGATGGGCGAAATGTGTAGAAATCAATGGTCAATACTTTGAATAAAAAAATTTTGAAAACCGGCAAATTTCAACTAACACACCGTAAAAGTCTCAAATGCACAGTGTACAAGTCAACAAACATTAGTACCGAAAATAATTGAAATCGAAGAACTATATCACATAGCTTCCCTACAAGCGATATATACGATATGAGTTCAATTTTTGAATCGTCAAAAAAAGCATGAATGAAATAAATGGTAGATCTAGAACATATAAATACATTGAAATTGATTGATAACATCCTCACAGCATTTTTGCTGCAAACCTGTTTTTTTAGCCGAAGAAAACTCATGAATATTATTTAGTCAGTTTTTTGAGAATATATTTATCAAAAACTGCTATTTTTTTTTTGTTATTTTTTTTTTAATTAACATATTTCTCAAAATATAAAGGTGATTTATTGCGCCAAAATGTACGCAAATATTTGCCGAGTCTATGTGTATTTTCGATTTACATTTGTGTGCGCGTTTTTATAAAAGAACCATCTAGCAAAATCGGTAAGGCCTTAACTTTTGGAAGTGAAGTGGTAATGTAGATCGATTCTCAAAGAGCAAACACGAACTCTCTCAAGAAATAAAAGAAAAGAAATAAACAAGAAACTCTATGAGCGTATTTGTTGTTGCAGAAAACTGAAAAAACGAGACATTAACGAGGCATGCGCTGGGTGAACGTCTTTCCCGTCATCATCGATTGGAGCTTCGGCTTCACCATATCCCAGTGTTGCATTTATACCGCCATTAAGCAGACTGAAGAGGAGTTCACTGGACATCGGTCACCAGATTTCCACTTTGATTCCTATATGAGTATGGTTTCGATTTCAATTTAGTTCAAGTAATTTTGATGTAAAATATGCGCCACGGTGGGAAAAACCAATTGACGAAAATGTCGGTAAAATAATGGATATCGTCGGGCTTAACCGTAAATGCACGAAAAATACTTTGAAATCACTTGAAAAAGGCTGGATATTTAAAAATCTGGATGGAATCATAACAAAATCGAGCCATTTCTGATGGTGACTGGTGATGAAAAATGATCACTTACAGTAACGTGCAACAAAAACGGTCGTCGTTGAAGGTTAGTGTGCCGACACAAACGGTTTCCAAGCCAGGAATGACGTCCGATAAGGTTTCGTCGTGTGTTTGGTGGGATTGGCGAGGAATCATTCACCATGAGCTACTCCTCTACGGTCATGCACTTAACTCGGACCTGTACTGCAAGCAATTGAAATGTGTAAAGGAAGTAATCGCCCTAAAGTGCACAGGTTGGCCAAAAAGAATGGGACTTGTGTCTCACCAGAATAACGCCAGATCACACACATCGATAGGGACACGCAAGAAGCTCAAGAAGCTTAGTTAGGAGGTTCTATGCATCCACCTTATGTACCGGACTTGGCACCAAGTGATTACCATCTGTTACTGTCTAAGGCGTTTGGTTTGGCTGATGAAAAATTGGCTTCAAGAGAAGCTTGTAAAAATCAATGAGAGAGGTAGAATGACATTACCTTCGAAATGGTAAAAAGTTATTGAAAAAACAGGTGCATATTTGATAAATTAATTAGGATAGCTCAAACTATGGTATATAGGTAAAGCCGTATCCAGAAATAATTGATTACTTTTTAGTTTTACTATATACGTTTTATACGAATTACTGGATTGGGCTCCTTTAACCATTTCCAGATACATAAATACATATGTACAAACATATAAGACAAAACTGGTTCGAATTACGTACTGTAATTAATTAAGTTGTTTAACTGTTAAATAAAATGACAATTAATACAAAACTCAATAACAACAAAAACAAAAAAAAAACTAGTAATAAAATCAACAATAATAATATTGCAATCAATTAAAATAAATGCAGTTATAAGCTGTACTCGCAAAAGGAAAAAAACCAAAAGCGACAATTGCAATAACAGCAAGAAAAGCAACAACAACAACATGCTTATTAGCTGAGAAAAAAAAAACAAAACAGTAGCAGACAAAATAGTCAAAACAACAACTGTGAACAATTAATGGGCTACAACTAAACTAATGACAACAGCAATGAAAAGAACAACAAGAACACTCAAAGCAACAAAACCAACTAATAATAACAAAATTATCTCATAGCGGACAAAAAAAAAACCTACATACACACCGTTAGACACGCTATAATAACATCTAGAAATACTCGTATATGGACAACAACATACCAAATGCCGATCGTCGATCGGTGATCGTCGACGGTCACTACGCAAATGATGCCGAACTAAAGCGCTAACAATAACAACAAAACAACAACACAGTGAGTGATCACACTTTTTCAGTTAATTCCGATTTAAAAGGAATGCGAGCAGAGTCGCAACCGGCGCGGGAGGAAGAAACCAACCAAATAAGAAATTTCGAAGATACAGCAAGAAGTTATTAATAAAAAATACACTAACAAACATTTAACAACAACAAATCGCTCAAATGATGGTTGGAATTGTTTAGCATGTTTTTTTGTGTTTTTTTTTTTTTTTTTTTGTATTTTATTTCATTTTATTTTAGCGACGTCAGCAGAGATTAATAGAGATGGAGCAAAATGGAAATGAAAACAACATTGACAGCGTTCAAGACGGCAGACAGCTTGCTTTGATGTCAGCAAAAAACAAAAAACAAAGTACAAAACAAAACAAAAAAGCAGCAACAACAAGCACACTCGTAAATGAATTAAATAAATTGGAATTTCAAAAGACGGTCGTCGTTTGAACGATGAAGGCAATAAAGAAATAAAAATATTTCATGTTTATATCTCTCTGTGTGTGTGTGTGTGTGTGTGTGTGTGTGTACGTATGTGAGTCATGCAATTAAGTTGAAAACTAACAAGTGGAACTATTAACCAAAACTTGAGCAACAGCAGCAACAACAGCAACAACAACCACCGATGCCATTTAAGTTAATCAAATCCAGTCGAATGAATTCGCGGAATGACAAATTACGTACATGAATGTGTGTGTTAGAGTGGCGATGTATAAAAAATAAAAATAAAAAATCAAATTAAATTAAAAATAAATTTAAATATATATGAAGAAAAAGTCAAAATCCAGTTGACGCCAAAGTGTGGCAGCAAGCCATCGATAGAAATAACCTGCCAGCGATTGATTTAATGCACAATTAAAGAGAAAGAGATCACAAAGATACGTGCGTATGTACACTACGTACCCTGCAGGGAAATAATATACCAGTTGTTAACTAAAATCAAACTTCCATCAATTCCCCATGTAAGCAACTGCTATTTTCAACACGACAATGTCCTGCGAGCTGACAATCGTCCGACTATGCATCAGCTGCAGACTAGTTGTATACCAGTTTAGGTATGTTGAACTTAGAATTCACCAAACAAAAATAAAATAAAATAAAAATGAGTTTGCCTGATGCGATGCGAGACCACTAAGATATGGTTATGACAATCTGTGCAATTCAAATGAACTTTTTAGGGTATGATACTCAGTCGTGGCATACTAAATACAACACCAAGATATGATAGTGAAAACTTCTACTTCACCAAAAATAAAAAATTAATTTGCCTCTATTGAGACTTGCACCGGGAGCCAAACGCTGCAGTGAGAACCTCTAACCGTTCGGCTATCGTAGCAATAAAGCGATCAACGGCTTTTCGCATACTTTAACAGAACCGTTACTGGTGGACTTTTATACAAATAATAACCTTCTCCCTGCAGGGCACATAGATATTGCAATCGCTGGCCACCATTTCTACAGACACTCATTTGTATAACTAACTAACGGCAATCGGTCTAATTAGTCGTACATATGTATATACAGTATTATGACCAACGAAGCGGCCATAATGTGGATTTTGCGTGCAGTCGTCGAGAGTAGAATTTGTTGCAAGACCTTGCAATGACAGTGGTTTAAAATAAAAAAA
Source organism: Ceratitis rosa (assembly GCA_037013455.1). Taxonomy (NCBI): domain Eukaryota; kingdom Metazoa; phylum Arthropoda; class Insecta; order Diptera; family Tephritidae; genus Ceratitis; species Ceratitis rosa. The sequence goes on along the minus strand of JAWMAG010000020.1, from coordinate 8,972,516 downwards.
TAAACCAAAATTCTGTGATTAAGTTTACTCAGCATTAACCCTTTCCGACACCAAATTTATTAATATATTTGAAGTATTTATTTGAAGTAATATTTATATCAATAATTTATTCGACCATAACACGTGGGGTGTGGTGCAAGAGGTCGAGTTGCGTGAGTATGAAGAGCTTGACAAGCCAGCCGATGGAGACAATTCTACGAAGCGCTGTATCAAGACCGAAGCATACTCTTGTAGGACCAAAATAGGTGATCCAGGGAGTGCGCCTTGCGGAATGGAGAAGGCGAGTCCGATTTTCCATTCGTTGACGATGGGACGGATGATTCATTTCCTGACTGTGTAGTAGTTCCAAAAGCAATTGGAAGCCGAAAAATCAACAAAGTGACGGGAAGAATTGTCGGCCGAGCTACTACAAATCAACAACATTAGGTTGCAATGTTCTCTCTGCTCTGCCCACTCCACAAAAAAGTGGATCCCACTTACTTAGCAAATAATGAAATCTAAATTAAGATTTTGTTGTTTGTATTAAATTGAAAAGAATTTAGAGAATAATTTGAAAAGAAAACATAATGAAATCACTTAACCTTTAAAGCCACAAATGGATCGTTTTCTGGTTAACCCAGCCGCCGAAGTGGAAACGAGCTTAATTAGAAAATATGATTTTTCGAGAAAAAATTCTCCGATTCTGCCAAGTAATTTTCAGTGCAATGAGCTATGCGGAACCGCATCGCTTACCCATGTGACTTCCGCTGTTTGTCCATACCGAGGCCTTTATACTGAAGACTTTATGCTTAAAGAAGTAGACGAAAGTGGGCATTGAATATCCCATTCCAGAAATTCTCCAGCCAACCACCACTCAGCTCAAGTTTTCAAATATTTAATATATTATCACGCAATTTCGGACTTAGTCTCACTCAAAGTCTTACTAGCTCTCTGCAAAGTATTGAGTTATAAGTTCACAGCAGCACTGCTCATTAGGAAGAATTCGCTCCTTTTTATCAGTAAACCGATATCTCTCTATACTCGCCTAAACTAGATAGACCCAATTTTCAATTCCGACTCAGTCATCATAAGTAATTGGTCGGACGATAGCTATTGAAGTTCCGTCCATGAGGTTGTTTAAAGAGGATTATATGCGAGAAAATAGTGAGCGCATCCTTCTTATGAATACAATAATGTTAAAAATCACCGCTTGAATCAACAGTTATTTTTAAAGGCTCAATACAGTCCAATCTGTGCTCTAACTGATCTAAGTCGATCATTGGTAAATTCTGCGTAAATATAAAAAATTTTTACACTTTTTCCCAACCTTTGTAGTATTCTCTACTTGAAATAGTCTTTTTCTTTTTTTAAAATTGTATAGTTACGTAATCAAAACCACAAGTGGAGGAGGAGCTCGGCCGAAAATCGCTTCAGCGGTTACAAAGTACCAATAATATATTATAGATATAGCTACGTAATTTATTTATTTTTTTGTAAACAAAAGGAGAATTCATTTAATAATAGTGCGCCTAAATGTAGGCCACAATATTTAAAACATATAATTGATGTTCAATATGAACGAATTAAAATTTTATTAAAATTTAATTTAATTAAATATGATCTAAAAATATAAATTGACCTTACGTTTTGAAATTATTTTGCTTTAAGCCACGAAATAAAGATGAAAATACTTTTATTTAAAAAAATGTTAATTGAATAAATAGATAGTCACTATGCATTTAAAGAAGAAAAAATATAACATTAAGAGCTTTCAATCAGTGTCTAATTGATGACGCTGTCAGCATGCCAAGCCGCATTCATTTAAACATAAACACATATAAACATATCTGTATAGAAAAGGCACGATAGCTGGCGCTGCCGCAAATTAGCAAATTGTCTAAATGGAACACGAACCGAGGCTCAGGCTCAATACGCCGCGATTTAGCTGCAAGAAATTCACATAAAATATACGTGCACACATACTTACATACATATATTATATATGTATTTATGTTTGTGCTTCAATTTGCATGCCGACAAACACATACACGTATGTATGTACACAACATTATTCAATTTGCCATAGTTGCGGCTTATTGCTCACCATTTAAATGAATTCAACACACACAAACACACACATACATACATACAAACAGAAAGAGCGATTTGCAATTTAAAATGGAATTTGCACATTTGCGGTGTGGAATGTGTAACACAAATGCATGCACAGGCCTACATACCTACGTACGTACGTATATGCAAATGTATGTATGCATTTTTAGCCATTAAATAAATGCAAGTCTTTCAATATATACATATATGTATGTATGTCCTTATGTATAAATAAATATCTATGTGCACGCATGCGCTTAATTGAGTTGTTGTTTTATTTAGTACACGCATACATACACGTACATACATATTGTGCATACATACATATGTATAAACATTTAAATAACTTTATAATTGCACAAACAAATAAACACACTTAACGGTCTTAAGCGCACTTTGCATTGCACATTGCTGCTTGACTGGTGAGCAATAGCTTGCTGCTGATTATGTTGTTGCATATTTTTTTTTTTTATTTTTATGTTTTCCATTCGTTATTATAATTTTTTTATTTTCTCATTTTTTATTTTTTATTTTTGCATTTTAATCTACGGGTTAGCTACTGTGCAGAAAAATATATGTACGTGTATGCATATGCCAAACGATCTATTGTTGTTGTTGTTATTGCTACTGCAACTCAAACTTCATTTTGCTAAGCCATAAGCAATTTCGTCTCCATCGCCGCGCATCTCTCGTCCGCCATCATCATCGCTTAATCGTGCAACTTGCTGCCGCCAACTGTTGTTGTTGCTGGTGCAGTTAGCTTTGTTGGCTGGTGAGACTGTGCTTCTTCGATATGCTTTGCATATACATATGTATGCGTGTGCATATATGTACGTATGTATGTAGACATTTCATTAGCATTGCCCTCCTTTTCACACTTCGCCAATTGCCCGAGTTGTTGGCACTGGTGTGGCATGCATACATATTGTTGCAAGTGTATTTAAGTGCGTGTGCCGCTTGCTGTATGCAGTTAAGGCAGTAAAATGCTGGTTGTTAGCATTGCTAACTGTCGCCAATGCTGTTGCTTTTATTATTGCCGTTGCTTGGTGGCGTGTTGCAGTGCAGCTTCCGCACTTAAGCGACTTTGAAAATTAATTAATTTTTTGTTTTCCTTTCTTTAAGGCTATTTGGTAATTATACAAGGAGTCGACCAATCGGTTGGTATTCGTACATTGGGACTTTAGTGGCGAAATCTTTTGAAGAAAATATTTAATATAATTTTGCTTAATTTCTTATGTCTTTTTTTATTTAACAAATTTTAACTATATTATATAGAAATTATATACAATGGAGTATTAATTTTTATCCCTATACGTTTTCTACCCATTAAAAGAATTTATAAAGGGTGTTTTTGTAATCGTATAAGTTTCAGTGAGGCAATACTTTCTTCAGCTTTGGTCCTTTTGATAGCTGTTAATTGATTTATACTCAATTTTGTTTGCCATTTCATAATTCACAGACTTGCTTTGCAATAAAGTTGCAAATCATTCAAATTTCTTACCTAAATAATGATTTGCGCTGCATCCAATATTTGGTCAACATAATCGCCCAGCAGAGGCGGTTATTCGAATAGCCTAGAATCGGTTTCGCACCACGTTTACTCTAGTGGATAATGCGCATTCCTAAAGATGGCGTTCAGTACGAACCGAAGACGCTATTGCCTCTGTGGAGCAAAGTATCGAAGAAGACCCGAATGAGTTCATCCGCCATCGCGCACAACATTTGTAGTTGTGTCCATCCAATTATGGAAAATTTTGTGGATGAATCTTGATTTGCCATTGGTCGTATTGCATGTTGGCGAATGGACCCAAAACGCTACCGATACCGATTTTCGCAAGAAAATTTTTGTCAGACACAGATAAGCTCGAGACAATTGACCCCTTGGAAGAGAATATTCAGCGCGATGTTAGTAGCCGCAATAGCCGAGTGCTTAGCATTACATACTGCCTTTCGAAAGCCATAATTTGAGTTCTGGTTCAACCAGCATCCGAAATTAATTTTTCTCATTGTGGTGCCCACCGGCAGGCATTGTTAAGCTCTTCGAGTGTATTTCTGGCATGCCATAAAAGCTTCTCACAAAAATACGATAGAAAGGAGTAGAAAAGCAATAACCGCACTCAGTGCCCGCAAGGTGCCGATCGGTTAAAAAATTGGAACTAAGACCATAAAGTGGTAAGAAGTCCAATAATAACTATGGAGTCACTGTAGGGGGCCGCCACTATACAAAAGCAACAAGTTGCAAATTGGACAAAGTTTATCGGACGTCCCCCTTAATCGCTAGCGGACCACTGCCTTCAACTGCTACCAAAGCACTTGTAATTCTCTTTAATATTCTTGCGCTAGAGAAGTATGAAAAACTTCATTCGAGCTGGACTGCCATAAAGTTAAACCCACCCAAAATACTTCATTCTACTGTGTACTGTTTTAAATACCCTAAAATATAACAGTTTTTTTATCAAAGATTTTTGGACAAGTTTACCGACAACTCAAAAATTGTTGGCTGGTTGGGTTGTAGAATTTACTCAGAACCATTTTCAATCGATTTGAATCAGAGACTTCTCGACCAGTGCAGCATCTCTCAAGCTCAGCTAACCGCAATAATGGAAAATGTTTTGCGGTTACTTAACTCTGCAGTGTTTGCTCAACCTATCACAATATATGCTGACAACTAAGCTACTGTAACATCTGTTCAATGCAATTACCCCAACGCAAAGGTGACAATGAGAAGCTGAGAAATTTTAAACAAACTCCCGTCTGTATGCGAAACATTCCCGAACATAGAGACATCTCAGACAGTCTTAACCACCTTGTGGGCATACCTCTTCCCTCGGTAAAGGTCAGTATTTGTCAGTAAGGATAATAGCATTTGGCACAGTTCCATTGTTAGAATAGCCTCAATGACTAACTAACTAATGTTATCTGTTGTCCGGATAAAATCCGTGTCAACTCCGGGCCGTAGAATCAGCTGTCCTTAGAGAAACTGAAGCTCTTGAAGCTTTGCTATTGCCGTCTTTCACACACCATTTGAGTCTCTGAGTCCAGCAGCACGTCAGCATGGCTTTTGCCATAAACATCCAAATAGTCAATGGCCTCAACCAAAACCGCTCCCTTCGCGCGAACTGTCCTGTTACCAAAGGGTCTGTCGAAACCCATTAACATCGTCGGACATTGACGAATCCTCATTACTGCCGGAGTTGAAGAGATGGACTATGGACTGCCTGAAATTAGGAGTCACATTCCTTCACCCCGCATTCGACTGCAATTGCGACAAAAACTCCAAAGTCGCAATAAAATCTTCAAATCGTTAGCTGGAAAAATCTGGGAAAACCCCAAAGAAACATTGCTGGCAATAAACAAGGTATTTGGGCGGCCGGTCGTAAACTATGCTGCTCTGTGGGAACTAGCAAGACGCAGATGAAGAAGGTCCAAGCCTGCCAAAATTCCGCTCCCAGAACCGTGACTGGAAACCTTTTGTTGGAAGCAATTTCTGCTGAGATCATACCATAGGGATCTGTCAAATCAGTCGAGCAGCATTGAGAGTCCCGCGTAATACTAGCACAACAAAGAGCTGAATATTGTAGTGGACTAAACTTCTATTTATATAGACCTGACATACCCAACGTAACCAACTCTTTGCATGCCCTCTAAAACCAAATCTTCTAACCCCTCTTTTCCTCTGGTCCCGTTGGATAACCTCTTGCCCTTCCTAAACGGAGCTAGTGAACTGCTACAACAACAACAACTTGAAACTCTTGCCAAAAGTCTTATATAACTTATTAATGTCTTATTGGATAAGTCATCTTGTACGAAATTTTTTTTCGGGAAGTGTACTTGGAACTGACCTATTCAAAAAAAATCGTATTTATGATTCGATTTTCCTGAAATTCGGTTCAGAGCTGGAACCAAGTTCGATTTCCTTATAATAAAATTTTCTTTACGAGAAAGGGACACCGAAATATTGAAATGGATTGGTTCCAAACGGGTTTTTGTGTAATCTTTAGCTCAGTGCGAGTTCAACTTGAGTTTGAATAAAGCATAGATCATTCGTATTGACTTTTTCGGGAATGACTCTGAGCAGCGAAGAAGGGACCAACACATACAAATAAGTAGTCAAATCAATGATATAATAAAAAAAACTTAATATTTTGGATAAGATTATGCTTAATTAGGGTTTTCTTTTTTTTGATGTTCTTTTCAATACCAATTACAATGAAATTGGACAAAATACAGATAACAATAACAATGTTAGTTAGTCTGCTGGTTTGGAATAAAAAATAATAGTAAAGGTATCGGACATTTTTAAAGGACAACAACATTGTTTTATCGAAAATTCTATTAATTATTAGAAAAATGCATTACATGGAAATGTTAACTCCTCCGAGAGTATTCCTGATATAACTTCCCACGATACATATATTACACAAATGTCAACAAAGGGTTAATTAATTAAATTTAGTCACAACTGAATTATTTAAATTTCACGAAAATCCATTGAAAAATAAAAACTCAAACAAAAAAATGTCATCTGCGTAATTTCATTTATGTATATGGACATAGTTTTGAGGAACAAAAATAAAAATGAAAGAATTTAATAAAAATTAATTGACTATGTAGGTGTTGTTTTCTTTTAAAATGAAAATGTAAAATCTTAAGCTTTATTTTTGTTGTTGACGTTGACGTATGAACTGAATGGGTTGATTTGTCAAATGACTACATTTCGAATCAATTAAGTTTAATGCGTGCTTTTTTCGCCTTTTAAGCATGTGTAGGTGAGTGTGTATGTGTGTGTGTGTAGCAGTAAACGATACTATAAAGGCAACGATAGTGACCAGACTGACAAGCAATCAAGCAGCTTCCCACTGTTTTCGTTTGACAGCTTGGCGGATACCAAAGCAGCGTTTCAGCGGCCAGTGATCAACGAAACTCAACCGACTTGTTTGTCAATGCTGATGCTGGCGATGATGACGATGAAGAGCAGCAAATGTGATACGGACGGCCAATAAATTTTAATAGCAATGAAGAACGGTGTGCGAATTGAGTTTTGATAAAACAACAACAATAACAGCAACAAAAAATACAAATAAAGTGTTGTCACACATTATCTCACATATACCTATATACCATATATGTATGTACATACATTTGTTATATAGCGCCTACAGATTATTTCATTACTCTTCCGTTAATCCACTTAAGAACGCGCACACTCACACAAGTAGATACAACGATTTGCGTTCTCAACGGATTTATTGAAACGTCGGTTTAAAGCAAAACAAATTAACGATCGAAATTTATTTTCAATTGAAGAATCTTGTTAAAGAATTTAGAGTGCGAACATTTCATGCGTGATTAAGGTTAATTGAACGCATAAAATTGTCTGCTCAATCTGGTTAGTGGTGAGTAATGAGTTTCTCTGCATGAGCAAGTGCGAAGTGAGCGGCCTTTGTTGACTACACTTACAACTACGTGTATGCAACAAAATGTTTGTTCGTATTTTGAACAGCAAAGATTCAGAAAATTTGTCCTGCAATTTGAAATTGAAATTTTTAATTATAATAATATTAAATTTGGAAATCAGTTGGAAAAGATTTCAGTTATCATTAAAAAAAAGGCAAAAATGAAAGCATGATGCGCCTAATTGTAGGCAACATTTCACTCTTGGATATCATACATGTTTTATTCAAGCGAACCAACACATTACCTACATTTGGGATTATGTTCAAATACTTCAAATTGTTGCCAGTCGACACATTTAATGACCATTTTATAAAATCATTGATATTTCGACTAGTGATGGCTCAGTCAATGATTTTAAGCTGTATTATTAATATTAATTGAAAATGTTATACAACAGTAATATGAATGTGGATACTGTTGCTAATTATATTAAAATTTGAGCAATCCCATGTGTGTGGAGAAAATCAATATTTTTAATGGCCACTTAATGCCACATGCCACGCGTGCCATATTTATCAAATGATTTACGTATTAAATACATATTTACATACATACATATGTTTGCTACAGCCATAAGTTGGTAGGCATCATCTGCGGATATGGCAGTCGATTAATGTATTTTTAGGCTAATGAGATTAAATTCTTTGTTGAAATAAAATATAGTTTCAAATCAAACCAAGTAAAGCTAGTGCCTCTCTATAGCCTAAAGTAAAATGAAACAAAACAAAATAAAATAAAGTTCAATAATTGAATAAATAAAATAAAATGAAAAAGAATAAAATAAAATAAAATAAAATCATAATAAAATGAAATAATAACAGATAATAAAATAAACTAATACAAAATAAAATAAAATAATATATAATAAAATAAAGAAAAATTAAATAAAATAAGAAAAAATTAAATATACTAAAATGTAGTAAATTAAAATATAATAGTAAAATAAAATAAAATAAAATACACTAAAATAAAATACACTAAAATAAAATAAAATAAAATAAAATAAAATAAAACGAAGCAAACCAAAACTAAATTAAAACAAACTAAATTGAAATTAATTAAATTACATCAAATAAAATAAACTAAAATGAAGTGAAATAAAATAACAAAAAATAAAATTTAATTAAAGGAAATGAGGTAAAATAAAATTGAATTAAAAAAACTAAAGTAAAATACAATAACATAAAAAATAAATCAAATCAAATAACTAAAGTAAAACTAAGTAAAATAAAAAAATAAAATTGAGTTAAAAAATAATAATGATATCAAGCAAAAAATAAATAAAAATAATGTATAATAAATAAAATAAAATGAAATAAAATAAAATAAAATAAAATAAAACAAAATAAAATAAAATAAAATAAAATAAAATAAAATAAAATAAAATAAAATAAAATAAAATAAAATAAAATAGAATAAAATAAAATAAAATAAAATAAAATAAAATAAAATAAAATAAAATAAAATAAAATAAAATAGATAAAAGATAAAATAAAATAGATAAATAGATAAAATAAAATAATATAATATAAAATAAATTAAAATTTATAAATAATACAAAATAAAATAAAATAAAAAGTAAAATAAAATAAAATAAAATAAAATAAAATAAAATAAAATAAAATAAAATAAAATAAAATAAAATAAAATAAAATAAAATAAAATAAAATAAAATAAAATAAAATAAAATAAAATAAAATAAAATAAAATAAAATAAAATAAAATAAAATAAAATAAAATAAAATAAAATAAAATAAAATAAAATAAAATAAAATAAAATAAAATAAAATAAAATAAAATAAAATAAAATAAAATAAAATAAAATAAAATAAAATGAAATAAAATAAAATAAAATAAAATAAAATAAAATAAAATAAAATAAAATAAAATAAAATAAAATAAAATAAAATAAAATAAAATAAAATAAAATAAAATAAAATAAAATAAAATAAAATAAAATAAAAAAATAAAATAAAATAAAGTAAAATAAAATAAAATAAAATAAAATCAAAAAAAAATAAAATAAAATATAATAAAATAAAATAAAATAAATAAAATAAAATAAAATAAAATAAAATAAAATAAACTAAAATAAAATAAAATAAAATAAAATAAAATAAAATAAAATAAAATAAAATAAAATAAAATAAAATAAAATAAAATAAAATAAAATAAAATAAACTAAACTAAAATAAAAATATAATAAAAGAAAAAAAGAAAATAAAATAAAATCAAATAAAAAAAATAAAAGAAAAGAAGAGAAAGTAAAAGAAACTTAAAGGAAATGAAATGAATAGAAATGAAATGAATAGAAATGAAATGAAATGAAATGAAATGAAATAAAATAAAATTATATAAAATAATGTAAAATAATTTTAAAACAAAATTTAGAGTTTATCTAAAAAGCCCCAATTTAATTTGATTTTATCGCTTAATCACTCTTTTGTATAAAAGGACTGAATCATATAAATGCATACTTAATATATACGAGTACGCCAGGAATATATATTACTTTATAATGAAAACTAATTTTCAAATTTATAATTAAGCAATGAACAAGTTTGTAATTAATGTACAAACACGCATACAAACACAGGGAAACAAGAGATCACCGAACAGTCAAGAAATCCTAATGCCTGTGAGAAGCACACATTTATGTATATAAAGAGAAGTATTCGCTCATTTATGAGAGCACATACATACACATACGTATAAGTAAACATAGAAACGCGCTTGGTAATATCGCTGCTGCTGGCAATCAGCAACAGTAACTCGTAACAGTTTTATTTTCACTTAATTGCTGCGAAAAGTGCGACCACCACCCACGTCGTACATACAGCAACCACACTTATACAGAGGAATGTGCATACATACATACACGCATATAATAGAAAATGTGTTCGCATTTAATTGCACTCAAGGATATGCGTTGCAAATAGCAACAGCAGCAATAGCGCTTTCATGAATGTTAATTGCATGAATATATATGTAAAATATGTATAGATGTTTGCGGTATTTGTATGAAGGTATGTAGTATATACATACATACATATGTACGTATGTTGAAGTTGGAGTGTGCCTGCAGAAATGGCGCAAAGCTGTCAAGGTCCTCATTATTAAATGCTATGCTTCTGCTGCTGTTGCTGTTGTTGCCACTGAACTGTAAGCTAAATTGTGCTGTTCATTATTGCAAATATTTGTTGCAGCATTGTGTGGTATGCGGTGAATAACTTTATCATATTATAAAGTTATTATATCGCGTTGGTGTTAGTAGTGTTTTAATAAGGACATCATTTCTCGCTGAATAAAATTTCAAATTATGCGTTAAATTAAATTATAGATATTTAGAAAATAAAGCGAAATATATACATATCCATATATATGCCGCCTGACTGAATTTTTGGTATGCAAAATAGGACGAAATTTTATCCTTTTCATGAAGATGAAATGTTTTCATAAATAAGATTTTTCGCTTGAAAGTGTCAAAATCATATAAAAATTCTACTGAAAATCATAATTTTTGAGATATTTTAACGAAATTAACAATGGCATATTGAACAAAGAGAGTGAAGGAGTTGGTTGGTTGGTTGAAAGGGGAGGTTGAGGACTTGACTTCGGCGGCACCCAAGCCATAGAATAGGCTCCTTGTGCTCAACCGCAAAACCTAACTGGTTTAATTCACTTTCGAACACTCACATCGAACACTCTCAAATTTTCGTCACCTTCCATGTATGCTCTTCACACAGCCGATTCCACTTTCCCCAGCTTGTGGAGATGATATCTTAGGGATCGATACCCGTCGTTTACTCTAAGTCAGTAACAGTTTGGTCTGTCTACAATCCTTACTGTCCCAGAAGGAAGTGTTTCAGATCCTTAAGTGTTCCTCCATGGTCCACCGCTACATTTGAAGGCCCTGTAAGATCTGACCCGGGACTCAAGTGATATTCACTGTGTTTTCCCGCGATCGTTTGTTAATTGCCTTTTTGCATGTTCCTTCGCATTTCGACTTTATGTTGACACAAAAACTTGAACTGTTAAAGCAGTTTTCCCATTTAGCACCTTGTCTACTGCCCACAATATCTGCTTGGAAAACAGGGTTGTAGTAATTCCGTTTGAAGTTACCTTGGTTATTGTGGTGGCCACAGAAGAACCCTGCTACTGTATCTGCCTCGCATTTATAACCATTAGTATAGATATGCATATCTTGACTGTTTTCGTTGGGTCTGCCATTTGTACATTCTTCCCTGCTAGGGAAGGAGTAGATGACATTTACTCGACAGCAGATTTCCATTTCTCGGTCGCATTTTGCGTTTAGCCCGAGTTCTCATATAATTTTCTGAATTCTACCAAATCTTTTTCAATACGGGGACAGGAACCGATTTTCCAATACATTTCGGCGGCTTCCATTTAGCACTGCTTCAAGTATAGCTACCATACAAAGTGTTAAGTGGAGAAGTTACAGCACAGAAAGAGTCTTATATTATATTTATATTAACTAGAAAGGTCGAAAAAGCTTAATCAGAAATTGGTAGACCCTTTTCCGAAGCGTTTTGGAATGCTTTTAATATTTATACAGGTTAGCGTGTGGTTAGCATTCGGACGGCCAGGGTTCAAATTCTGGTACGACTAACATCGAAAAGTTTTTGAAAATTAATTTAAATTTTCTAATTGAGGGAATGTCAACCCCTACGAGTGTAGGTATTTCTGACATAAAATAAAAGCTCCTGAGAGGAGGCATAAGGTATAAGCGGTACGTCTCTCCATTTGTTGAAAAAAACATCGAAACACAAAACTGCAAATTTGAGGAGGAGCTCGACCGAAAATCGCTTCAACGGATACAAAGCGCCAATTATATATATAGAAAGCAAAAATTTGAGTAAAAATTCAACCTTAACATAAACAATTGCTGCCTAGAACACAGTTTACGACTTTAGTAAGTAGTACAATAAGTTACTGGTATGTAACTAGATCAGTAACTAGTTCAGTTGGATTTGTATATTTGATAAAATCAATAAAATTTAAATAACAATTTTAGTAAGTAGTTCAACAAATTCCTAGGGTGTAACTAGTTTAACAAACACCAGTGAATAACTAGTTTTCCCTAAAACTATTGTATATCAGTTTTTTCTTTCTCCGGTCAAAGAAACATCATCAAATAATCTTCCAGCAGTAAGTATAACCTCCCACCCATCCAAATCTCAGAAATTCTCTAAATCAACTTTAGAAACTTAAATACTTGTCATTGTTCTGTCAAGAATATTGCTTTAACAAACAATTAGGAGAATGAACGGCCAATGGGCAATTTTCCACAACAGAAATTAATGAGAATGACATCCAACTCTTTGTATACGCATACATAGATGTATGTACATATATGAATGTAGTATGCGTGTATACGAGTATACCAGGGGTGTTAGTTGAAGTTTGCCGGTTTTACTAGTAGATGTCGCTAGCAATATGTATAAATTTCTATGATTTGGCATATATGTAATTTTTTTCTATTGACATTAACCTACAAAAATACGCAAGTCACATTCCGCCAAAATAATAGCGTCATATTTGTTTACCTCAGTGAATATGTCAAGTTTCGTTCCAAGTAAATCGCATTTGCGGCATTCGTTGCTTTTCTTATTTCATCAAACGAAAAAAGCAGTTGAAGCTGGTAGAAACTTATGGTGACCATGCTCCAGTGATTAGAACATGTGAGACATGGTTTCGTCAATTTAAAAGTGGAGATTTCGATTTGACAGACAATGAACATCCTGGTGCAGCGAAAAAGTTCGAAGACGAGGAATTGCAGGCGTTTTTGGATGTTGATCCAACCCAATCGCAACAAAAATTGGCAGAAAAACTACATGTGACTCGAGGAGTAATTTGCCAACGTTTAAAAGCCATGGGAAAGATCCAGAAGTATGGAAAATGGGTGCCACACCAGCTGAACGATAGACAAATGGAAAATCGAAAAACCGTTTGTGAAATGCTGCTTCAACGATTCGAAAGGAACTCTTTTCTGCATCGAATGGTCACGGGGGACGAAAAATGGATTTATTTTGAGAACCCGCAGCGAAAAAAATCCTGGTGAAGCTGGCCCATCGCCTTTTCGCATCGATGGGACACTCCCTTGCAGAGCAGTGCTTCGCTAATTTTGAAGAAGTCGAAAAATGGCTCGTCGAATGGTTTGCCTCGAAAGAGAAAAAGTTTTTTTTGGAATGGTATCCATAATTTGCCTGAGAGATGGGCGAAATGTGTAGAAACCAATGGTCAATAATTTGAATAAACAAATTTTGAGATTCCTCTGAAAATTAAGTGTTTTCTTTATCGAAAAAACCGGCAAATTTCAATTAACACACCTGGTATATTAATGTAGTATTCGTATGCGTATATACGAGTATAAGGCTGTAAGTAATTTCTATAAAACGAAGTTGACTGTTGTAACAATTGAAGCAATGAAATAATATTCTGATGTGCATATACCAAATTCATATATGTACGTATGTATGTATGTATGTATGTATAATGATACATAAATACAAAATGGCAAATGCCGCCAGCAAAAGCATCTCCACTCCGCAACACATTAAAACCCAATCACAAACCCCACCATAATACCATTGCCGCCACCCAACCACCAGAGTATTGATTGTTTCAAAATGCCAAAGCTGCATATACGTATGGTGGTGAAAAAGAAATTGTATGTAGAAGCTGTCGGAGGAGATTGGGAAGAGAGACCTTCAAATGCCGAACTGTGAATGATGCTGCTCTTGGCATGCCATTCATCATTGAAAAGTGACTCAATTAATGATGACGATGATGGCGATTACGAGACGAGTTGCTAATGCTGTTGCTAATGCTGCAGCTGCGAGAAGCCCAGCGTACGTGCTGCTCGGTGAACTGCACTGAAATGAAATGTGAATGAAATGAAAGCAAAATGAACTCAATTGCTGTTTGGCAGTGTATAAATGTAGGGCCAATGATGTTGCTGAACTACTGTTGCTATTGTTATTGTTGTTGCTGTTGCAGCTACTGGTTGTGGTCGTACTACTGGGTGTATGATAGTTGGAATGGCGATGCTTTCGCTGTTGTTGCTACTGAATTTGCGCTTTGAGTGAGCTGTGGTAAGTATTGCACATGTTGTTGTTTTGTTGTTGTAATCCCTTTCTACTGTTATATGAGATATGTGCAAAGTCAATCTGTGTGTGTCAATTTATGTGTGTGCGTTCACCAGGAAATTCTTCAGAACAGACATTTAAAGAACATCAACGGGACAAGAGGATGAGACGAAGAGGCGAACGAACGAACATAGCGACAAACAGAGAGTGAACGACATAAAAGGGCGAAGGCACACAGCTGTTATGAAGGAAGACTCCGTTGTCTCTCTCGCTATCCTCCTCATCATCAAGCCATATTAAAAGTGAAATAAGTTGTTGTGTGAATATAAAATTTTAATGACTTTTTAAATGTAATAAGAGGACGTACATACATGCATATGTACATATGTATCTTTCAAATGCTGTGCGGCATACGTACATAAATAAGTATATATGTATATGGAATGAAATATATATACTTTAATTTTCATATACATACACGTATGTATTGGTATATACATGCATACATATGTATGTGTTTTGGTATTTTGGTCTCGATGAGCCGGTCGATAAAAAAGAAACTAAGATAAAATTTTACAAGCAAAATGTATTAAGAGAAATAGAAAAATAAAAGCAAAAGCAAAGCAACAACAGCTTAGTTACCACTTCAGTGTTTTGTTGTTGTTGTTGTTGCTCTTTTACATTTAATTGTGAATGCGCTTTGATACCAGCGAATGATACAAGAGAACATCAAAATAGATGGCAGAAATGTTGATGATAAAATTCAGAGTCGAAACCACTAGCCAAAAGGAGGCCACAAAATATGCGAAAAAGAAATAGCAAAAGCCTCCAACATTTAGTAAAAGCAAAATGTCAATGAAATTATAAATATAAGTACAGATAAATGCACTCGTAGATATAGAATGGCTCTATTTATCGTGGCATTCATCACACAGTCTAAGAACAAAATTTATTAATTTATTTTTGCAACTTTAATTTAAAATTTTTAAATAATTTTGAAAAAGAGTTTTCAAAAGGCCTTTCCACAATTTGGCGCATGTCACACTGGTAAGGTCCAATCAGTTTGTTGACAGTTGGATTTATCTTTTCATACAGTGCACTCGAAAAGACCTTATAGGCAATATTTCGTGTGACCTTATTTTGCAAAGAAGCTATTGCATGCAACTTGTCAGCTCATCGGCGCCATTTTGTTGTTTTTCAGGCGAGAAATTCCTATTCGAACTTCTGATTGGTAAGTCGGAACCACTCTCTCTTGGTGTTCAATTTTCACTGCGATTCATCAAGCTGGAGAAGTGTTTCCTTAATATGATCTGAACCTCAGTCTCTAGATTCGCTTTCTAATTCCTACAGGAAACCATCTTTTCATAAAAATTTCGGGCATTACCTCTATCAGCTGGTTCTCAAGTTCATCATATTTATGTATTTTGGCCTCTTTCTTTTTCGCCTACATATACCATACATCTCGCTTCTCTAACCAGTTTCTCACTAATTTGCAATTAGTTTATACATTTTTTTCGTTTTCATTTAACAACTTAATTTTCGAATTTTTTTCATGTTCTAATATTTGTTACTGTACTTCTCTCCATTTAACACAAACTCGCAGCACTTTCTCATTCACCCACCGGTTTTCGCTTGTGCGCGTCAGAGCGCTTGAAAAGGATTAATTAAAGCAGTGAACTATAAATAAATAAAAAATACTTAGTTGGGTGTTTAGCTGAAGGTTGAATATCCTCGATGTTTGTGTAAGAGCCTTATGGCGTCCATCTTCATGACTTTGTGCTAAACTCATCCCTTTAGCTCGTAGTCAACTAAATACTTGCTAATTGTCTAACTTAAAAAGAACAAAAATGTGTGTTGTTGTTGGTTTTGTGTGTGTTTATATAATTTTGAAGTATATCTACGCGTATAATTAGCTAAATGAGAATTCACTGGAAAGTTAAAAAAAAAATTGAAATTGTTTGAGAATTTGGGAATTGGGGAGTCATAGTTTTAGTCTTATTTGAGCTTACATAAGGTTGGAAAGAATCAGACTTATTTAGAATATTAATTAATTTAATGTATTTACAGAATTTAAAGAAAGCGTTATTTAATAGCTCTGAGATACGGATATTGTTTTTCGAAAGCATATGTTAAGATATGTTGGTTTGTGCTTTGGATGAATTCAAAAAAGAGCTTGAAACAAGTTCATCACATGACGATAGTTTCGGAAGTGCTTTGCTTTTTCTTAGGAGAGATTTAAATTAAAACAGAATATAGCTTTTTCTGAAACCTTTCCTATAAATAAATTTTTACGTCCCTTTAGGATAATTTTCTTAAAAAAAAATTCAAAAATGAAATGAAGCAAATAGGGAAAAAGGTTCAAACTCAATATTCCTATTCATCGCCTGAAGCGTTGAAACAGCTATACCTTCGTGAATATTATGAGTTGCCATGCTTTGGAAGAGTGTCCCGTGCAACAAGTCCCAATTGCAAATCAACGTTTTCCAATTTAAAATTAGTCAATTGAATGTATTATTTAAGACCTGACCAAACCGATATTAAGTGACTGAGGATCGACCCATTCGAAAAAAATTTATGTTTGGTCCAATTTGAAGTTCACCTCTTTTTAAGAAGCGGACCAATTTTCACTGAAACTAGCTAAACGAGACAGTCGAAGAAGTGTCTGGTCTGGTCTAATGTTTTAATTTTTTCTTGCGCCCAATTTTGGCCATAGCTGTTTGGCCACATTCCACGTGATCTTTGTAAGAGGCTAGTTTCAGCGCATACTTTGCAGGGGCCAAAGGTAAACCTGCATTGCGTACATGTTCAGTTGTGTATTGAAGAGTTCCTTCTCCCACTGTTTGTCTGCCATGCAATTGCCTGGTCACTGTCACTGTGGCCGGGTATCCAGATCACGGCTATGTCACATTTAGCCCAGAGTTTGTTCAAATATTCCAATATTTATTAGTAAATTTATTTAAATTTTTATCAAGGGGCCTTTATTTATAGGTATAGATAGTCAAACGGAATACTTTTACTTTCCGGCAACGGACCAGCAATCAGGGATAGAGTTCGATTTGCTCGAAGTTTAGCGTGTAGGAAAACGAGATAACCAAGGAGATCAGATACTGATATATGATACTATAATATTGATAGATTATTGAAATCATTAAATAGTATACAAAATATAAAACACCACAGCAACGTGTAGCCGGAACTTACAGTAATAAATAAATTAAGGATTTTTAATATTTAAAAAATACTAATAATTATAAATTAAATTTCGTAAAACGAACATAGGTACTGAATTTTAGTTCTGAATGAAAAAAACAGCAATTGGGAAATTTGGACTTTTGGTAGAATTTTAAAATTTAAAAAATATGGCAAAACTGCCATCGCACAAAAGGGAAAATTACATTGCCCTCAATTTTGATTCGGTTTCCTCCAAGGTTGCATCGTAACAATAAATTTCCCATTTAATGAAAAAATTACAATCGTTTCGGTTGAAAAATTTAGAAATTGTTATAGTTAAAGCAGTTATCAAAATAAGTTTTATTTCGCTTTTATTCCAAAGAAATGCTAACGTTATATCCTATTTCCACCGGACGTTAACTGCATTTGAGCTTGAATGCATTTTAACATCGCATTTAAATGAAAAATTCACATGTGTTTGTTGTTGTATAAAAGTGTGTTAACTCAGTTTTCAAAGTGAGTTAACTCACTTTCGGTAATTTAACAGAAAATGTTATGTTAACAGCCGATGCTGTCACTACTAATGTAAACATTTCGGACGTTTCGGTATATTTCTTGCCAGGGTCGTGTATTTTCGGATTTAATGAGGGGCCAGACTTTTATTTTGCATGCTAAAATTTTTTCTGCAAAAGTTACTTTTTTGCATTAATATTGATATAAAGACATATATTAAGTAATCGGCAAAGATAATGCTTCTCCTCTTTAAAAAATAAAATAAAATAAAAATAAAAAACAAACAAAAAGCAATTGTGGAATAGAAAACGATCCCTTCAACATAAAAATATACACGACTCTGGCAACTATCAGCTGATGGCACAAAACAAATATTTATGTATATATAATGTGCGCTTTGTAACCGGTTAGGCGATTTTTCGGCCGAGCTACTCCACGAATTGTGGTTTTCTAGAAAAACAAAATAAATATTTACTTAAAAAAATAAACTATGGTAAGCTGAAAATGGAAACAAAACGACGCAAGTGGAACCTTACGGAGGAGCAAGGTTTCCTGGATTGCTGGGAAGGATGAGCTCTGGAATTGAAAGGTTGCCGAAAAAACTCTCATGTACGTGTATACAAAGAAATGGCGGTGGAGTTAACGCAATCGGAGATCGAAGTCAGTGGCAGTTGTAAGCATGCAAAAAAGCATTTGCCTTTCAGCAGCGTCTGTCCGTGCAGCACTAATCTGCACTTGCAAATCATAAGATTGTATAAATAGCAAAATAAAATAAATACGGTCTCTTGAATTCATGATTTTAATACTTGTGACAAATTTTGCAAACTGCAAATGTAAACAAAAATCAGCTGTTTGAGTTATCTCACTTTCGGTGGAAACGTTGGACATTTCATTCACTTAACAGAGGCCTTAAATGCAGTTAAGTGCTTGGTGGAAATAGGCTATTAATGTTAAATCGTTAACAGATAATGTTAAACCGTTAACAGATAATGTTAAACTCTAAAATTGAAGTGTGCTGTTAATATCATGGCAACACCCTTTTTAAAATTAACATTAACGTTGAGTTTCTGTGGTTCCCACAATAACAAAATCATTTCGTTGTATTTATTTTTCATATTAACAAAATAAAATAGTATCGCTGCTTAGTCGAGCGTCTCTGGTTTCCTCCTCTGTTCTTGCACAGTATCTCTTCGATATTTGTTATATAATTTTTTCATCTTAATTGTCTATCTTATCGTCTGCTAAACTCCTTATTTAGTATTTCGTGTTGTTGTTTACATTTCCCACTTCCTTGTTATAATTCTCTCTGCTGAGATTCTCCTCTTCCGTTGTCTGTCATTTTCGCGTTAATAATAATCGGTGGCTTTGTCGACTGAAACTGCCTCCTGCCACTCTAACCAACCTCATGGACAACCTTCTGTCGTCTCCCACCTTCTCAATGTGTGTCGATATTTTAATTACGAATTATTTTGTTTAACTTAAGAATTTGTTTGGCAGCTTTTTAACAGCCACAACGTCTGAGCTGTGTGTGTGCGTGTGTTCTTTTTTTTGTTTTTTTATTGCATAAGTTCAATGTCTTGTGGCACCACACAAAACAACCGTTCGTTAATTGCTTTTTATATGCGCAACATGAATGTTGAAGCTGACATCGATTGTGATTGTGATTCCACGCGCAGCTACTAGGAACCGGGAAGACCTGAGCGAAATTGTATTATACGAAAGAAGAAGAAGTGTGGAAAAGTAAAAGCTAAATGCAGGAGTTACGGAAATTTTAGCTGCCTAAGCGTTTTTGCCACAACCGCTCACATTTAGTTGATTTGGATGCCTTCAAAGTTGCTACAATTTCTTGGTCAGTCGTTTGTTATTCTTTTGTTGCAATTGTTGTTTTAGCAGTTAAAGGTCTCAAAGCTGCCGCCGCCGCCGTCAAGTGAAGTTCGTTTCTCTTTTTTTCCCTGCTTTCTTACTAAATTTTGTCTGTGTGCATTTATTAATGAGGAAATGAAACGGAAAGTCAAAGTAGCGATGCCGACACGGAGTGGCATATAAATTGCGTATTGCCACTGCCACTTAGAGAGATGTGCTGTTGACTTCGTGACAGCGCAGAGAGTTCAACTAACTTGCCACTATTATGAGTCTGGCAAAAAGTTTCCTCACTCCACCTTATTTTATATTTTTTTTTTTTTTGCTTCAACTTTGTTGTTGTTGCTTTTAATGAAGCGTGTGTTGAGAGAGTGTGGCAGCCTTAGCGGCGACGACAGTCTCATCGTTGACATTTGTGTCTTTACGACGCAACTCAATTCATTTCATTTCGCAATTTATCATTAATTAAAGTGAACGGATGTTAAATTACGCTTATATATATACACACACATACACACACATTCATGCTAATTTATTTATGCTTTCACAGGCATAATTATTCATACATATACATATTTTGTCTATAAATAAATAAAAACTTATTTAAGTGAGAGTCATTCAGTTACAGGAAGCTGAAGAGCAGAAAGAAAGTGCAAAGGCCGTGGTCGATAAATGATTTCGCAGCAAATGATTAATTTCCAGTAATAGGTAGTGGTAATAAATGAAATAATTTCACTCAAAGTTGAGGAACTTGGAATTATTAATGAGCTGATAACACTCCACGACGTTTTTCAGTGGCTGATTAGAACTTGACTACTTTTCCAAGGTTCCAATAGCAATGGAAAGCTAGTGTCAGTGGGCGCCTTTTTCAATAACTTATTTAAATATCTTTTCACTCAAACAAGTATGTCGAATTTTGAGTCTTAAGAAGTGTTTTTGCGGTGAGCTCTTCTTCATTACGGTAAAATGAGGTAACCCGCTGCCGAAAGTCATCGTATTTTGATGGAAGTTTACAGTGAACATGCTCTGGCTGCTGAGCGAGCGTCTCAAAAGCAGTTTACACGATTTTAAAGTGGCTATTTCGGCTTAGCAGATGAAGAGCGTTTGTTTACAAACTCGGGAAGTACTCGCAGAATCTGTGTCATTTGTGTGTCATATGAATCGAAGCCAAGAAGCGTAGAAAGACGGTTTGTTATGTCAAAAATGTTGCTTGAATGCTACAAAAAGCAGTAGAGTTTGCACCTGAATGTGACTGGTGATGAAAAAATGGATTCATTACAAACAAGCTTAAGCACAAAACTTCATATTTACTTTACCTAGCTTACGAAGATGATATATCAGGGGTAGATGTCCGTCAATACATCCATAAGAATGCTATGTTTTCATTTGCTTAATACAAGTAATGGTTTGCTGTATCTACTATTCATGCCACCCCATAATAATTTGGTGGTACGTCCTACGTTGGAAGAGTTACAAGTCTTCCTTAAATATTTCTGTATGTGTTTCATTTAAAATCGCTAAAGAGTCTAAGGCAGTTGATAGTGACAGTCTTGTTAATTAGCTCATCTGTGTGACTCGGGACCCAAGTAATATTCATAGTATTTGCCCTGGATAGACTGCTAATTGCTCTTTTGCATGTTCTAAGGCATTTGAATTTAGTCTTGTTGTACTTAATTTCCTTAATTACCGCTTGACTGTCTACTGAAAAACTGATATATGTATCTTCCTGTTAAAGCGGCAGAAACTTTCCGTTTCTCGGTCGCATTTCATCCGAGTTCCTGGTACTTACATATTTCAAACCAAAGTTATTAAACCCTTTCATCTATTTACATATAAGATATAAAAATCATAAAAAAAAATCCCTTTTTAGGTGAGGATTTTGTGTAAATGTGGCCAATTTTATATTCATTTTTTCGTCTGTATTGATGTTGTCACTTTCCAAATACTCCCTGTTAGAGGTTATGCATTGTAACAGCGCTTCTGCCTATGCCCAAAACATTTTTCATAATCGATTTTTGAGATGCCCTTTGATTCTTCAGGTGATGTGACAGGGCAGCCATAAATGTCATTAGTAGCATATCTCTAAAAGAACCAAAGGCTATCTCAAAAATCAATTTGGTTAAATGTTTCGGGAATAAGAAATAAGAAAGAGTCATACGGAGCTATGTTTGGTGAATATAGAGTCTATCGTAACCATATTGTTTTTCCACAAATCTGGAATTTTTTTTGGATTGCTGCACGGTTATGTCATTGAACTGAACTTGTGTACTTTTTACTCTTTATAGACCGTTTAGATAGAGGCAGGAATTCATGATACACTATGCCATTAAAATTAAAGAGCGCAGTTAGCAAAAGCTTTACGTTCGACCGCATTTCCCCGACCGATGAAACTCTCTTACTCAGGCCCCTATGTCCCCATAACTCATTTGGATATTTGGGAATGTTCACTCAATCAATTCTTCTTTTGACGTCACTAAATTACAAATGTAATCCCTCCTGAAGTGCAATCCATGGGCATTTTCCAGCTCCTTTCCGTGAACTGGCGTGAAAATACATCGACCAATGCACCATTTTGCAAGATGCCATGCATATTAGTGGTTAAGTATTTTAGGCACGCATAGAATTCGACCGCTGGTGTTAATCACGGAATCACGATCAGTATTGTTGTTTAAAAATTTCAGTCGGTCGGTTACTTTTTGAGATATGCCGATCTTTACAAACGAATATATATCTATATACATATATATATTATATATATATGATATGTCTACTTATTTATAAAAGGTGGTTAAATTGTAAGGGCCGATGTTGAATGTGAACCACACCTAAACGCCAAGTTTTTTTCCGAATTTAATTTGACATTTCTCTATTTCAGACTTACTCAATTTGAACCATGGAGAGATACACAATCCAACAACGTGTTAAAGTTGTCCAGACTTATTATGAAAATTTTCGAAGAAAATCATCTTCAGTGATGAGGCACATTTTCACCTCAGTGGATTCGTCAATAAACAGAATTGCCGCATTTGGGCGAATGAGAATCCAAGAGTGATTGTCGAAAAACCAATGCACCCACAAAGAGTGACTGTTTGGTGCGGTTTATGGGCTGGCGGCATCATCGGGCCGTATTTTTTCCAAAATGAGGCCGGTCAGGCAGTTACTGTGAATGGTGTTCGCTATCGTGAGATGATAACGAATTTTTTATGGCCACAATTGGAAGATATGGATGTGGACGATATGTGGTTTCAGCAGGACGGTGCCACTTGCCACACAGCTAACGAAACAATGGCTCTTTTGCGCAACAAATTCAATGGTCGTGTTATCTCACGTAATGGCGATGTCAATTGGCCCCCAAGATCATGTGATTTGACACCGTTGGACTTTTTTCTCTGGGGTTATTTGAAAGAAAAGGTGTACGTCGATAAGCCAGCAACAATTCAAGAGCTAAAGGATGAGATAATTCGGCACATTAACGGCATAGAAACTCCATTATGCCTCAGCGTCATCGAAAATTTGGACCACCGTATGGAGGTGTGCCGCCGAGGTCGCGGCGCTCATTTGGCCGATATTTTGTTACATACATAATTGAGTAATACCAATATATCATAATAAAATAAAATTTCAATAATTTCGTAAATAGTTTGTGTTTTATTCAAAATCAACATCGGCCCTTGAAAATTTAACCACCCTTTACATGCGGATCACTTTTTCACTGCCCAAAGTCTTTCACAATAATGACAAAATGACTGGCTCGAAGAAAGCATAAGCACCATTCAGATCAATACATATTTACACTCAAGTTGAATCCGCTGCCGGAAAATAATAAAAATGCGAAGCGAACATACCTTCGCACGATCTATGCTTATATCCAAATTATACAATTTTTGGTCAATCAGTGGGTGATCATTTTGCCGTAAAGAATGTATTATTTATAATTCGAGCTAACTGAACTTGGTTCCAGCTCTCTGGTCCATTTCCAGGAAGCAAATGTATTCCATTCAGGCATATCATACAAAATTTAACTCAAACGAACAATGAATATGTATTTATATATTTATTATTGGTGCTTTGTAAACACTGAAGGTATTTTCAGCCGAGCCCCTAAAATTACACTCAGAAGGCTTCATAATATAATTTTTGAATGCTGGTCAGGCCAGTACTCGAACCTGGGCCAACCGAGAGCTAGTACGCAATGTAAACCACTCGGTTAAAAAGAAACTTCAAGCAAAAATAACTATTAATAAATTTTTTTCACAAAAAGCCACCTATGACGGTAAATCGAGCCATAAGTAAGGTTTTTTCAAAAAGGTCATTCCTTGGTTCACTTCTCGAAAAAATGTTTTCGTATAAATGTTTCCAGGAACCATGGAAACAATTTTACAAAAGTTATAGTCAATCGGTAGGTAAATGTACACATACATAGATTTAATCCCATTAACACCTTAAAAACATATAATATTTAAAAGTAAATTGCATCTTTTCAACAATATTTTTTATTTCTATTTGGAACACTCATTCCGTGTTCTTCCTTCCAACTGGCATGAAGAAAAGTTTTTAATTAAATTAAATATATATATATTTAAACATAACCTGGCACTCAACTGCACTAAAACAACTTTTCCACTACCTCACTTATCTACTTGTGATTACGGAAACTTTTTGTCAAATTATAAACAAGAAAAACAAATATTTTTCTTTAATCCCCAATAAGCAAAGCCTTTAATACGCGCTCTTCTACTTAAACCGAATGAATTCAAAATTATTTGCACTTTTATAAACTTTCTCAATGGTTGTTACAAAAATTTAAAGCACCTTCAATTAAACAACCTTTTCACTGGCACTCCCTTTCACAAAGGCCAAACGAGAGGTCAAACTTTTTCTCAAAAACAACAGGAAAGAAAACAAAAAGATAAGTAAATAAAACAAAAAATAAAAATAGAAAGAAAAAAAAAACTAAAAATTGAAATAAAAATAAGGATTAGGTAGAAGAAATGAAATTAATGAAAACAAAAGCAAAAGTCTACAAAAGCAAAAATGAAGAAAAAACTGAGCTACAAGCAGCAGAAAGATTTATTTTAAGCATAGCACAAAATTGCTCTAAAAATTAATTACATAAATGCGCAGCTAAAGCAACAAAAGCACTCGGCAGAGAAGCGAGTCAAATCGAATCAAAAGTGAAATAACTTAAAAAAATAGCAAAATTTAAAAGCAAAATGGCAAAAGAACACTTGTTAAATTGCGTAAAAAAGAAATGGGCGTTTTTGGTGAGTAAATATTTTTTGGCATTTTTTTTTGGCATTTTTTTGTGTTTTGTTTTTGGTTTTTTCTCAAGCCAATTGGGTCGTTGCAGTACTTGTAGGCTAATACTTTATTTCTTTATTTTTCTAAATGTACGTGTGCATGTATTTACTATAATTGTTGGTTGCTTTTCACTGATTTATTGTTACTCATGGCTTTTAGCTTGTCTTCTGGGCAAGACTTTGTATATTAGTATGGATGTATGTATTTATGTATGTGTAAGACTTTGTGTGTACATTGTGAACATTTAAAAGATCATCAATCATCGCAATGCCGCAACACGTTAATTGCCTGTGTGTATGTGTGTGTGTGTGTATACAATACATATTCATATCTCAACAACACACACACGCGTATACACATAATAAATTGACAAAGTGCGAACCAACAAACACATACAAACATATGCACACACTACCCCATATTGTTCACTAAATTTACTCCACTCAAGTTGATTTCCCACAAAAGTCTATTAGCTTCAAACCTCCATTACGTGCCATGATTTGTGGTGTCCTTCCGTCTTGTCTGCTCTTCAACAGGCCATCGCTAGCTATTTTGCTTGTTGGCTGCTTTGAATGTGAAAAGTCAAGTTAATAGCCAAAAAGTTTAAGTGAGCGATTTTTTACAAACAATTTTAATATTTTTTTTTTTCATTGCTCTTTCTTTTTTGCTTCGATTTTCTTCACAATTTTTGTTTTTTCTTTGCATTTTTTTCCGAACAAACTAAAATGAAATCGCTTATGACAGACTAGGCGGAAATGTGCTGAGGGAGCGCAGCATACACAGAGGGCAGGCAACGGCAAGCAACGGATGTTGATACGCAAATAACCGAATGAGAAATGAGGGCAAGTCAAATGTGCTCGAAGAAACTAAGTGAAACGAATGAACCTGTATAATAAGCACAAATGGAGTGATCAAATTGTGGCAAAGGAAAAGTGAGTGACTACAGTGAGTGGTTGCGATGAAATGTTTGCGATGAAATGTGTGTGAATTGTATGTAAGTGTGTGTGTGTGTGTGTCTATGCAACAGCTTACTAAGGTCGTGCAAATGTCGTTTACTACATTAAATCCAATGGATATGCTTATGTGCGTTCGAGATGTTTGTGGTTATGTGCCAAGGATGTGCCTTGATTTGATAGTCGAAAGCTTGGCAAAATTTTATGTGATTTCTTCATTCAGAGTTTTTCTTTTTATAGCTCGATTAAAAATGCATTAAAGTATTCAATTTTTTTTTATTTTTTATTTTTTTATTTATTTATTTTTTTTTTTTTTGAGTTAGTTTTCACTAGTTATCCTTGACTCACTTTTCAAGTTTGGTATTAGTAAAGCCAAGTTTGCTTGAACTTTTTTAGCAAAACAGCTCACAGCATCTTTAGTTTTCAAACGCTAGCTGCTACATGCACTCTTATATGAATAACTGTAAGAAGGAGTCAATTGTAGACACTCTCCTCCACAACATTTCCTTAAATAAACTTATGCGGCCACTAACATTATGAGAAGGTCATAGAAATGTTGTCACATAACTCGAAATTATAGAAAAAAGTAATGGAACAGAAGAAGGTCACTTGACCTTGTCGAGCTAAGAAGAAGGGAGATATCTACAGTTATAGGTATTCTTACAGTGGATAATCTATTGGGCAGGCACGCAGAGAATTTGGGCGTATCATCTATCGAATTTTGCAGAAGTTGCAGACAAGTAGAATAACCTGAAATATTAAGACACTTTCCATGCGAATTCCCCGCACTTTGGAGGAATAGATTTAAGTCTCTAGAGACTGCAAACCTTTGGAGACTTGAACGAGATAGCAGAGGCTAAGATACGGTCAGTTTTGCAAACTGCATAAATTGGTTTGATTAGCAGGCGGGGGTCGCTTGAGGCCTGGGTGACTTAATACCCAACAGCCACTTCGACCAACAAACCATGCAAAAAGTAATTGTCGCAGAGTTTTAAAGAGTGTTTCCCATTGACATCAAATACAGACTTTAAAATGCCACATTGATTTTGAAATAAAATTCATAAAAAATATGTATATCCATAGGAGATACCAGATAGGAGTCCAACAGCTAAATGAGCTTGAGTCAATATCACCGCAAAGGAACGGGTGGCAATGTCTCTGTAAACGTCTGTAGTTGTCTCCTGGACAGTTAAAATAGGCTTCAGCTCGGCGAACCCTGGATTATGAATCGAATTTTCATTATTGCAGTAGCCTTCTGGCCAGAGATGGATCGCGTGAACTCGAACTCAAGCACTCGCCATGTAACACCAATCACTTTTAGCGGCTCTCTGACTAGTCACTATTCGATGCACGGGTACAGCAGTCAGGTTGAAGCTTGAGTCTGTCACTTATAGCCGAAGCGGTATAGATTTTAGCGCAGTTGAATCATCTTGCCACCAATATCTAGTTTCTTAGATCTTTATTTTCCTGTATTCTACTATAATTTATATCCGCTCACATTTTTCATATATTCATTCATATTTATATATATTGATTTACTTCAATTTCAAAGTATTTAATAAAATAGTAGTATCTACAAATCGTGTATCGTGTGGGCAGGCAAAAAAAAAGTAAACATCACTTACTACAACAATTATTTGTAAACAAATAACGCATTCCTAATTTATTCAAATTCAAACTAATAAAAGTTTCTCAAAAAGTTGTCAACTCGCATTAAATTTACCCACACTTATAGTACACACACAAAAAACAACGAACAAGTTAATGCAAAAAATAACAACAAACAACACGAGAAAGTTATGTGTAAAGCAAATGTAGAAAATATCAGAAAAAAGTCAATGAATGGTGAGAAACAATTCAAAGTTCATAATACACATGGCTCAAACCAACAAAATATAACATAAATATGTACATCGCTAGATAGCTGCTAGTCAACACACACATACTTGTACATATATATATACATATATAAGCAATTGGCACGAACGCGGCTTAAATACATATACGGAAATATTATATAATAAACTCACCTTGGTTGGAAAGCTTTTAGTGCACACATAGACAGATTTATTTAATGTTACATATTAGAAATAAAGTTATGGTACTTACATAATAATATACATAAAAATATATGTGTACAAAATGCACGTGTACAACATTTGCTCCAGGCGGCTACTCTTACGACGGCGCAGCCACTTGAAAAGTGTGCAATGTGTCGTGCACGGAGGCGTATGAGCAACCTACACGAAATGCAAGCGTACAATTCAACTATGTACATACGTGTATGTATGTATGTGTAGCACAAATGTATTTCTCACGGCGTGTGCACTCACCTGACAGGACCAAAAACGAAATACTAAAATTACCATTGTAGAATAAAGCAAAGAATTTTATATGCATTATATACATACATACCTACATGTCTACATGCATAAATGACTTACGAGCTAAAATACATACATATAAATATGACTTTCTTGTTGTTTCTATAATTGTAGCTTTACTATGCGAGTACCAACAGCAAAAATTCATCCTTCCTTCATCGTCGCTGAGTGCACTAGTTTCTGGTATGGGTAAATACATTGAAGGTTACTTTCATATATGTATATGCAAAAATAAGTGTGTTTCAAAAGTACCTACTGCATATGCATTTTTTAAGTGAGAATGAGTGAGCTTCTCATATTTGTCAGAATTTCAATTTTATTTTGCAATTTTCACAACGGAGAACGTGTGTTAGTTAAGATTTTAGTAACTTGATGGAGATTATATGCAGACGCAAACATTAGATATATTTATATGTTGTTTTCCTCGGAGTAGCAATGTGAATATGCATATCGCTAAAGCAATATATTTCTATTACTTCATTCTATTCGAAGCTTTAAAACGTTTTACGTTGATCTTCTTAACAACCATAATTTATTAGGAATGGAGTAATACCAATTAAAGTTTTAGAATTCTAAATTCTTTGGTTTAGGCTTCTACTTTTTTGATTTATTTTATCTTATTTCAGTTTCTTTTATTATATTTTATTTTTTTTATTTTACTTTTTTTATTTTATTTTTTTTTTTTAATTATATTTTTTATTTTTTTATATTTCGTTTTTTTTGACTTTACTTTATTTTCTTTTACTTTTATTTTACTTTTCCGTTTTTTATTTTATTTTTTATTTTTATTTTTTTTCTGTTTTATTTTATTTTATTTTATTTTATTTTATTTTATTTTATTTTATTATATTTTATTTTATTTTATTTTATTTTATTTTATTTTATTTTATTTTATTTTATTTTATTTTATTTATTTTATTTTATTTTATTTTATTTTATTTTATTTTATTTTATTTTATTTTATTTTATTTTATTTTATTTTATCTTATTTTGTTTTATTTTATTTTATTTTATTTTATTTTATTTTATTTTATTTTATTTTATTTTATTTTATTTTATTTTATTTTATTTTATTTTATTTTATTTTATTTTATTTTATTTTATTTTATTTTATTTTATTTTATTTTATTTTATTTTATTTTATTTTATTTTATTTTATCTTATTTGTTTTATTTTATTTTATTTTATTTTATTTTATTTTATTTTATTTTATTTTATTTTATTTTATTTTATTTTATTTTATTTTATTTTATTTTATTTTATTTTATTTTATTTTATTTTATTTTATTTTATTTTATTTTATTTTATTTTATTTTATTTTATTTTATTTTATTTTATTTTATTTTATTTTATTTTATTTTATTTTATTTTATTTTATTTTATTTTATTTTATTTTATTTTATTTTATTTTATTTTATTTTATTTTATTTTATTTTATTTTTTTATTTTATTTAATTTTATTTTATTTTATTTTATTTTATTTTATTTTATTTTATTTTATTTTATTTTATTTTATTTTATTTTATTTTATTTTATTTTATTTTATTTTATTTTATTTTATTTTATTTTATTTTATTTTATTTTATTTTATTTTATTTTATTTTATTTTATTTTATTTTATTTTATTTTATTTATTTTATTTATATAAGATATAGCTTACAACATAAATCTTATAAGCTATTTGTTTGGGAGCTATAGCTACTAGGCCTTAAGCTCAATACTTATTTACATATTTACATTTCAAGTTTAGATTCTTTTTGTTTAAATCTTATGAAAGAGATTCGTTCTTTTGAGAAAGTTCGTTATTAAAAGGATTGATTCGGCTGAGGGAATTGAGAGGTAAGAAGTTGGGTTTGTGTTAGTAAAAATTCGTTCTCTATGGGTGGCATATAGTGGGCAGTTAATTAGAAGGTGGTTAACTGTGACTATGATATTTGCGCTGCAAGTACAGTATAGAGGGGTTGAGTTATTCATAAGATGCCCATGTGTTAATTTGGTGTGTCCTAGTCTAAGGCGCTCGAATTTGGTAACGTCGAGTCGTGAAGGGATTTTTTTTGATTTATGTAAGAAGTCCATTAGATGGATCTTTGTGTAATTTATACTTTTGTACCAATTATTAGTTAGGTTCCATTCGAGGCGTTGTTTCGAGAGGAAGTATTGCTTTATATGATTTTTTACATCTAGGAGGTTTAAATTTTCTGTACTGATAACTGGACCTTGGTTCGCTTGCTTGGCGGCTTGGTCGGCGAGGTTGTTGCCAGATATATTTGTATGTCCAGGTACCCATATTAATATGATTTTTGGGTATTGCTGTGACAGAATATTTCTAATTTGGGTGGTATAGTAGCTATTGTTTTTTATGTCGGCTATGGAATTGAGAGCGGAAAGCGAATCCGAACATATAGCGAATAATTCTTTTTTGTGTTTAACTAGTTTTATAGCTTCAGATATGGCAATAATTTCAGCTGAGTATATTGAACTATAATATGGAACAGTTGATGTTTTGATAATTTCATTTTCTGTGGTTATGCTATAAGAAGTGCTGTGATTGGATTTGGATCCATCAGTATAAATGAATGTGTAGTTATAGTATTTACTTTTGATCTCGTTGAACATCAACTGGAACTGAAGCGGATTTATGTTTGACTTGTTTAAGGTATGTAGTGCAGTGTTAATTGTTTTTGGGTTAAATAACCATGGCGGAAAATCGGAGGCACTATTTATAGTTAGATTTATAGGCAAATCTACTGCTGACCATTGTTCTATAATTCTACTTAAGGCAGGTTTAATTTTAAGGGGATTTTTCCTCTTTTTGAGGTTCTTCCCGATATTGTAAAGCGGATTGTCTTATTTTGATAATACAGCTTTAAACAGTTTAGCTGTAGTTAAGTCTCTGTGGTTTTCAAAGTTAATTTTTTTTGATTCAAAAAGTATATTTGTGGTTGGTGTATGGCGTAGTGCACCCAAAGCAGTTCTTATTGCAGCGCAAATTTGTGCTTTAACTTTGTTTAAAAGGTATTTAGGGGCATATCCGTAAAGAAAAATGCCGTAACTTATTTAAAATATTATTAAAGTACGAACAATTGTTAAAATTGATTGAGTATCGCAGTTAAATTTGGGTGTAGCTAGGCATTTTACAATGTTTAACTGTGTGGCTAAAGAAAGGCTTAGGTAATCTATGTGGGAGTTCCATCTGTACCTGTTGTTGAAGATAATACCTAAAATTTTCAACTTTTCACAAGGGATAAGGCTATTTTATTTTATTTTATTTCATTTTATTTTATTTTATTTTATTTTATTTTATTTTATTTTATTTTATTTTATTTTATTTTATTTTATTTTATTTTATTTTATTTTATTTTATTTTATTTTATTTTATTTTATTTTATTTTATTTTATTTTATTTTATTTTATTTTGTTTCGTATTAATTTGTTTTAATTACTCAATCATATTATTATTTTCAATCATATTGTTTTATTTCGTTTCATTTTATTTGGATTTGTTTATTTCAATCTACTTTATTCGTTTAACTACAGGCATGCAGTAATTGAATATTCATGGCAACTAAGTTCAGCTGAGCTCAATATAACATACGTACTTTTTTCCTAGGGGAATTAACAGTTTATTGATAGAATTAAACTTTGTTTCAAACATACATGCATTGCAGAATTATTATTGTAATAAGACATTGAATCCTCACTCATCCAACACTCCTGCAAAATCTTTTTTTGTGTTTGAATAAAATATAAAAGTTGATAAGTATACGTGTATGCACACATACAAACCCATCTTGTACTCATCCCTTAATATAAAATATATTATATATTGTCTGTGTATCATATCTTCAACTTGTATATGTACCTATACGTATTTGTGTTTAAAAATAGCTTACTGGGGAAAAAAATCCAAAAGGACGTAAAGTACAAAAACACTTGTAAAGAAAATATAATAAAAAGTACAATAAACTAGAAGAAAGCAAACTGGGAAAACGTTTAAACGGATATCGTTAAGTAAATAAGGAGACGACAATATTTTCACTGATCCGTGGCAATTCTCAAGCAATTTTGGGGTTTTATTTATAACAAGCACAGGCTCGTTAGACCTCACATGCTTGAGTGGGTGGTTGTGAGTATGGTTGTACATGTACAAAAATATACGTATGAGAGTGTAACGTCATTATTTGCACGAGGGTGGCAGTTTGGTTTCTAGCTTCACTGCACAGCGCCGTAACTCAACGTGTAACCTTCCCGAGCAGTAGATTGTAGTCAGCAGTTTATAGTATCTACCGATTTGGCGTGTATACTGCACTTTGTACATACATACATAGATATTTTTGTGTTTGTATATGTCTGCTTAAGGGGGCGTTGTGTGACAATAATAAAGTTACGCTTTGTCAACTGTCAGGGAAATATGGCTCGCCATGGCTTGGCAATGCTATACCATGGTATTTTGAATTCGAATGCCAAAGGATAGAATATGAATTTGATTAAATTCTTCTCGTGGTTGTTTTCGCGTTTACTTAATAAAAGTTTACGGAGAAATCTGCTAAATGAATGAATGACTGGTATGCATTTGCATTTGATTTGAACAATTGCTATCTTCATGTTTACATAGCTTTTGTGATTCGTTGTTGATGATTAATAATAATTCATGAGGGTGGAGATATTGCCTAATTGAAAAATAAAATATAAAATGGGGATCCAAGAAATTGTTTCAAAAAGATTGTAGTAAGTAATTGTTTCTGATAAAATAAAATATTTCTGAATTAAAATAAAATAATATGAAATGAAATAAAATAAAGCAGAATAAAATTAAATAAAAACCTAATAAAGTAACATAAAATACCCAACATAATTAGTAAAAAGTTAATTTAAAGAAAAAAAATTTATAATCAAAAATAAAGTGAAATAGATTAAAACAGAGTCAAATAGAATCTTAGCACTAAAAGCAAAAAAAAAGGCAAAAAAAATGTAATAAAATTAAACGAAAAAAAACTACAAAATGAATTTAATTTTATATTAATAAAGTCAGCTTAGCAAAAAATTAAGTTTAAAAAAATTCTAATTCATAATACAAAATTCTCAAATATTTAAATTACATAAAAAAATGCACAAAAAATAAAAATAAAAATATTGAATAACACTAATTAATGCAAAAAATATAGTAAAAAAAAATAAAAATAAAAAAGGAAGTATCAAAATAAATAATTTGAAATATAATAAAAAACACAAAAAGGTTAAAAAAAAATAAGATAAAGTAAAATAAAATATTAATTAAAAAGCATAAAATACTTAAAATAAATTAATAAAACTAAATAAAAAAGCAAAAAAAAGAAATTAAATACTTAAACTAAGAAATATAAAAGGGTAGAATAAAACAGATTTTAAAAAACATATCAAGTAAGAAAATAACGAAAAATATAATAAAGAAAATAACTATATAAACAATTAGTAAAATAAAATAGCGTAAACAAATTAATATTCAAAACATCGAAAAAAAATAAATACAAAAAAAATTTAATGTTTAATTAATTAATAATTAAAATAAAATGAACAAATATAAAAGAATTATTGAAAAGAAAATGAAAAAGATTAAAAAAATAATTAGAAAAGATGAAATGAAATAATATGAAATAAAATAAAAAAACGAACTTCCCACTTCCCGGAGAGAAATGTAGTCTTCCTGTTTATGTCGAACTCCAAGTTAATCAAGCCATAAAAAACTTTTTTCGAATAGGTCAGTCCTCGGTCCACTTTTCGAAATTTTTTCTAGTAAACCTTCCAAGGAACTATAGAAACAATCTGAGAATCCTCCAAGTCGATCAGTATGTAACTTTTGGAGATTTTTGGAGATCACTAGAATGTTTCAAGCGGACATAAGATTTTTATATAGCATAAGATACAAATTAATTAATATTCATATCATCAAAAAAAAAAAAAAACAACACAAAAAAATTTAATTATACAATTAATTAAAACCAAATAAACGTATAAATAATATAATTAAAACAAAATGAAACAGAATAAATTTAACTAAAGGTAAACACAGTATAATAAAAAAGTAAAATAAAATACCTAAAAGAGATAAAAAGTATAAAATAAAATAAACTAATTGAACTAAAATAAAATGAAATTAAAAAAAAAATTATTATTAAAGTAAAATAATAAAAAATAAATTAAGTGATACAAAATACTTAAAATAATAAGAACTATAATTAAGTATTATAGAGTTAAGAACTTAAAATACTAAATAAAATGCACAATTATACAAAAATAAATAAACAAATATACCTAAATTAAGAGAAATAAAAAGAAACTATAACACACTAAAGAAATAATTTATATGAAATATAAAAAATTGAATAAACCAAAATAAAACATAATTCAAAATACAAAAATAAAATAAAATATATAAATATTTACTTAAAATAACCAAATATAAAACATATCAGATTAAAATAAAGTAAAACTAAATAATTAAGAATAAAAAAATAAATCAAATAAACATAAATTGAAAGGATTTAAGGAAAAATCCAATAAATTAAATTAAAAAATATATAATAAAAATTTTAATTAAATAAACAAATGTAAAATAAAATTTATATAACAAAAAAATTTACATTATTTAAAATAAAGGCCACAAAAGATAATAAGTTTAAATTATATGAAGCAAACTGAAATAAATTTAAAAAAATAAATAAATAAAACAAGGTTAAATAAACAGAATTTAAATAAAATAAAATAAAAAGCAGTTAAAAAGAATAAAAAGAAACAAAAAATAAGGAATGTTAGAAAAAACTAAATTCAAATAAAATAAAACTATAAAAAAACAAATAAAAATTTAAATAATTTGAAGAAAAAACAAATGCAATAATCAAAAAAAAAAACATAAAAGAAAGAGATGTAAAGTAAAATAATTATGCAAAATAAAATAATATAAAATAAAATTATTTTAAATAAAGTAAAATAACAAAAATTAAAACGAGTGGAAATGAAATAAAATTGAATTAAATGAAGCAAATCGAAATAAAATTAAAAAAAAACAATAAACAAATAAATAAGATTAAATGGACTGAATTTAAAGAAAACAAAATAAAAAACAATGAATTAAAAATAATGTAATAAAATTTAATGTAGTAAAATAACATCAAAAACTATAAAAAATTAATAGATGAATAACATATGTAAATTAATTAAAACGAAATCAAATAATATTAGACTATATATATAAAGTATAGTAGAATAAAATTTAATGTCATGAAATAAAATAATACAATATAAGCTGAAGCACATTTAATGTTTATGCTCTTCCATATTAGTCTTACTATTTATTTCAAGTCTCTTTAAAATGCGCATACCTTTACAATTTTTGGCAATAAAGCCAATCAAGCAATAAGTAAGCAAAGGATTCAATTCAATAAGGCCATGTACAAGTACTTGTCCAATATAAGAACGGCAAATTGAATTCCAAAAAAAAAATGCCACTTTTATCTGTTCGCTTCATAAAATATTTAAATAGTCCATATATACGTACGAGTATGTAGGTATCAAAATAACTTTCTCTAAATGGCAATAAATAAAAAAAAGCAAACAACAACAAAACCAACAATAACATAGCGCACATATCACAACGAGGTCACTCAGCCGAAATCTATTACATTCTTTATTCATGGCATACAAAATGGTAGTCAAGTAACAGTTATAACGATGGAAAAAAACAACCAGAAAACAGAAAACAGAAAGCAAACAACAACAACCAAGCTTATACTAGTATAGCAGCTTAGTAGTGACAGCAACAACAATTACCAAAATGGCCAGTGACAAGGATACAGTCGAAAAGGCAGGAAGTAATTTAAAGTGAACGAATGCACACATACGTGTACACACACACACACAAACGTCGAGTTATTTACAAATAAATATAAATGGTTACATTAGCAATGAGAAAAGCTTGCACAGTGCTCATAGCTTACTAGGGCTCTTGATTTAAAACTATTATTATAAAAACAAGAGAGAGAGTCAATATTCCAGAAGAAGCTTAATAAGGAGGCTTGAATATTTATAATAGGATCTAACAGTGAATAAACTCTTTTATTGGCTAAGGCACTGTTGAATTAGAAACGTGCGCCAGGTGGCGCATGAGTCAAAATATTGAGTTGATCTCACTCTTTTATTATCCGTTATAGTTTACTCTAGAATGCCTAATTATAGTTAACATTGTCAAAAAATTTTTGTTGTTGGACGAAATTACGAAGAATCTTGGAAACCCAGCTGCTCTAGTAGACTGTTTGAGCAGTTGGAATGAAAGCTTAGCTGCAATCATGATTATATCTTCCGTGTTTAGCTAGCTTAAAATTTCGAGCTTTTTGCAAACTTTTGGCAAAAAAAAAATACGGATCGACAGCTGACAGTTTAGGCTTGGTAAAAATTGAGCATTACACAATAGAACAACGTGTCTTCCTTATTGAACAATATTTCAAAAATAATAAATGCTTGTCGGCCGCAGTTCGAGAATTTCATACAACACATGGTCGGATAGTGTTTTAACTTCGTCAGTTTGGACATAAGCACCTAACTCATTGGAAAGTATAGAAGTACGAAAAAAACACCAAATAAGATAGAAAATCATATATGGTATGTAATATTTAAAAAGAGAACTATGAGCTTAAGTAAGAGTGAGAAAAAGTTTGAGCGATTTTTCGCCTGCAAAAGGCAATATGATAGTTTGAGATTGGAGTAGGAATATGAGCATAAAACAGATTGAAGTTAATTTGCAACGCCACCATATTCATATATACGTTCCCAAGCATAATTCCGGCAACTCATAACCTTAAAATAAGTATGTAAAAATACATAAAGGGACATAGATTGTCTGTTAACGTAGGACATTGAAGCTGGCAAGCGTGCTGCATTTAAACACAAATACATATAAGTTACTGAGCAAACCAGTGCCAGTGCTTGGCAATATGCCCAGTAAGCTTATAAGCTGTATATGTATATCAATATTATACACCCAGAGAAAAAATTATGTTATATTAACTGGATTACAGGTTTGTAGCAACAGATTTCACTGTTAAATCACAACCAAACGACGTGTCTGTTAATTTAACAGATGGCTAACAGCTTTACTATCAAATTAACAAGCAGTCAGTGAAAATAACCTTTTTTTAGCTATCGCGAATGTTGTTATACCACTTAATTCTGTTGAATTGGTCATTGAATCTGTTAATATAATACAACTGCAAGACTACTGTTGATACAGAGTAAAATCTAACATTATTAAATACTGCTATTTATAGAAAATTTAACAGATCTTTTGTTAATTAAACGGCAATATTTGATTGCTCAACATTGATTTCTGCTAACAATTAACATAACAAACCTGTTGAGTTAACAGACTATCGCTCAAAAGAAATTTCTGTTAATGCACAACAGAACTGATCTGTTGTAGAAAACTAACAGCATTATCATGCAAATTAACAGTGATTTCAGAGATTTTAACAGAAATAGTCTGCTAAAATAATAGATAATTTCACAGATCAATTTGTTGAGACAACTGAGATTTTTATAAATTTAACCCGATATTTCAGTTAACTTAACAAATATCTGTTAATTTAAAGATTTTCGTATTAACAGTGCGATATGTTTCTGCAACAGTTGTTATTTTTCTCGGTGTATATGGGGGTATGTAATTTTTTATTCATGTTTATCTGTATGTTTATATCTTTTACTCACGTCAAACCAATTTTTCTTTGTTCATATGTACGTATGTAGGTGTATATATTACATACATGCAGAAGGACAATGCCGAAAGAATAAGCAAATTAATATTAAAGTGGCATTTCATTTCCGTTGCAGATACCAAATGAAATTGTTGGCACTCGAAGAAATGTTGTTATTCATTCCTTTTTTACAGCTTTTTAACTTTTTTCTTTTATGCTTCACTTTCAGTATTCAAAGTTGTTGGTATTTTCGTGTATATTATCAAAAGTTGAGAAAAAAAATTGTTAATAATAAATATAACAGAGATAGAAATATGCTAGTAACTGATTGATTTATATATTTTCAATAAATTTAGAAAGAAATATTAATATTTTAAGAAAATGTAAAATAAAGGTTACAAATTAATTTTCGTTAAATTTTTTGCTTCCTTTTAAAAATTATTTAGCCATAATACAATTTCATGCCATACCAAAAAATTTACGCGCTTCTTGTATTGAAAACATTATTAAAAATTAATTCGAAAACTCTTATTATCAATTTTGTCAAAGAATAAATGATTGTTTCATCATAAAATACATATACAAAAATAAATTAAAAAGTCAAAGTTAAATTATTTAACCTTTTCCGTCCAATTTAGAACTAAATCATTCTAATGTTTGTTTTTTAATCTTAAAAACCCCAATTTGCCCACATTTTTGGCAGCTGAAATAATTTCTTAATAATCATGGCCGCATGAATGGCCTTTCCCACCTCGAATCACTCACTCATAAATTAATTTAACGCCGGAAATTACCGAAAAACAACCCTTTGGATGCTGACATTAATTGATTTTCAGCAAACTTGTCATACGAGTGGCAATGAAGTAGATATATCTATAGCCAAAGGCACATTCCACATACAACTACAACTCAGCTGTACACACGTATACATACATATGTACAGGCGAACATACAAAACTGTATTCGCTTGAGCGCCTTCACGTATGCTTTTTAGAATTTTCATACATTCTTTATGCACATGCATAAATACATACATGCATATATATATATATACATATTTGTGTGTACATTGTACATATGCATATTGATAAGTCACTCCTTTCACCTTTTTGTTGAAAATATTTTTTAGTCGAATGATTTAAATATTTTATGTTGGCATTTCAGCTAATTAAATTGACACGAAACGTTGCAGCACGTGCAAACGTGGTCCTGTTCGCTCTGTGGCAGCGGTTTTTTTTTTGCGCAAGGGTTACCTATTCGTAGATATAATATTTCAGTATGCCTGTGAATATACATTTTTCAAGTGTACCATATATATAGTCTCATACACGTATGTGTATGCGCATGTGTGCTAACCCATACAGTATGTGTGGTTGGGGAAATTTTAATGAATTTACTTTGGCATAGTTTCGTGAATTCACTGCTCTGCGGCGTTCGGTTGTGGCTAATATTATTTTTTGTTCATTCTCCTCTACTTTCTTCAATAATTTCGAAAATGTCCGTCAGTTGTAGAGTTAAAGAAAAAAAATTTGCTAAAAAAAAGCTCATATTAAATTGTGCTGTGGGTTGAACATGTGTGGACATACTCTAATGTCTTAATTATGATTCATTTGTAAAATATCATTTTTTGGTGGTAAGATATTCGCTTCGAAGTACTTTAAATATAAATTAATCTATTGTAAGGTAAACTGTATAAGCAGTATTCAGAAATTATTTTCTAACAAAACCTACTGCTCTCTCGTAGATGCCGCCATGAAACTTTGTCAAGCAAAAAATGAAAATAAATTTTTGAAGCGTAAATTTTCAAATCTTAGTTTTTCTATGGAAAAGTTCAAGCATATTTACCTGAATACATTGGTGAGGTCAAGCCGAAGATTGAAAGTTTGAAAAACGAGGTCATTCGAATATGGGACTGTGCAAAAGGTTTGTATTGGAGAGTTGTTGTCCATACGAACGAAATGTCCCTTAATTCGTTAAACAATTTCAATGTCTAATTTAAATAAATTTCGTACAGTTCATCGTTTCACTATCTCCGGTATTCGCCGTTGCCAAATGTCAATGGTCCATAAATCGTTCGTAAAACCACCATTAAATTGAAGAAGTAAGCCTGTAGAGATTGATTCTGTCTGAAACCTCG
This sequence comes from Ceratitis rosa, assembly GCA_037013455.1. Taxonomy (NCBI): domain Eukaryota; kingdom Metazoa; phylum Arthropoda; class Insecta; order Diptera; family Tephritidae; genus Ceratitis; species Ceratitis rosa. The sequence continues at coordinate 8,931,818 of JAWMAG010000020.1, read as the reverse complement.
AACAGTTCGGAGAAATCCTTCCCGATTCTGATAGAACTGTAAATATTGCTCGGTGTTCAAATTCAACTATCGAAAAATACTTTAAAATCGCATCCGAACGGCTGATGGCTTTTCATAAGGAGCCTGTATTTCATGTCATAAATACACTCGGAGGGATTGATATTCCCTGTGGAGAGGCGACCCCGATTAGATAATTTAATTTAATTTTTAATTTTTTTTTTAATTAATATTTATTTATTGAACCTGTTTCGACATCGGAAGCCTAACAATAAGTAATAAAATCTTAAAGTAAATTAAAACAAAAAGCCCATTAGTAGGAATGGGCTGTTGGCTTGACGTTGCTCTTTAGAAGGCTGCTTTGTCGCTTCTCCGCAGGCGGGTTTGGCTTTTTGCATGGAAAAAGGTGTTAGCCAAAGCGTTCGGATGCTTACACAATTTTATTAAGTACTTTTTTGCTGCAATTTCAATCTCTTCCTTGATGGTAGGTATATTAAGATCTCTATGGATATTTTCATTACGCATGTACCATGGTGCCTCCATTATTACTCTTAACGTTTTCGATTGGAATCTTTGAATTATATCTATATTCGTCGTGCAAGGTGTGCCCCATAACTGGTTTCCATACAGCCATATCGGTTTTATTGTTGCATTATATAAGAGGACTTTGTTGCTAAGGTTAAGTCCAGTCTTCTTGTTTAAAAGCCATTGTAAACTGGTAGATTTGAGTTTAAGCTGCAGCTTTTTAGAAGTAGTGTGTCGTCTCCAGGTCATCATGATGTTTCGCTTTCACTACAATTTAACAGGTTGGAGAAGTGTTTCCTCTCCCTAAACTCATGGCGCCTACATGAGTACGTGTATGTTGCGGTCTTGATACCACTTGATACGCACACGATGCAAATTTACTTTTGTCCACGGCAAAGTATATGTTAAAACTAGCCTCTGACCAAACACTAGTTGACTAAATGAGGCAGGTCACTATTCAATGGGGCTCCACGGGGAAAAAATTAGCTACAACTCTAAAAATTTTCACCGCAGCTGTATGGACGAAGAAGAGGTAGAGTCTATTGAACACTACCTCTACCACTGTCCAGCCTTGCCATCTGTGCGACACAAGTTACAGAATATCTCAATATTATTTTCTTTTTTATTTCATTTATGGCTTTTATGAGAAGCCTGGATAAATCGATTCATTAAACAATACCAAAATAACTGCAAAATTTGTTTATTTTTATTTTTTCCAACAAAAAAATTGTCAAAGACTCAAATGAAAACGAAACTAAATTTATAAATTTACAAATAAACCACTAAATGATGCGAAATTATCCTAATCACCGTAGAGACTACAAAAGCACTCACAAATACACACATGGAACCACCCACACATCCATACACCCAAAACAACTGACAATGCAAGAAAACATAATATGCCTAAATTGCTAAAATACCACAAAAAGTATTTATCTACGCCATCAATGTCAAATAGCAAGCACTTGTATTTTTATACACTTACAGCAGAAAAACGCCTACAGACATGAAAGTGAAATGGGAAAAATAGAAAAATCAGGAAATAACTAACAATGAATATTGCAAAATCACCAAAAAAAAATGAAACGAAAAAAAGCAGCATAAAGAAATTTAAGAAATTTAATACATAAATAAAGAAGTAGAGAGTTCTGTATGTACATATATATGTACATATGTAAACACATATGTAAACACATATGCATATATGTATGTACATATAATTTTGATAGAAGCTGCGATAGAGCCATTATACCCGCTACCAGGCGGTCAAAAAATAAGCTCCTTATAATTTTATATCGATTGTTTTGCATATATTTATATATTCGTATGTTTTTAATAATACATACATACATATATATAAATACATACGAGTCACTATAAAAATTATGAAATTCGTTTTTTTTTTCTAGCAAAGCAACAAACCCAAATAATCTTAAGGAATGATGAGGATACATATATGTATATACATACAAACATTTGTACTTATGTAAATATACACACATGTATGTATGTATGTGAGTGCAAAAGTATTTGAATGTAGATTTATTGAGTTATATAAAGTGCCTTTATAAGTAGAATAATAATAAACAGTTGATAAGCGTAACGAACGGAAATGAGAGAGCACAGCTGGAAGGGTAACTAAACTACCCACATACCACACATGCACATACCATACTTACCCTGCAGGAAGAAGGTAGACTAGTATGCAAAAATATTAGTTAAATACCAGGTATATTGAATTACGCCTGCTGGTTATTTGTATAACAATTCACCAATAACGGGAGTATTAATAATTTCCACTATCGTGTGTTGTTGTTATAGGTATCTAGTACGACATGCAGTTACAGTTTCATGCTAAGTTTCAATCTCTGTTACGTCCAGTTGAAGTTCGTAAAACGACATTACTCGCTAGATCACCACGAAAGCTTATTGGTTAGAGCTTATTACTGTTCGATTCGAGTCTAACTGAAGGTAAACTCATTATTAATTTTGGTGGTGTAGGAATTCAGCTTGCCTAAATAAACTAGTATACAACTGGTATAAAGCTGATACATAGTCGGAGAGTTCGTAGGACATTGTCGTGTTTAAAATACCAGTTGCTTACATGGAAAATAGCTGGAAGATGAACTAGTTAACACAAAAATGCAAACCAGTTAGATTCTAGTTAATATATACATAAGTATATATATATACCATATATAATTTAGCACTTCGTAACTACTGAAACTATTTTCGGCCGAGCTCCTTCTTTAATTTGTGTTATTGCGACTGCATGAACGGCCGATGTCAAAAATATACTCAAAGGGCTTGATATTCCCTGCCGAGAGGCGACCGCTATTAAAAAAAATGATTTTCTATAATCTTGGATGTTGGTCGTAGCAGTACTCGAACCCTAGTCGTCAGAATAGCAGTACGCAATGCCAACCACTCGGCTATTATAGCAACCTTATATTTTTCCCTGCAGGGAATGTATGTATACATCGATGTCACTGCCAACAATGCAAACACATACAATTTGGCTGAAACACTTGCCCAATCACCCATTTATAAATATCCCGTCCGTATATTATCCACCACACATCGCCCATTCCTCGCAGCAGGCGGCAAGTGTATAATGTGAAAACAGTACTAAATTATACTGATGGAATCGACCACAACGTACGGAGTCATGGGTAAAACATTGACAAACAAGTGAATGTAAGTTATGGTACAGCGAGCAAAAATTGCAGTGAAGAAGAGTTTCTGTATTTCCTTCAATGCGTAGTGACCTGTTGTAATTCTCAACAAGTTTATTTAAAACTTCAAAACTATATTTTCATTGATTTCCTAACTACTGAGAAATTTTTTCAGGCTTTAACTGAGCATTAGAGCATAAGATTTTAATAAATCAGTAAAGGGCAATGACCTAAAACTGAGATCTAAGTACTGAGATCTAAATACTGATTTTTACACATAAATTTCGACTAGCGCCAATTCAGTTTAAGAACAAATAAATATACCAAACACTACAAAGTTAGCCACCTACCCTGAACGAAGAATCTCCCAGGTCCTGCGAGGTGGGTGTTCAAGAATTTTCTCGCTTGTTGAAAGTGGCGACTAAACTACCAAAGTTCCCGCAACAGTCGGGTCGTTATATCGTCGTTGGCCTAGTAGGATGAAATGGAGAAATACCGGACGCTTATTAAAAATAATGCTAGGATGTTAAGGAGGAGGGCACGGGTTTGAAGTTCTGAGACCATATTGCTGGATTGTCTATCTAAGATAGCCGATGTTTATGAGATTAATTGGATTACTCAGAGAAGCGAATAATTTGGAAAGCGAAACTTAATAGTCAGGAATTTACGTCATCACAACGGCTCTGGTTCAGTCCTAGGTATAATCGACGTGATTCATGATACATTTGTAGCCGCCACAACCAAATTATAGAGGAATTTTTTAAGATATTCTTCTATAATATAAATAATAATAATTGGCATTTTGTAACCGCAGAAGCGATTTTCTTCTATAATACATATACCAATAAAAAGGACCAATTTTTTCTCACTGGGTTTATATACGAGGATATACATATAACCATCCCAGCTGGCTGCGTAACTTTTATGAAAACTATGCATAAAGACTTTTGTATTTATATAAATACTTTTACATACACCTATGTACATACGTATGAGTATGTATACACTTTACAATTTACTTAAAGACTTTGTCGAAAGTTGTATAGGGAGTTTTTATTGAACTCATGCCACTTAACTACCGCCATTGTCTGAAGCCGCTTGAGAGTCCTGCGCAAATAGATAGTGTGGGTGAAAAGTATTTATTCACGTATGCCTATATACATTTGTAAGTATGTAGTATCAAGATGATAAATATTTGAAAAATTTAATTGTGTACGTTGTCAAGGAGATGCAAAGGGAGTTTGAGTATCATTCTTAAAAAAAAATCAAAAACATTTAAATATTGATGGCTAGTGAAGAGATGACCAAAGCGAACACAATTAGAAAGAATTGTATTGAAAAGGTCATTAAAAGATATAAAATGGTTGATATAATAATAAAATATTTCGAAGTAAAGTATTTAAACACCACTACATCTTTAATTAAAAAAGTTTTCTTATTTTTAGAAAAAAGTAATAACAATAAATAGATAATTAAATTAGTGAAAATATCAGTAATGAAATTTAATTCAATAAACTTGGTAATAAATATTTATTCCAATATAAAACACTATTACCCCTATGAAGTCGTGATTGTGACGTAAATATACGTAACATGTCACATAAATCTTAAAATCACCGCACAATACACAAATGTTACAAACAACTTCCCTAAAGCTATACAAAAATCCTATAAAAAAATTAACTTATATAAATGTACAACAGCCACTACCCCCCGCAAATGTCAGAATGACAAATTACCTAACATTGAATTAAAATGTTATTTATAGCTTAAGCGAATGACATACTACGAAAGTCCTTTAAAAAATAACAACAACACACTGTTAAACTCAACAACATGTTGCGCAACATTGCCGCTCAGTTGCAACAAGCCGAAGGGTTGTTCGCGTACTAACGCTCAAATCAACGAAGTATCTCAATCTTTCTCTCTCTCTCTCACTCTCTCTCTCTATCTCTCTCTCCCACACACTCTCTTTCTTTCTACTAAAAGAAAAGTGGTCATATTACTCAAAAGCTGTCACGCTCCCTCACTCATGGTACCAACCATACCAAAAACAATATACCCACTAACCAACACATATAGAACACAGCGCCTTTGTGTGCAAATTAGTATCATTCGTGCTTATTCGTCAATTTATCGTCGTTAATGCATGCCAAAGCTTCTATGTATAAGTAAATCCCTGTGAATTCGTGTTGTACTCCGTTTCCGCTTTCTCCCGCACTGTTAGAAAATTTCTCATACTTTTCAAATACGCTTCAGATTTGTTGCTTGTTTACTTTACAGTCTATAAAGCATTTCATTTGCGCTCTCTCATATTTATTTGATTTTCATGTTAAATTTTTCCTCCGTTTTCGTTCTCTCGCGTGCTTCACGCTCCCATTTTCGACCTTGCAAAAGTGTGCTGCTCTTTTCCATTGAAAATACTACTGCATAAGAATACATATGTACATAGGTATGTATGTATGTACGTACATTTATATTTTGTATTGGATTCGTAATAAAATCGTTTAAGTATACATTGAGTAAGTTCAAAATGACATGTCAACTGTAGCGGAGTTCTTAAATGAGTTTGCATAATGTATTAGTGTAGGTAAGTATGAGAGCGTATAAGCGTTTAGAGTTGCCAAGTGTGCTTTTTAGCAGAATTTAAATATAGTAAAGGTATTCAGGCCGGCTTTATTAATTCGTTAGTCGTTATTCGGTAGAATTTTTACGTGTATTTTGTTTTTGTAAAATTACCAGATTATAGTTCTACCGAGTAACGAAGTACCTTTGTGGCAAGCTTAATAGTTTTTTTGTTCTAGGTAACATTCAAATCAATTGTTTCTTTTGCTTTGTTGCCGAAATTCAATTCAATTTTTAAGAAGTTTTGGTTTTTCACTTTTTCGCGACAATTTTACTGATAACTAGCTGTCGCATATACTCATTGAATGTATGAAAAATAATTAATAATGGGATATCTTTGACCCAATACCTGGTGGAATACAAAATTTTTGGTCCACTTCCCGGAGAGAGGAATAGTCCGAATTTTTGAGGAATAATATAAAAAATTAAGTAAATTTTTCTAATTTCGATTGCCCCTCGACTGGGAATGTGAACTCCTCCGAGTTTATTTCTGACATGAAATAAAAGCTTCTCACAAAACTCTATCAACCGTTCAGAGTCGCCTTAGAATAAACTATAGCTCAATCCATTATTTCAACGAACAACAAGATGCACACCACAAATAGGGAGAGAAGGGGTTCGACGTGTCGACGGTCTTTGTCAAGTTTTAATGCGTGGTGAATATCTAGTTGGTAGATTTTTCCAATTCTTAAGCCACACTGATGAGGTCCCTTCAATTTGTTAAAATGGGCTGCAGTCTTTTACACAATACGCTCGATAAGATTTTATATGTGATGCGGAGAAGGCTATAATTGGCAAAGATCATGGGGTTCCAGTTTTTGTGGATTTTGGTGGGCGTACTGAGGTTCAAATCTTCGCTGATGTACACATACAGCACCTTGTCAGCTAATCGCCGTCATAATTAAAATGCTCAGCCGTTAAGCCATCGTCTACAGTGGCTTTAAGCTGAACTATTCTAAGCAATAGCGACTCAGCTGATACAATCTATCTTTTGAAAGAGAACCATAAAAACGACCCAGCTGATTGAACTCTATTGTACAAGGTTGGCAGTAGAACCTTGCCAGTAGAGAATTTCACAAGTAGTTTTCAAATGAGCTAAGTAAATGCATTTTTTTTTAAACAATTGACAAGCTGACAGAATTTCGACGTAGTAAGCAACAGCCTTAACTTTTGACGACATAACCGTCTTCCAGTCAAGTGCTATGGCTGGGAGATATGTAAAATGGCTCGTTGGCTTCTTCATAGTCGTGTAAAAGAAGACTGAGTGGTCGGGTTCGCCATCTCTTGGTGTTTCATTCTCACTCTCCTTCAGCCTGATGGGGAAATGTTCTCTTCATAAATGCTACTATGGCCATCAGTTGGCAGATCACACCCAAATAACCCCGAAGCGAAACAGGATGCAAGGTGAGTATGCTTCGGTCTTGAAACCTACTAACGTGCGCCTCCTTCTGATGCATTTCTGCCATGCACTCAGCAAAAATCAGGATATGTTTTAAAAATATTTTTTTTTATTAATGAGAATTCTTAGAAACAGAACTCAAGAATGGCATTGCCTGTTAACGTAATATAAAATATATTTTTTTCGTTCCAACATTAAATAAAAAATTTCGAATTCACTTGGCAACTCTATAAAATATTGGCAAAGAAAACACCAACAGTGCTATTCAAAGAAATTGATTATCATGTAACAGAAAGTTTTCTGTTCGCCTGAAACATCTAGCACGCCATTTTATAAGTTACCATAAACACACATGCACACACTTATATATGTATATTGTATATTATATACAAACACTGCAACAAAATAAATATAGGCCAAATATAATTACCAACTTTACAATAACAAAACCGATTTCCATGAAAACATTTAAAGCACATACAAATAAACATATTATATGTACATATAAATTTAATAAATGGACTAAAACCAATCATATATACATATGTATATATGTACAACTGTAAGAACAATTGTTAATGTAGTACCTATGTAGTATGCATTGTCATCTTATCGACGTTTATATAAAGTTATTTTTACGTCATCATTCCAATTACAATTAATTACGTAAAACAGTTACTAATGTAAATATGTAACATATAGTATTGGATGAGTGCATAAGTTCGTACCCGATTTCAAGTGCAAACTAAAATTGAAATTTTTTGAAGAAAGCGCTTTTATTAATCAATTATTATAGTTCGGCAATCCACTCCCAACGTTCAACCAATTTACGGATGCCTGATTCATAGTAATCGCGCGGTTTCTCGTTGAAAAAGGTGTCAAGGTGGTTTTTGACGTCTTCCACATTTTTAAATTTTTTTCCATTCAAATTGTTCTGCAGCGATCGAAACAAATGATAATCAGAAGGTGCAATGTCGGGTGAATATGAGGGATGCGGCATGATTTCCCAATTCATCTCCTTCAGTTTGGCCAGGGTCGGTTTTGCAACATGTGGCCTGGCGTTGTCATGATTGAAAAGAACTCCTTTGCGATTGGCCAAAATCGGACGTTTTTCATCAATTGCTTTCTTCAATTCGACCAATTGCTGACAATACTTGTTGGCAGTGATCGTTTCTCCAGCTGGCAAGAGCTCAAAATAGATCACGCCTCGGATATCCCACCAAATGCACAGCAGTACCTTCATCGGATGCAATCCACCTTTCGACATCGGTTCCGCCCCTTCGTGTGCCTGTTTCCATGTTCTTTTGCGTTGAACATTGTTGTACAGGACCCATTTTTCATCACCAGTCACGAGCCGATCCAAAAAAGGTTCGTGTTTTTGATCCGTCGAAGCAAAGAAATTGCTGTTGACATACGGTCCACTTTGTTCTTTTCACTCAACTGATGTGGCACCCATGTATCGAGATTCAAAGTGTACCCAACCTTTTTTAAACGACGAAACGCAGTTGATTTGTTGACGTTCAATTCACTGGCAACCTCTTCCGTCGAAATACGTGAGTTATTCGCAACTAAAGTCCTTAGAACATCGTCATCAAGCTCAGAAGGCCGTCCACTGCGAGGTTGATCTTCGAGGTTAAAATCTCCAGAACGGAATTTCGCGAACCATTTCTTTACTGTGCGGAGTGCTGGAGCACGGTCCAAATAAACTTCGCGAATATCTTTAGTTGCAGCGCCCACTGTTTTTCCTTTGCGGAATTCGTATAACATAATATGACGCATATGATTTCGTTGTTCATCTTCCATGCGTCTTTTCACTAAGCAACTCAAATCAAAATGAAGTTATTTTATGCTTGATTTACAGTTCGGACTGTCACCTTTCCAACGATATATAATATGTATATATTTCTTTCACGAGCGCCACTCTCAAACGATTCGTACGGCATCCAGCGTAATCGGGCACGAACTTATGCACTCATCCAATATATGTACATATATATATTTATGTTGAATGTGTTGCTTGAGGACGAGTTGATTACATTTTCATGCCAACGGTGGCACTCAATGTATACGATGGAATTAACAAAAGTTCGATAAGTTGACCAGAGAAAAAAAGAAAAAAAATATTTTTTATTTATTCGTAATCTTTGTCCTTTTATTATCTTCTCTACACAATCGCCATTGATTTCAGTATTCAAAATCGTTACTCGTTGCTATTAAAGACCTTTCCTTTTAATTATTTTTATTCATTTTTGGTAGTAACAAGAAATCACAAGGGGACTATGGTGCTGGACGTATTTCTTCGATCCCAGAGATCGCAATAAAATTACTCGTTATTTCAGCAGTGTGAGATGGCACGTTGTCATGATGTAAAAAGTAGAGACGCAAATCCTCTTCCTTCCTGTTTTCCAACAAATTTTTGAAAACATTTGGTAAGCACTCTTCGGTATACCATTTTGCAGTTACCGTCTGACCCTTTTCTAGTGGAATAACAACTATGATTTTAGATCGGGTGAAGTAACCTGACCTCACTACTTTTGCTGCTGATTTTTATTGCTCAGATTTTATGGATGGGTTTGCTTCTGTTGGCCTCCATTCCATGGAGTACTGTTTGGTTTCTCAATCGTACTCATAGAACGAAGGATCGTCACCAGTAGCGACTTTACTAAAGTTGCTAGACTGACCATTTTCGAATTTGTTTAGGAAAAATTGAGAAAAATGCACTCATTTAAAATTCGTGGTACCCATTGAGCAGATTTCTTCGTGTATCCCAGATGAATACTTAATATTCGCAATATGGCCATGGCATTTAGGCCCAATTCATTAGCAATGGTTTCTTGTGTCAATCGTGGATCTTCGTGAATTTTAGACTTCACCAGAGCTACAGTGACATCATCAGTGGAAGATTTTGGTCCACCTTCTCGGGGCTCGTCCTCTATGAAAAAATGTCCGATCTGGAATCTTCGGAGCCACTTAGAAATAATCTTTAAATACGGTGCAATCGTTCCGTATATAATTTGGCATTCACTGAATATTATGTATTGGCTGTAAATTACGCCGAAAGCCAAAGAAAATCATAAGACACATTTCTGTTTGCATTGGTGGTGGAATTTCATCTGACCAATTTTCAACTATCTTGCGTTTTTGCGGCTCCACTTTAGCCGATCATACTAAAATTTGAAAGGAAGACTAATATCTTTTAGATTTAACAAAAGCAAATTGAAAGTCACCAACTGGCAAAACTTTTGTTAATCCCCTCGTATATAACGATATATATATTTATAATTGCTTGTATGTATATATATTGTGTGTAGGCTGGCAGTGGTAACCATTATATCTATCTATCTATCTCTCAGAGTATTTATAGAACATTAATTAACTTATAAACGAAAAGCAGGTCAACTGTAGGTGAACACAAGCGGTTGAGGGAGACGTAGTGAAGAGTTTCTCGGGCAAGAAATGAAGAAGCAAGATTCAGTAATTTGGCTAGAAAAATTAATGTATATTTAATGCAGCTAAAAGCAGAGAATTATATAATTTATTACAAATGTATATGTGTGTGTGTGTGTGCGAAAATACAACAGTTCGAATATGCGAAAACTTTGAAGTACGTATGCATATGTACATACCATAGTATGTATATCAAATGTGGGTATGAAAATTTATTTCAGTTGTAATAGTTCCGTTTGTGGCTAAAATGCTCACTCACTTAAAGTTATATGAGCGCACATGCAATAAGGGAACTGTGGAACGGCATTTTATGCACCTTATGGACAGCTACAACGCAATGCATAAGTATGAAGAGCTAGAGGGGATGACCTATAAAGGAAAGGCTTTAAAATTCTACGAAAAAAGTAGGAGACCATTTGAAATGGTTTCAAGGCCGGAGCCTCTGACTGTAGAAACGAGAAAGGTGATCTGGTGGCCGAAGCCTAGAGTATCTGAGCTTATGAAGGGAACACTTCTCCGTCAGGCTTAAGAGCAGTATGATGAAGTACGAATAGCGATTGTCTACTTGAAGAATAACGAAGAAGTATCTGTTGAAGAAGGCTTACCCTTAGCTTTCCTATAGAATATGATTGGGCGAGAGCGCGCCCCACAATTGCGATCTGAGCGTACTCTGCCAAGGCCACAAAGAGATAGATCTCATAAACTGTGCCAATCATTCACAATATTGAATATAAGGTTTTGTGTGAAAAACTAAAGAACCGAAAGCCTACGAACTGATTGAACCTTATCGCTTTGGCTTCTATATTCGGCCAAATATGCGCCAAAAACGTGAAAGCAGAATCGACATATATAGCATCTAACCAAAGTCATTGAAGCTGCCTCTTTTCTATGATGTCTGAATTTGGTATCGCCAAAAAACCTACGGCTATGCAAAATGACCTTAAAAAACAGCAAAAGCTCAAAAGCTCTTTTACAATACAATTGTACAATTGAGAAGGGTCACTCACAAATATGTGCGGCCACGTTTCTGTTCACAGTCATAACTTTGCAGTCGTGTAGATAATTTAGTATTTTTAGAAATCAGCTCAAGCACTAACCACATGAAAAATGATACATGAATGAATCTTGATGTATGAGTGCCCATGAGTTGGCCCACTTCTGAAGTGGAGGGTGATTGGTAATGATGAGTGTATCACTTTCACTTGCAACGTCAAATGGAATCTCGGTTGTGGTCAAAAGGCAGTGAGCCGGCACAAGTGGTCTCAAAGCCAAGATTGACAGTCAGGAAGGTTTTTTGGTGTGTGTTCCACTACGAACGAATTCTGAATATAGACCTGTACTGTCAACAATTGGAATGCTTGAAGGAAGCAATCACCCCGAAGCGACCAGCTTTGGCCAACAAGAGGAGATTTGTGATTCATCAGAACAACGCCGAAACGCACACGTCGCTGGTGGCTCGCCAAAATCTTCAAGAAGTTGGTTTGGAGGTTCTTATGCAACCACCATACTTATACCTTGGACATCGCACCAAGTGATTACCTTCTGTCAAATGAGTTAGTTGGTGGAAATGTTTTTATTATATTAATTTTTTTACTTTTATATAGCAAAATTTTCTTTAATAAACTAGGTCCCATTGAAAGTTATTTTGCACAAACCGATGTCATGGTTAGGTCAGGTTAAGCTAGCTGGCCCAGTGGGTCTCACATAGACGAAATACATCTATAATGTTGCCAGGCACACTACATGCGACCTGTGCTGTGCTGGTACACTCCTATTGTGCCTCTAGTGTGAAGAACATTGCTTTTCTTTTCGAGAATTTAAGTAGTCATTCTAGCTGCTTGCCCATTGGTGATATTGTAGTCTTTCTAAACTAAGTAAAGGGAGGTTAAATTTTCAAGGGCCGATGTTGATTTTGAATAAAACACAAACTATTTAGGAAATTATTGAAATTTTATTTTATTATGATATATTGGTATTACTCAATTATGTATGTAACAAAATATCGGCCAAATGAGCGCCGCGACCTCGGCGGCACACCTCCATACGATGGTCCAAATTTTCGATGACGCTGAGGCATAATGGAGTTTCTATGCCGTTAATGTGCCGAATTATCTTATCCTTTAGCTCTTGAATTGTTGCTGGCTTATCGACGTACACCTTTTCTTTCAAATAACCCCAGAGAAAAAAGTCCAACGGTGTCAAATCACATGATCTTGGGGGCCAATTGACATCGCCATTACGTGAGATAACACGGCCATTGAATTTGTTGCGCAAAAGAGCCATTGTTTCGTTAGCTGTGTGGCAAGTGGCACCGTCCTGCTGAAACCACATATCGTCCACATCCATATCTTCCAATTGTGGCCATAAAAAATTCCTTATCATCTCACGATAGCGAACACCATTCACAGTAACTGCCTGACCGGCCTCATTTTGGAAAAAATACGGCCCGATGATGCCGCCAGCCCATAAACCGCACCAAACAGTCACTCTTTGTGGGTGCATTGGTTTTTCGACAATCACTCTTGGATTCTCATTCGCCCAAATGCGGCAATTCTGTTTATTGACGAATCCACTGAGGTGAAAATGTGCCTCATCACTGAAGATGATTTTCTTCGAAAATTTTCATAATAAGTCTGGATAACTTTAACACGTTGTTGGATTGTGTATCTCTCCATGGTTCAAATTGAGTAAGTCTGAAATAGAGAAATGTCAAATTAAATTCGGAAAAAAACTTGGCGTTTAGGTGTGGTTCACATTCAACATCGGCCCTTACAATTTAACCAATTTTATATATTGATTTTGTCTTCCAAAAGCCGCCAGAAGATAATGCCCGTTTATAGTCCTATCAGTAGCCTGGAGTCCGGTCACTTAACAGATAGTACAAACGTTGCGAGCTTAGTATTGTAGGTTTTACACATAGTCTTCGTGATTCGGCAGCCCTTAGCTCGTCCCCAGAGTCTATTCGCGTGACAAAGTAGTATTACTTCTTGTTTCTTCTTTACTTCCTTGAATGTAACTGGAAAGTTCTACTACGTCCTATTCTATTGTAAATGGACATCCTCTTTAGCAAGTTCGTCAGCTATCGCATTGCCTTCAATGCCCGTGTGGCCTTGCACTCAGTATATATACACTCTTTTCAGCCAGTGCTTAAATCTCTTCTTTACATAATGCGAACACAGTTGACTTCGTGTTGTATGAAATTAACGCCTTTATGGCTGCTTAACTACACGTAGGTATCCACATAGATGTGTATTCCTTTCGTTTGAAAGCTGGTACTTTGCAGTAACTCTCTTGCCATTTTTATGGCAAAAAATTCGGCTTAGAAGATAGTGCAATGGCGTCTCAGCCTATACGTTCATTTCAGAACCAACTGTGAAAATGTCAGAAGCTTTGTTTGCTTATTTCAGACTTTTATTCCAGCCATTTGCCTCTATTGTAGCTGAAACAGCTCTTGAAATTTAGAATCGGAATTACGTAGTCTATTCGTATACTTAGGGGTGAAGCTATACTACTATGCCTGCAGGTCCTGACTTTCAGCTGCTGGGAAGCACATAGCCTCGTATTAGATAAGAAAGCGCTGGGGATGGTGTTGTTCTGAGTGCTCCAGTGATGTTAATCATAGAATGTATAAATAATCTTTGCAGCTTTCCACCACATGAAAGTACCGTAGAAAAGTATAGGCTTAACAACAGCAATAAAGATCCAGTGGGAGATAGTAGAGGAGAGATCCCAAGCGCAGCCCAACATCCTTTTGCTAATTCATTATCCACTCGTTCCTCCAGCTGTCATAATTTCTCACTCTCCATATCATCTCTATTATTTTCCCACAGTTCATGAATAGTAACCATTTGAATGGAATTGGTAACTAGTAATTTCCTATAACTGCACTCAACTTTCACTACAGTCATACGCTGTAAATTTTCTACCTGAATATATACATACTAATGCTTTCCGAATGTAATTGTATGTATGGTACATATACTCGTTTATTTGCGCCACTTCCTGCTAAAGGTTAGTGAATTACATCAGAAAAAGTAGCAAATTGAAAAAGTTGGTTTGACCAACAGCAGGCGCTTGCACTCCTACGACCACCAGCAGTTAAACATCAAACAGTAAGACAGTGTTCAAAAAAAGTGTTAAATGTAATTTAAATGTAATTTAAGACTGTGCTGCAGAAATCTAACTATAAATTTTTCGAAATTTACAAAAAAAAGTGTGGTGAAAGAAGTGCGCACAATTTAGAGAGGGAATTAATTTAATGAAAGCTGACATAATTGTGCTTTCCGTGTTACATTACAACATATATTTTTACTGTTTAAGAATTTTATTAATTTACTCACTCTCCTCAAACACTGTGCAGCCTTTGGCTAAGAGTCAATGAGAAAAAAGGAAAATCTGACTGCTGCAAATTAAGTTGTTGTCAAGGCCCTATGAAACTTGGTTAACAGTTCAATGTATATATGTATACATACGTATGTATGATATATTTCAGATGGCTGTTAAATAATGCTGATGTTGGTATGAATGTGCAAATGTATGCATGCAAAACGGTTGTGAGTTGCACTTGTGGTTTCCCTTTGAATAAATCAACTCTGTTGCTACTAATTAATTATCTTCATTAAAATGATATGATTAAATACAGTAACTTTAAGACATAAGTAAGCTTAGATATTAAGTTGAATATACCATATATACCTATTTGCGGGGAACCTACGAGGCATAACCAAAAAATAATTGCATAAAGTCACTCACGGCCGGAGGAATTTTATTTTCATCATACTGGCAGCACGGTAGTGTAGCCAGAGTTCCCCACTTTGCAACAAGACCGGCTCGAGGTCAGCGCAGTCGGCTTCATAGCCATCTGACATTAAACGTGTTTCGTCTTTTTCATACTACCAGAAAAAATCCATCTTCTTTGCATTGAAAAATATGCAAAGCCGTTAAAAAAAGTATTTCAAAATAAAATTAATTTCAAAAAAATAAAAATAAATTTTTTAAAATAAATTTTTTTAATACTTGAGTTCGCCCGCATGGAATTTGAATATGGTTCCAGTGAATTTTTTTTTTTTTTTTTGTTTTTTCGACCAAATCTCCGATTTTTTTCAAACAGCTCGATCATTGATCCACTTCTCGAAAAGCATAGTTCCCATATTTTGACAAAGGAAATAGAGCAAATCGAAACATATGTATGTACATAAGTACAATATATCTGAATAGATTGATGCCAAGTTCACTTTCCGGAAGAAAAAGTGTTCCCCAGGCAAATCTAGTAAAAGAGCTTCCTCTGAACCAAAGTTAATCGATGGATTTACAAATAAATTTAATTTCCTGTCCCAGGTCTACTTCCCCGAAAATTATTTCTTATCGAATACCTACGCCATACACAGAAAACACCCTCCAAGATTGAGATGCGTATAATCAGTGGCCTAGGCTGCCATCAGTCATTCAGGGCAAACCTTTTATGTATTGAAAGGAGGAAAATAAATGTTGAAAGGAGAAACTTATTAAGGCACAGAGTACTGCTTGGGAGCTTCAAAAATGGCATTTTTTCATAAATCTATTCTAAATCCAAAAATATGTCTTCAAAATTTTAATGACCAGTTCGTCATATCTTGGAAGCTAGAGCTTCAGTATTAAATTATCTTCTCCATCACCGGCACCGTTTCACGAGTTCTGAATGCAGCCGCTTCAGACAACTCATCATAACATTGGAAAATTCATATATTTTTTATACTAAAATTTGTTTTTTGAAACTTAAATATAGTAAATTATTGTGGTTTACTACATATATTCATAACAATAATACATACAATACATTAAAAAAAATACAATAAAATAAAATTCCGATTTTATTTTTCTTCTCCTCCACAGCACTTAATACCGCACTTGAAGTCAACAACATAGCTCGAATAAGTCATAAAACATAAAACCACTCTAATTCCCACACATCGCGCATAAATGATGCCAGAAATTGATCGTGACGCTGTAGCTGAAATGGTTAGTGGAGCGCATGCGCCCATATTCAGCACCGCCGCCCTACTCGCGAAAGAGCAGCAAAAATACAAAACACACTCCCGTCTACAGGCCACACTAGCCGAACAGGAGCACTTTAATATGGCCGCCGCCAGTTCATATGTCTACCAGAGCCCATTGACCATACCACCGCATTCTCATCCGCAATACGCTGCATTCAGCATGAATAATAACAACAATATTGGCGCACTAAATCACAACATGGCCACAGCGCAACATTTAGCCGCCAATCATGCTTGCATTAGTCCGAGCAGTAAAGAGAAGCTTACCAATTTGTTGAAAGTACGCGAACCCGAGCAACGTGTTATGGGTAATTTTCTACAGAAGACACTCGAATCCGCACCGCGACCCTCGCCCACCAGCGTCTACACGAATGGCGGCAATACGAGTGGCGCACTTTTGGAGACGCCATGTTTGTCCGCGCCACCGCTACACACACCACTCTCACCGCCACCACCACCACCACCGCCGCGCTCGAAAACACCACATCCACGTCGTTTGGATGTCGTTGGCGCAGCGTCACCTGTACTGAAATCAACCAAACCACAATATGATCTCGAAATTAAAGCTGACAGCACTGCGCCAGACAGTTGGCATCCGCACGTGTATGCGCGTCCACCGATGCGCCCAACACCGCACGCCATCGCCGACATACTCGGTTGGCGTGCCACTTCATCACCATGTCACCAGCAGCAGCGTACGCTGTTGGCTAACAACAACACCAACACTAATGCTATAGTTCAAACGTTAGATGAGTCATCGAATTCTTCGTCGAATGCCGCTGGCGCAACGCTACCCCCAGTGCCCGCAAAATCGCCGAAAAGTATTTTGCGTAATTTTCAACAACAATTCGCTCAGCAACCGCAATCGCCGCTGCGTGAAGCCACACACATGCGTAGCACATCGGTGAGTGAGGCTAGTGAGGAGGATATTGGCGGTGGCGTAATGGATCAGCCATTGGATCTTTGTGTACCGAAGAAGCCGCGAGAGTCACATTCACCGCCACCCAATGTAAGGCAAACTCAGGTACTGCACAAAGCGGGTGCCAGTAAGAAAGGTGAGTTTTAGTTTTTACTATTATTTATTCAAGAATTTGAGAAACAGACTTTTTAAGCGATTTGTTCCATGAAGATCGTTGTTGTATGAGGATTGTGTTTTTCACAGAACTGGACCAAAAAAAAACTATTTTATTTCTGACACCAACGTTAAGACTGTACTCGGATACTGCGTGCCTGGAACGATGGACCATAGATTTCATCCCTGATCAAATATCCATATCTCAAACCATTTTCCGAAGAGAATGTAATAGCTGATCATAAACATACGGTAGTCGTCCGGAGGCCGCATTATTTTTAAGAAAGTCTATAAGACGCAATGGTTCTTGTAATAGAACAGTTTAGCTTAGTTCAAACTCATAAAAATATTAAGTCCCCAGCTCCATGTCTGCACTTTTTAGAGTTTTCTTGCAAACTAGTGACCATCGTAACTCCCTCATGGCGAAGTTGACAACTAGAGAAGCGGCGTACAAACGTACTGTCAAAAATATAACTTCGTGGTAGAGACTCACTCACATTCACGCTTTGTTTTGTGATTCCTGGGCCATGAGCTCTTAGCTTCTGAAGGAAATTATTTTTCGTGTGGGAAACAGATACAGTGGGAGCGAATTCTCAATTTTTTGACGTAAGTCTATCATTAGAAATTATTTCCAAAATCTTCTGAAATTGTCTGAAATATTCATTTTTGAGACCCCATAGATAATAAAGTGCTTTTCTAAGCACTGAAACAGTTTTTGGGACGAGAGCCCCCTGCAATTTATGGCATGTGTCTTGATGATAGATAGAGGGTCATACAGTTTTTCATGATACAAAAATTTGTGATCTTTCCACTTATAAGATATTGACCTGAATGATTTTTCTTATAGAAAATTAGTAATAAAAAGATGCTTTTTCACAGATCTGTTTAACAATTAGGTAAAATTTAAAAGGTTAGGGGAAATATTTGATCAGCTTCCATCTCCGGCCCGAATGTCTAAGTGATCCAAAAGATGGTTCTCTTTGCCCAAATCATGGTATTAGTAAATATATCCATCTGATCTGTTCACATTAAATTTTTTCTCGTTTGAAAATATGACATATTGCTACTCCTTAGACCAAGTCATATGAGTTTTTTTCCGCCACTCATTAGAGATGGCATTTTCTTTAGTTTCTGCCTTTTTAAATGTTGCGCTTTTTTACTTTTAAATCACTTTTTCTCACATTTTGGCGGAGGAGTCGTGCGAGTTGGTTGCCTCTCAGAGTATGGACCTGTGATTTACTTCTGTAATTGCAAGGTTATTACCGTCTTTGAAGGTTTTTTCCACGTTTTTTTTTTATGTGAAGAAAATTGTCAATAGTTTTGCGATGTATCCCGGCTTTTGCAGCGTTTTATGAAAATACAGTTCACATTCATAAAACGCTACGATTTGGGATTATTCTTCCCATATTGTATATTACACAAACAATTTTGTTGCTGTGTTTAACAAATTATGGAAAATAATGAAAAATGGCATTTGGTGATCTCGAATCGGATGACCTTTCCGGCGAAAATTAAACAAAGTAAAAATAAAAATATATAGTATTATCTCTACTTCTTCTTTATTGGCGTCGGTACTGGTTACGCGAGTATAGCCAAGCTCACTCTCCATCTGATCCTTCCATCGGAGTGAAGGTCTTCCCTTTCCTCTGCTTCCATCGACGGGTACGACATCGAATAGACTTGGTTCTGCCAGCGTAGCCGCTGCCTCTTCATTCACTGAACTATATCAATGTCACCGGGTAACTCGTACAGCTCTTCGTTCCGGTCTGTAGTATTCGCCATTGCAAAGGACCATAAATCGTTCGTAAAATTTTTCTCTCAATAACCCCCAATGTAGCCTCATTGGTTGTCGACATCGTCTACGCCTCTGCACCATATAACAGGATGAGAATGATGAGGGGGGACTTGTAGAGTTTGGTTTTGGTTTGTCGAGAAAGGACTTTACTTTACAATTGCTTACTCAGTCCAAAGTTGCACCTTTTGCCAAAAGTGGTTATGACTGTCAACCGTCAACTGTGGCGTGAAAGTTGGAACGCGAAAGCGATGATTGACAAGGAGATATTTCATCTTGTCCCCGTTCACTACCATACCCATTCGCTTCGCTTCTTTGTCACGCTTAGAGAAAGCAAAACTAACGACACGGTTGCTAAAGCCTATGATATCACTCGCACGACCTTTATTCTGCTCTCTAAGAAAAGTAGACGCGAAGCATAACAGGGTTGCTAATCTTGTTTGTATTAGGTGAATTTCACTATCAAAAGATTAAAACTCTCCGCATATTTTTGATTTATTTGACAACAGTAGAATTTTAGGGGAGGAAAGGAAAGCACACAATGCCAACTAATGAAAACCACATTCGGACCTTTCGGTTAATGAATAGATCGGTTCCAGGTCCGATTCACGCAAACGCCTTTCTTATCCGAGGCCTACGTTATACTTAGAACACCTCATAAGTTTCAAAACTTTACGACCAGTGGTTTGGGCAGTGGGTTGATCCGTATGTCATTTATATACGATAAACGCGATTTTACGTGATTTTTATACAATTGATATGTCATATACATCAATTATTTTGTTGAAATGTTTGAAGATTTATAAAAATAACAATTTTGTTTAATCCAAATATCTAGTAAATCGAACCCTTAATAGGACTTCGTTCGAAGCGTCTATGTCATAGTTCTATGAGAGAAACATTTTCCATAAATTACCTCTTTACGTAATTTCGTATAAATCGAAATATTGATAAATAAACACCACTTTTCGAATAGATCGGTCTCAGGTCTACTTCTCGCAAAATACTTTCATATCTGATGTTTACGTTATACGCAGAAAACACCCTTCATGTTCCTACGAGCAGTCATTTAGTCTGTGAGTAGATCTCTCGGTCATTCAGGATAATTCCTTTTATATAGGTATTTAGATGTATGTACAAATATACTGGCGTATAACCGCTGAAACGATTTTCATATATGTGTTAGGACTCTCCAAATTTCCCTTTTTCAATTGCGGTAAAAAAAAAACAATACTGAAATGAGACTAATGAAAAAGTGTGGTGAGTCTACTGATCACACCTAGTAATGATTACACCAAGCACACTACTAGAGGTTGATATTCTAAAATTATTAGAAATTTATTAAACAATTACAAATTTCAAATAGCCTACTTTACCAATTAGTTTTCTGGTTTCCAATATAGTTTTCAATAAATATTTTCTACGTGTTCACTTCACAATCATAAAAACTCCACTATCCACTGCAATTAACTACAATATATATTTCACATATATATATACTTACCACACAACATAACAATAAAATCAATATAATAATAGCAATAATAGCAATATGGTAAATAGACTATAGTTGTTTACTTACTTAAAATCGTATTGCATGTTTATAGTACAATATAATTATTATTTTACAATTTAAATTACATTATCGTGTTTGCTTTGATTGAATTTACACTTAAACAAGTATTTAGCAAATGTATGTAACTATGACTTTCAGACACATTTTAAAACCACTTAAATGCTAAAAAGCTCAAACGTATCTTGTTACACCACTTGCAGTAATTAATGCATTCATTTGCAATTCACTAATAACATTTGCAAGCTGTTTCCCTGTCAATCTGGTTTGATTTTACAACTTAACTTTAGATTAACTTCGCTTCATATGCTTAGATTTGAATTACTTTGTCACGTTCATAATACATTTATGAATTGTATTAAAAACTGAATTACAGCAAACACCAGCTTTGCATCTGAACTTTGTGTGAATCACACAAAAGATGAAAATACAAAAATAAAGGGCAACAAAAGTCTACGAAAGGGAAGATAATCAGAGAAACATATTTGCTGCTTTTTTACGACTAGCCCAGCGTTGCCCACCTCCTGCTTAACCAACCCAGGGACGCGACTAACGGATAATCGAAAAATCAAACAAACCGGTGACCGTAAACCAGTGAAAATCCGGACTGCCCAGAACTCGAACCCGAGCACAGATGGTCAGAGTCAGAGGAATCAATGCTGGAGTAATGAGATAGGGTAGAGCATTTCAAAATGTGTTCAGCATGAACACAATGAAAGGGGCCCGAAGTGTCTAGATGATTTGAAAGGAGCCCGCTAAGTAGCAATGGGCTATTGATACCACCTATTATCTTCTTCCTCTTCATTGCTGGCGTAGATACCGTTGACATGTTTATAGCCAAGTTAACATACATTGCGTCCTCATTCTCTGCTTCCACCGACATCTACTGCACCAAAAACTTTCGAAGCTGGAGTTTCTTATCCATCAGGACCACATGACCTACCCAGCGCAGATGTTGTTTCTTTTCGCTGTATATCTCGCACAGCTCATCGTTCCATCGGCTGCGGTATTCGCCGTTCACAGCTCATAGAGGACAATGAATCTTACGCAAAACCTTTCCCCCGAAAACAACTAACGCGACTCATCAGATCTTGTCATCGTCCATTCTTCCGCACTACATAGCAGAATGAACGACTTGTAGAGTTCGGCCTTCGTTCATCGAGAGAGGACTATACTTTTCAATTGCCTTCTCAATCCCAAGTAGCATTTGTTGGCAACAGTGATTCTTCGCTGTATTTTCAGGCTGAAATTGTTGTTGGTTAATAGTGGTTATAAGACGCATGTATACGACGTAAAATCTTCTTGGTATGCAGTTACAGTCGCGGGGCTTTACTCAATTCCTAATCTTGCTTCCACTTCGCGCACCCTAGAATCGTGAGCAACCCTTGTGCAAGATGCGGTAACCAACCCGTGTGTAGCTTTGGGTCACGGCTAAAAGGGAGGAAACTTCAGTGGAGTCAGTCCGACTTATTCATATTAAGAGTTCGCTGAAGTCTGAAGCAGAGTCTGTTCACCAGAGGTACTAGCCTAACGAGGTTGTGCGCTGGGACCCCATACAACTGAGCCTTATTCCAAAATGAGCCTAACAAGTGAAGTAAAGAGCAATTTGGTAATGTATGGGTCATTGAACTAAGGACTTGTAGAAACCTGCTATGTCAAAGATTTATTAAAAGGAAGGACATTATGTTACCAATTTCGAGAAAAATATCTTTCTTCGACTAAAATAAATTGGTTTATTATGATCAATTTTTCATATAGAACATATAATATGAGTAAAAAACTCCGGCTACCCCCGAACCAAATTACGTGATATCCTTTCTAATGGATTGGCCAGCGCATGCTAGGTTTTCAATCAACAGCCATGCAGTCGTCTGACCAAGCCTTGCAAAGAAGCTAAGGCATACACTTTCTCATTTTTTCACCACCATATCTCAATAGCTAAACCGGTAAGCCTTTGTTGGTCTTAAAACGGTTAGAGCGCTTCATTCTAGTCGCACCATAGTCTTCGACTGGGATTTCATCATCAGATCTCCTTTCTTATTCCTACAGGAAGGAGCTCTGGTCTTGAAATCGTCTGCAGTCGCTGCATCATCTCATAGCATTTTCCAACACTCCCTCTATCTACTCACCTCATATTATACTTTTTCTGACTGTAAATGCTGACAGAATAGCAGTACGCACTATCATTCTTAAGTCCAGTTCTAGTTTGACCAATATCCAAAATTAAAGAAAATTAATTTTCTAATTGCGTGCGCCCCTCTACGAAGTCAAGCTCTCTGTGTTTATTTCTGATATGAAAATCAAAATCAAAAAACACCAGCGGCTGTTCGCAGGCGGCTTCGAATAAGTTGTAAATCCCTCCATTTGTTGGAAAAACATCAGCACACCACAAACTAAGGTTGTGCCTGAAAAGGTTGAGCGGTTACAAAGTACCAATTATAAAAGGTTTTCCAAAAAAAGGTGTTATGTTGAATAGCCTGTTTTTCCGGTAGATGTCAATTTTTTGACATTTGACAAGTAAAAGCTACGCCAGCAATAAATAATTGGCCGAAACACGTTTCACCTACGCATTGAAATTATTAAAAATCACCATAAAAATGGTGAAAGCTTGGCGAAGACGGTTCGCAAAACTAAAACATTTATGGTCATTTATCTCAAAAAGTATACGAGGGGATTAACAAAAGTAAGACAGCTGGAGATAGGTCAGACGAAATTTCACCACCAATGCAAACAGAAATTCGCATGTGATTCTCTTCGGGTTTCGGCGTAATTTACAGCCAATACAAATATTCAGTGACTGCCAAATTGCATATGGAACGATTGCATCGTCATTATAGACTATTTCTAAGACCGGACATTTTACCGTAGAGGACGAGTCCCGAAAAGGTCGACCAAAATCTTCTACTGATGACGTCACTGTAGCTCTGGAGAAGTCCAAAATTGACGAAGGCCTACGATTGACACAAGAAATGATTGCTCATGAATTGAGCTTGAATGTCATGGCTGCATCGCGAATATTAAGTATTCATCTGGGATACACGTCGAAATCTGATCGATGGGTACCACGAATTTAAATGAAGGCCGAAAGAAGGCTCGAGTGCATTTTGCCAATTTTTCCTAAACAAGTTCGAAAATGGTCAGTCTAGCAACTTTAGAAAAGTCGTTACTGGTGACGAATCTTGGTTCTTCAAGCACGATTCAGAAACCAAACAGTAATACATGGTATGGAGCCCAATAGGAGCAAATCCATCTTTAAAATCTGAGCAACAAAAATCAGCAGCAAAAGTAATGATGTCACTTTACATTACCCGATCTAGCTACAACTCCACTGGAAAAGGGTCAGACGGTAACTGCAAAGTTGTATACCGAAGAGTGCTTACCAAAAGTTTTCAAAAATTTGTTGGAAAACAGGAAGAAAGACAACGCGCCATCTCACATTGCTGAAATAACGAGTAATTTTATTGCGATCTCTGGGATCGAAGAAATACGTCCAGCACCATATTCACCTTATGATTTCTTGTTACTTCCAAAAATTAAAAATTGAAAGGACAGGTCTTTCATAGCAACGAGGAGATAATTAATAAACTAAGCCGCCTCCGAACGGCTTATGGTTTTTTTACGAGGTGCCTTTATTTCATGTTCGAAATACACTCGGAGGGACATTCCATGCCGAGGGGCGGCCGCAATTAGAAAATTTAACTTAATTTTTTATTTAATTTAATTTTCCATAACTTTTGAATGTTGGTGGCACCGGGAATTGAATTCGAGCTTTCCGAATGTCAGTAAGCATTACTAAACACTCGGCTACCGCGGCCGCCAATATTTAGTTACTCTTAGACTGAGCTGGACCGACCTCGATCAGATAATGATCATTTGGCAATGTAAAAACACACTATTGAATAAATACATTTTGATTGACAGTTTTAAGATGTTTAAAGTCCTTCTTTTCAAAGATAAATCTCTAAAATTCTTCCTAATTTTAAAATTTTTTTTTTTTTTGCAAACAAACTTTTTTTATTTAATTATGAAAAAGATCAGAATTATATGGTATCTTTTTTTCCATAAGCACAAATCACTTAAATGTAAGTATGTTTCAAAACTTCAAGATCGTTGATAAAATCAGATAGCTTTTTGTCAAGTGTTTTGAAAGCTGTTATGGACTACAAACTTAGCATGAAATATAGTGTAAAAATTCGACCAACAATTGCATAACGTAGAAATCTCTACTTAGATATTTGGAAAGAGGTCTTTCGTTTTTAATAACTTTTCATCTAGATTTATGCTTTATAATTGTTAAAGATCTTTGTTTTCGTTTTTATTCCATCGAAAAATCCTGCCACTTTGAAATCGCTTCCACTACCCTTCGCATTCAAAATTATTGTTTTCAACCGCATCAAGAAGTTTATACAATTAATAAATAAATAAATTATGAAATTATCGTTTGCGCCATTTTTGTGACATTAATTTGAATTCCACGCGTGACAATGCAAAAACGACAGTACATGAACGAGTATGTACATATGTATTTTCCATTTCATTTCGTTTATGCAATATTAAGGCGATTTTGATTGCCAAATGCCATTTTTATTGCTATAAAATTAATTGATTTAACAATTTGCATTGTTGACTGCACAAATGCCTTGCTCTTGTTGCTTCTCGTTGTTTTAATTGTTATATTTGTTGTTGATTTCTTTTTTGTATTTGTTTCTGTTGCAATTGTTGCTTTCGTTTTAATTGAGTTCACGCTTTTTGCGCTGCTGCTGCTGCTGTGGCCGTTGTACATATATCCAATCATTACATTTCACATTGTTTTTGCTATTGCTTTTGTTGTGTTTACTGCTGTCGCCGCGTGTCCGGCATTATGGTCGATCGCATTTTGTATTGAAAGTCACTTTATTTGCATTTCATTTCATTTCATGAGGCGGTGGGTAATTCTCCTATCGCATTGAATCATAAGCTCACCACTTAACGGCATTCGAAAGTTCAAACAAACATATATAAATGTAAAAATATGTTAGCATGTATATAGATATATAATAACTGCCCTGCAGCGAAAAATACCATACTAGTTGAGTTTTCCTGCAGCGAGATTCGCCAACCCCACTTAGGAGCAGGCTAGAAAATCAGTCTAAGTCATTGAAAAAGGTGGGATAGACAAAATGGTTTTAGGTGGCATGCAAACGGGTGAATAGTGTCGTGCAGGGACTCATTGTATGTAGGACATACGTTGGATACGCCGAGATCAAGTCTGGATAGGTAGGAGTTTAGTCTATATGTATATTTATATTTGGCGCTTTTGCGTCTTGATGTTTTTTCAGTGGTTTAACTTCGAGAAAGCCATTCACTGGAAGAGAGTTCAGGAAGGTGTTGTCGGACTCTCGGTGAATTGCATTTAATGCCTGTTGATATGCCATCCTGTCCAGCATTTGTTGTAGGTGGTGATGTATGCAGTCCTTAAAGTCCAGTGCTCTCTTTCTGATTTGCCTAGGTGGTGGTTCGGCTTTTAGTAAGTGCACCCTACGGTAGCATCACTGCAGAAACTGCTTGCGCAACAAAGCATTATGCTCCTTAGCTCGTAGCATAGATGGTGCTGTACAAGCGATGCCTTGTCGACATGAGAAACATTGTGTCTTTGCCTTTTCCCTAGGTGCTGCCGGCACTTTGAGAATTTTGTTGCGGCTCTGGAGTTTTTTAGCAATTGCACTCGCATGCGGAGTGAAGAAGTGCAGGCAATCGAATGTGACTCTCAATAACTTCGGGTTGTTTATAGTCAGAATTTTAAGCCAACGACTTTCGCATCAAGTTCGAGTCGGCTGATGAAGAGGGTAGCCTATTCGACTAACCCGACGACTAAGAGTTGAAGTTGAGTTTGGCAAACTTCTACCGAGCGTAACTGAGAATGCCACTCTAACGGTATATGCTAAATACAACAACAACACACGGTGGTGGAAATTACTATTACTCCCGTTATTGGTGAACTACCAGCTGATATGATTTCATCTTCAATATTCTGGTATTTAACTAGTATTTTTACATACTAGTCTGCTTTCTCCTTGCAGGGTATGTGCAAAAATACCCACAAACATACACACATTTTGAGTACTGTTACACTTCACCTCTACCCAACGTCACACTATGTTGCCATTTTTCTCCGCTGTTGCCGTTGCCATCATTTTCCACTGTTGCGCCGTCAAATCGATTGCAATCATTGCTGGTTAATTGTATTGGTATTTGTGGTGACCCATTTTGGCATATCTATACATGTATATGTATGTATGAAACTCATTATATGCAACCTGCAACACTGTTGTAAAATTTATTACGCCAAATTGATGGCAACACAATCTCACACAAGTGCCTACGGCGCTGTATACATTTCATATGCATATTTATATAAATATATCATTGAAATTTTCATTATTTAGCTTATATTAAATGAGTGAGTGAAAATGTGGCAATTATTTGCTTATATTTTCATTTATTTATTTATTGCTTTTTTTAAATTTTTAATATTACATTATTGCCGTTCAGTCATTTTCACCATATGCTTAAAGCAATCAATATGTAGGTAAGTGTGTGTATGTGTACATATGTATATTTTTAGTTTGTTGATTTTAAATTTTTAATTGTAGGACGTTTGCAGTTTTTATGAGGTCATTAAAAAGCGCCTAAGTGAAATTCAATGGGTGCGGCTGCAGCGATGAAAATTGCTTTGTTTTTATTTTGTTCATACCATATATGTACATATGTATGTATGTATGTGAGTTTATTTTATATACACTCTTGTACTTTGAAGTGACTTTCATCGTTTTCATATGAATGCGCACAATTTAAAGTGCCACTTTGATTAATTACATTAAATCAGTGATTACCGTTTGATTGCTTACACAAGTGCAGCGCTGTGTATGTTTGTGTGAAATACTGTAAATATGCGTATAGTGCACGAAATTTGCAAATTATTTATGGCAAAAAATAATCATTTGGCATAAAATGCATAATTAAATTATTTTCTGATTTATTATTGACGATAATTTGTGTTTATTGCCGTTATATATAAATAAATAAATCGTTATTTTTTATGCAATTAACCGAATTTCGAACGAAAATACACACATTTAGCTGCGTGTGTTTATTCATTCCAAAAAAAAACACAGAAAAAATAGAAATACATTCACTTCACTGGGCAGTTAAATAGATAATTTTAATATCAACCACTTGTAAAACTTTCAGTTTTATTAATAACAAATTAAAAAAAAAAATTCAAAAAATAAAACAAAATTATTCATATGCTTATATGTTGAAGATCATCAAATGGCTTTTAAATATTAAAAGTATTGCCCACATCTAGGCACTAGTGAGTTTAAGTGAAGCCTAAAACCTTAATAAATAATATTATATAATAATAAATAAATAATATTTAGTGACAAAATCTTTACAGTTTTCCTGAGTGTTCCCATTTTCTGTTCTAAAAATTTTTCTTTATGTCCCAAATTTTATGTTCTTATATCCTGACAAACAATCATTACATGAAAAAAAAACAGTGAACCAAGTATCTCAAAACTCTCTTCAGTATCTCGGTGTAATTCTATATACAAATCTCAGCTCACGTGAACATGCCCGTAAAGCGCACCGAAATTGGAATACCCACAGTAGAGTTACTGCACCAAAATAGGGTCAGGAGCTCACATGATGCTTTGGCTTTACGTAATTTCGTTAGACCCATACTAACATAAGCAGCACCAGTATGTTGGGGGCACTACGCACCAGTCACGAAGTTATCCATGACTTTAGACCAATTAAGTACAAACCAAATATGAATCTAATAGCCAGTCTCGTAATTGCAATGGCAGCATTCAGAAAGAAATTTCAGAATTCGGGAAACCTTCTGCCGGGTAGATGCCACCTACTTCTTTTCGATCCATCGCTAACAATGAAATGTCGATATCTGTACTAATGGGTCTAAATGTGAGGCAGGCGCAGGGTTGTTCTGTGACCCACACTAATAACCAAAATAGGTTCAAACTCACTGACAACAACTCCGTCTTCCAAGCTTTGCACAACCTGCCAAATTAACAACCCCTTTAACAGGAAATTCTATCAGGTTTGGGGTAATAAACTATATATAGTAATAATATAAATTTGAAAAAAATAAAATGGAATAAAATAAAATAAACTATAACAAAAAAATAATAAAATAAAATAAAGTAAAAATAAAATATAATAAAATTATATAAAATTAAATGAAATAAACTAAAATAAAACAAAATACAATAAAACAAAATAAAATAAAAAATATTTAATAAAAAATAGAATAAAATTAAATAAAATAAAATTAAATTAAATAGAATATTAAATTAAATAGAACAAAATACAATGAAATAAAATTTAAAAAGTAAAATAAAACAAAATACAACAAAATAAACTAATATTTAATTACATAAAATTAAATTAAATTAAATTAAATTAAATAAAATGAAATAAAATAAAATAAAATAAAATAAGATAAAATAAAATAAAATAAAATAAATTAAACAAAATAAAATAAAATAAAATAAAATAAAACAAAATAAAATAAAATTAAATAACTTAAACTAAAATAAAATAAAAGAAAATAAAATAAAATAAATGGAAATTAATAAGTTAAAGAGAGATAAAATATATTAAAACCAAATTAAATTAAATTGCATTAAAATAAAACTTATTAAAAATTAAAAAAAACAAAACAAAAATTAATTAAATGCAACGCAATATAAAACAATAAACTTCAATTAAATAAAAAGGTTAAATTAAATTAAATAATATAAAATTAATCAAAGTAAATTAAAATTATATGATAAAACAGAATTGAAGAAAATCAAGTTATTATAAAAAATTTAAATAAATTAAATTAAGCAAAAAATCAAACCTATATAAAACTTTAAGAAAATTATAAACTAAGATTATTTAAGATAAATGGGATAAAATTATGGTAAATTAAATTAAATTGTACTAAAGTAGACAAAACACAATTAAATTAAAAACAATAAAATAATGAAATTAAACGAAATTAAATAAAATACAATACAATACAATACAAAACACCAAGCTTAAGGTAAATAAAAGAAATAAATTAGAAAATGAAAGAAATTAGAAAGCAAAATAACATAAAAACAAATAAATTTATATTAAATTAAAAAAAAAATTATTTAAAATAAAGTAAATGATGAAAATTATAATGTAGTATACTATAGCACAAGACTCAACGAGACACAGCTTTCCAGTCGGGCCTACTCATTCAAGGTTAAATGAAACACAGTGCACAATGACCTGAATGTCTTCCATTCCCTTATGTACACATCCTCGATGCGTGTTTCCTTGTTTATTGCTCTACTCATAAAATAAGTACACATAAGTACTAGCAATTACATATTTTACTCACTTACTCACTTACTTTCTCCATAAAAAATGCGTTCTTAAGAGTCACTTAGGAGTTAAAAATACGCATTTTTATTGCTATTGTTATTGTTGTTGTTATAGCTTATAAAATTCGCATATATCACAATTTTATAGTTAACAACAATCATTGCTTTAATTTTATTGTTTCGTCTTGTGTCTTGTTGCTGCAGCACAGGCACTGTTGCTGCCGTTTATTGTCATTAACATCGATTACTTTGCAGAAATTCCATCAACGCAACGTTTAACGCATCATAAAAAGAATAAATTTCCAACACGCAATGAAACAACTGCTGGCGTGCTGGCAATAAGCGTTTATGGCTTGTACCTCGAGTCCTGGAAGGTGGGGTGGAGCGTATTGTTGCTGCACTTGTGACAATAAAGAGTGAATAAAGAGTGGCAAGCGCTTCGTAGTTATATTCTAGGCTGAACTATAATTATTGGAATGCATATGTGTGTATATATGTACATATATATGTGTGTATGTGTGTGTTTATTTATGTCCACTGGGCGCTTCAATGGCATTCATTAAAGCGTACTTTATAATTTTCCAGCGTTTACGGTAATTTTAATGACCAATCATAGTGGCATATGAATTCTCGTATACTCATGTACTCCGTTGAGGCTTACAATTATGATTTCATTGGGTGGCCTTCCAGGAAATCACGAAAATTTTTATGATTCATTTTTATGTGATGAACACACAGTTATATGTTTTTTCTCTCTTTTTGTTTTTTGACACAATTAAAAATATGCATGATAATTAAATTCATAGGAAAACACGTACTCGTATGTGTAATAAATGTTTATACAATAAAGAGCTCATTAATTCGAATGGACGGATGCAGCCATATATTTGTTTAAAAGGATCAATAAATTTATTAAATTAAATAGAATAGAAAAAAAGGGTTATATTTTGGGATT
Source organism: Ceratitis rosa (assembly GCA_037013455.1). Taxonomy (NCBI): domain Eukaryota; kingdom Metazoa; phylum Arthropoda; class Insecta; order Diptera; family Tephritidae; genus Ceratitis; species Ceratitis rosa. The sequence continues at coordinate 8,900,319 of JAWMAG010000020.1, read as the reverse complement.
TGGCAACCCTTGTATTGCATTCCGGCAACTGACAACTTGCTATACATACACAGAAGGTTTTGACATCCGATCGCTATTTGTGTTGTTCACACTAGCTTAAAATATTCAAATCGCCCGAAAAATAGAATTAAATCGCTTATTTGTTACAACTTTCAACGTGGATTTACTCAGCAACAGCGCATCGATGAACTTAATTCAGTTTTTGGAGATGAAGCTCCATCAATGTTTATCGATGATGTGGTGAATTCAACGGAGATCGTGGATCACACCAAGACAAATCTCGTGAATGTCGCCCAAAATCAGCTGTTGTTCCGGAAACTATTTATCTAATATTGCAAGATCTTCATGTGCCCTATAGGGAGATTGAGTCAACTATAGTGTATGTATTAATAGGACCAGCATACATTCCGTATTGCATGAACATTTGACAGTAAAAAAAACTTTAAAAAACAAGTCTCGTGTCGATTGGTTGAGAGAAATGTAAAAGAAAACTACAGCATTTTTCCACACCTGAAGGAGATACCTCAGTCAGAGTGACAAAATTGCTACTAGAATTGTTCAAACGCATGCAGAAGTGTATAGATCTTAATGCGGAATGTTTTGAAAAACAATGAAAAGATTATCGATGATTAATAATTGTTTTTGCTCTCTAACCCCAAAGAGAAAACCGAAATTTGTAATCGAATTCGCGCTTACCGTCTAATACTATACCCTGAAAAAAACTTTTTTCCTTCGCGATGTTGCTGTTGCTATTTGTGTAAAAAGGTACCCAAATCAGTACTCAAAATCTGGAATCACAAACAAGACTTTCCTCTACCAATACATTTGTCTTATCACCGAAATTTTGAAACTATAGCATATAGCCCCGATTCTAAACACAAAATCGTAAAGATTTTTATTGCTTAATAACTTTGTAAACCATGATAAAATTTAAATTAAAATTTAATTATTATGTATTACATTAGAGAATTGATGAAGCGAAAAAAAATCGAGTGTGCTTCACCCCGCTTCGCCTCGCCTCTTACTAATTTAAATACATACTTCGAACATATCTATATAAAACGAAACGAGGTAAGACGAGACAAAACTCCTTTGTGAATAAGCTTTAAGCAGTTTTTGGTTCAACTTGTGCAGAGAATTCGCCAAACCGTTTCATTATCAGACAAGACAATTAGCGTTTGAGCTCGCCCAGTGCGTTCAACGAAAGATATTGCTGTTGTACCTTAAAGTGTGCTGGAACAGACGTCAACATAAACCCATTTTCACATCGACGGCTACGTTAACAGCTACGCTAGGCTCAGAAAACCAACAAGTATCCATGGATCATGATTATTTGTTTTCGAAAATATGGCCTGGACTACGCAACGAGCTACACTGCCAACGTTACAATCGATCTTTTGCGCATTATATTCGAAAATCACTAGTTAGCCGGAACGCCGGTATCAACTGCACGCCTCACAGCTGCGATTTGACACCATTAGAAAATTTTTTATGGGGAAGATAAAGATAGGTGCTACGCCAACCTTTCAGAGGTGATTCATGACATTAAACACGAAATTGAAATTTCCACTGCAGCCATAGAGGGCCGCAGAATCGATGGGAAACACGATAGCTTTAGTGATCTGTATCACGCGTTCAGTTTACGCTAGATGGTGTATCTGTCCAATTGTTTGTTTTATAAAAAAAAAAATAACCGCAGAAGAGTTGGCCACTCAGTAGTGCTTGAACTCATGTAGAAGGTAGACACAGAGCCAAAAATGTGAATAGTGTTTATGGACCTTATACTGCAATAATCGATCATGCACAATTTTGGTTTCGATGATTTCATTCCGGTAATTTTGATGATCCATGGTGTGGCAGACCAATCATGGATAAAATAAACGAAATCGCCGAGTCTACCCGTCAGTATATCAGCGCCAGTATCAGTAATAACACAATTAAATTAAATATAATAAGTAAAACATTTAGTATATGTATGTATAATACATATAATCCAATTATTTCTAAGTGAAAAAAAATATAATACCTGAACATATATTGCTTAGGGAAACATAAATCACTCACTTCCATATAAGAACGAGACATTTTTCCAAGGAAAGTAAGGGTTAATAATAATTTATGAGCCCACATGTGACTGTAAGCACACAAATACGTACATATTTATTTATATATACATGTATGTATGGTATGTACTTTGTCCGCATGTCCGGCGAACAATAAATATAATTGCATGTCTTTAAACAGCCATTATACAATAGTAGCATACCGAGAACTTCAGCGTCGAATAATAATATATGTAAATTGCAAATAAATTAAATGAAAACTTTATTGCCACAAGTTGTTGCATGCATCAGCATGTGACCACAAGTACTGTTACATTGAGCCAGACACCGATTCAGACACAGACTGTGAGCAACGTGCGACGCTTGCAAATTATCCATCGGTAGGGTAAGTGTAGTGGTGGCGAAGTGGTAACGGTCAAGCAGAACATAGAACATCAGTGAACTCAATCACATATGTATGTACATATTTATGTAGAAAAGTAATACAAATAGATTTCGTTTACTGTTGTTGTTTCTATTTAATTACAATTAAATATCGCTTTAATAAGTTCCGCGAATTGTAGGTATATTTATTTGCACACACGCATTTTAACACTTACATATGTATGTATGATTGTTTCTACCCATTAAACACTTAGGCTTGAGTCACATGAGGTATTAAGTTAAGAATAGAGGAAATCTCCAATGTCGGTCCTCAACAGAATCTCAGCTTGAGAATCGTTGCGTTCTCAAAACAACGTACAACAAAACTAGTGTTTGTCAAGTAGAGTCATATCGACCCGTTGGTCTATTACCTATTATATTCTAAATCATGGAAGTATTATTCCACAGAAGATTACTTCCAGCCTTTGAGCTGAAAAGTCTCAAACTTCACTCAATTTGGATTTAGAAAAAGAAAACACAGCACAATAAAACAGGTTCAAAAATTTAGACAGGACCGACTACTCTATACGACTAACAAGTCTCTCCATATTAAATCTTTTCTTTTATTAGCGTAGGCTCCACTTCCGAGATTATTACCGGGCCAACAGTATCGCAGTTCAAAATACCAAATGAAAACAGTTCGTTCTCCACCTCATACACCATCGCATACTTCGAAGCTGGAGTGCTGTCATTCATACGAATGACATGGCCTAGTCAGTGTAGACGCTGTCTCTTCATTCGTTCATTGTTACCGTCTTCAGTATTCGCCGTTGCCAATGGGCAAAGAACCATAAATCACACACAAAACTTTTCTCTCGAAGACTCTCAAGGCAGACTCATCGGATTTCGCCATCATCAACTCGGTAATTAATACCGCAAAACTGACATTTCTATGTTAAGCTCGTTACGGAATGGACTAAACTCCGTGAAAGTTTAGCAAGCGTACCCAAGGGAAGTGTCATGGGACCGTTACTAAATTTTCTTTTCACAAATTACTTGCCTGTAGTGGAAGGAACTATCATTGGAACCTTCGCAGATGATACTTCCTAATATATGTTTATTGAAGCTTTAAAGAAAACTGGCAAATCAAGGCCAATGAATATAAGTCTATTTAAAAAACATCACAACCCAAATATTTACAAAATACAAAGCCGCTAAGTGGCTGGCATTGCGTACTATCATTAGAAAGGCCTGGGCTTGAGGCCTGGACCGACTAACATCCAAAAATTATTATAGAAATTTAATTTAAATATAAAATTAAATTAAGTTTTTTAATTACGGTCGTCCTTCGATAGGGAATGTCAATCTATCCAAGAGTATTCCCGGCATTAAATTCAAAGCTCCTCATAAAAAACCATCAACGGTTCGGAGGCGGCTTAGTATAAACTGTAGGCCTCTCCGTTTGTTGGAAAAAAGTCAAGACGCACCCCACAGATTGTAGGAAGAACACGCCTCGGCAGTTACAAAGCGCCAATTATAAAGGTCCTCGGTTTAAAGCTCAGAAATTTGTACTGGCTCATAAATCTATATTCAAAATTATCTCCGCAAAATAAATTACTTATACACACAACCATCATGATATCAATTTGTATCGGAATATAACTGTTGGGTGCAGCAGCCAACACTAAGACAGAAATTTTCCCAAGATTTTAAACGAAAACCCTCAGAAGGATTGTCAACTCACCCTGCCACATTACAAAAGATCAACTCATAGAGACTAAAGGATCTTAACCAGCTCAAAGAAACTTATATCTCACCAAAACATCTTTACCCACCTCAAGAAAAAGTCAACAACAGATTTGATATAACTAATTATGGAAGTTTATTTAATTTAAATGGTTGTACCTTTGAACTGATTCCTAAGCGTCACTAGTCATTTTCGTTTCTTAAGGTTAAGTTATAAATCTTGCTAAATGTACATATACATACATACAGAGCGATACCATTTTGTTTTCGTAATATGAAAAATAAACTTAACGAAATTATTTCATTTCGTTTCGATAAAATGGTGCCGAAATGAAATGAAATAATTGTTATTTTTGAAACCATAGAAACTCATCGTTAATGTTGATTTTAAAATGGCTGCTTGTTTGGTTAGGTATTAACAGTACAAAGCAATTTTAACGCTTCACATTTTTTGTTAACAATAGGGTAAAAGCGAAATAAAATTTATTTTAATAACTGCTTTGACGATAACATTTCCAAATGTTTCAACTGAATCGATAGAAACTTGTTGATAAAAGCGAAATTTATCGTTAAATACAGCCTGGGTATATACAGATTGCAAACAATATTAAATGTTCTAAAAAAAATTTTAAAAAAAAGTTGAGAAAAAGTTAGTTTCTAATTTGTACTCAATATCAACTGGGGAAACATAAATTTCTGAGACTTTCTCAAGGCTGTAGAATAATTAGAAAATAATGTTTCAAATGTTTCCATCGTGGCTCGACGCTTTTTACTTACTAGATGCAGTTATTTATAATTAATACTTAAATACTAATGATCGACAATTATTTTACTTCGCATTTGATTATACAGCTTTCCTTTTCCTTTCCACTTTTTCACTTCTACAGCGTGTTACTTATTACTTTAGCATTCAAGTTATTTACATTCCAGTTAACTCACGACTGTTAAATCGTTTGATTGCTCCCTCATTCATAAGCTTGATTTCTTTTTTATAAAAAACTTTTAGTTATCAGTTATTACTTTTTACAATTTCTTACAGACACATTACTTTTATTGTTAGCCTTTTTGCATATAATTTTTTACTACAATAAATTGGTTATTCTTGTTGAGTTGTTAGTATGGCTTTTTCTATCCCCACAGCTGTGCCCAGTGCAAAATATTAAATTCACATGTAAGGTTGTTAATTAAAATAAAATAATTGCGCAAGTTACAGTGTAGAAAAACTATATGTTTTAGTAAAAAATTTTCACAAAAATTTATTTTTAAGCCAAAAATTAAAAAAAAACTAAATAAATGAATATTTAAAAGTCTTTTACTTATGCCTTGCGACTCAATGCAATACTTAATGTAACTTTAATTCAATTAAATGTTCTGAAGTAGGTATTCTAAATTTACAGCTAACAAATGATATCAGTTCTTAGCATGAAACTAGCCATGCATATTAAAACTATATATGAAACAAATATAAAAGATTTAATTTGACTGTTCTTCTTTATTAAAAACATATGTATATTGATCAAAAATAGCAGCACTGTTATATGGCATATAGGTCTACTTCTGGCCTCAACAACCGCGCCGTGAGTTCTGCTTTCTCCAGACTTGATAAAGAAGCGAAACGAATGGGTCTGGTAGTGAATGAGGGCAAGACGAAATATCTCCTGTCATCAAACAATCAGTCATCGCATTCGCGACTAGGCTCCCACGTCACTGTTGACAGTCATAACTTCGAGGTCGTAGATAATTTCGTCTATCTAGGAACCAGCATTAATACCAACAACAATGTCAGCCTTGAAATCCAACGCAGAATCACTCTTGCCAACAGGTGCTACTTTGGGCTGAGTAGGCAATTGAAAAGTAAAGCCCTCTCTCGACGAACGAAAATCAAGCTCTACAAGTCGCTCATTATACCGGTCCTAATATATGGCGCAGAAGCGTGGACGATGTCAACATCTGATGAGTCGGCTCTAGGAGTCTTCGAGAGGAAAGTTCTGCGAACGATTTATGGTCCTTTGCGCATTAGCAACGGCGAATACCGCAGACGATGGAACGATGAGCTGTACGAGCTATACGACGATATTGACATAGTTCAGCGAATGAAGAGACAGCGGCTACGCTGGCTAGGCCATGTCGTCCGAATGGATGAAAACACTCCAGCTTTGAAAATATTTGATGCAGTACCCGCTGGTGGAAGCAGAGGAAGAGGAAGACCTCCACTCCGTTGGAAAGATCAAGTAGAGAGTGACCTGGGTGCACTTAGCATTTCCAACTGGCGCCAAACAGCGAAAAGAAAAGATGAATGGCGCGCTGTAATTGCTTCGGCTATAATCGCGTAAGCGGTGCCAACGCCAATAAAGAAGAAGAAGGTCTACTTCTGGACCTATGTCAGCCAATTTTTTTTTAAGACTTTAATCCCTATTTAACGTTGTATATCAAAGTAGTAGGATTGAATTCTGTTGACTATATATAATTATAATTGGCGCTTTGTAACCGCTGAAGCGATTTTCGGCCGAGCTCCTCCTCCAATACATTTTGTTGATTACTGCCTTAAATATTTCATTTTGAGTCAAGCGCGGTTGTGGAATATAAATTTTATGGCGTTTGCTCGATTCCGCCAACGATCAATTGTGTACATACCCGCGTTCTAGATACCCGGACACCGCGCAGTGTGATCAGCTCGATACTCTTTCGTTGTTCACAAGCTTACATGTGTGTTTGAAATTTGTGAATTTTCAAAGTAAAAACTTATGCTCAAACGAATGAATGAATGTCTGATTTTTCCTTGCTCAAATGCTTGAGTTGCTCGAAAGTAATGAAAGAAACATTTGTGTTTACTAGAAAATTAGAGTTATAGGGTTATCCCTTTCGTGATTTCAAATATAAAGGGCTGTATTTAGACATCTGTCAAACTTGACCGACCAACCAAGCATGTTTTGTTTTAGTTAAAAGACAGGGATTTATGAAAATGGATCACTTAACAACCGCACAACGTATTAAAATTGTTAGAACCTAAACCTTACTACAAAAATGATGACTCGAACGTGACCACAAGAGATTATGGTGCAAATAATCGTCGAAGCACTCAAGCAAGTGGTGAAATTTTAAATGAAATTTGAGGAGATTATATCGGTAGGCGAAGACCTGAAAGTGTCTATTTCTCGAAGTTCTCTAGAGGTGGGACTTAGACTTACTTCACGACTTGAACAATATATGATTGCAACAAGTGTGTGACACATGCTACACAACACGAGCGCATATGGCTTATGACGAGAGAAATTTAATGGCTGCGATGTCGATTTGCCACCGAGATCATGCAATTTGACACCGTTGAGCACTTCTTTGGGTGGCTATTTGAAAGACCGTGTTTATACGGATCGGATAGACTTTTAACTCTTCACCACTTGAAAACCAACATTCGCCAAGATAAGTGCCAAAAAGTCGTCCAAAGTTACCTCAATCGAAACTCGCGAAAATTCGCGAGGCTGTCATTTGAATGATATAGTTTTTCACATATAATGCCAAGGTTCAAACTTTATAATTGAAAAGGAATTTCACAAAAAAAAAAAAAATATTTTAAATTCATTAATTAATGTTTATTTTCAAAACCGCTGACCGCTGACAGGTCCTACGCGATGACTTCCTTATCTTAAATTAAGTGAAACCTCCATCTGGCACTGCAAAGAACCAACAGGTCTATGTAAGGCATAGCAGCTAGTCGGTATAACCTAACCTAAACTATTTTAGTTGGGATTCGAATTATAATATAAAGAATATTTAACAATTGCGGTGCATTATATGTTTTTAGGCAGTTTAAGAACAGAGAAAATAATTATTTTGAGATTATTTACTCACTCACCTTACGGCTGTAATCTTACTGTAAATTTTCTTTCTAATTTGTTTCTGTTACCCGCCTCTTCGATAGTATTGATGTCATCGTTTTACTTTATTATAGTATATTTTTATTATCTTTATTATAATATTATCATATATAGGACATTTCAAATTGATGTCGGTAAAAACTTAAAAGCTTGTACCAAGGATCAGGCTATATAATAATGATAAATCACATTAATCAAAAAATTTTAATCGATTCTGTTTTGAAAAATTTTAAAATTTAGTCGTTTAAGCAGTTATCAAAATTAGTATTATTTCGTTTTTACCCGAAACGAAAAGCTGTCGTTAATGTTAAATCGTTAACAGATAATGTTAAACCGTTAACAGTCAATGTTAAACCGTTAACAGATAGTTTTAAATGTTAAAATTGAAGTGTTAATGATGAGTTTGTGCGGTTTCAACGTCAACAATTCTATTTTATTTCGATAAGTTTAGCATATTTTTTACATATCGTTTGGTTAGTTGACCATCTCTATAAGGGGCAAATCACGAATTCTCTCAACCTATTGAGCTGTTGATCTATTTTCAGTGAAAGAACCGCAAGCGCCTACACACTACTCACAGGGATGGATTATTAGTATTTTAATTGTAACTCATATTCAAACTACTCTGAGAAATATTAAAAACTGTTGTAAACTATTCCATTTACAGAATTTCTTTCCAAGTGTAGGTATGTCCCGCCAATCCAGTATTAAAAACAAAAACAACATCAACCAATTAAGCTTGAGTCACCATACCGATTTGGAAACAGTTGCCTAGTTTTCATTAATTCATATGCACTTTACTGCTCCATTAAAGAAATATGTATGAAAAAATTAACAACAACAAAAATATGCACAAACCATTTGAGCAAAATCAATTGAAAGCTAAATAAAGTTAAATAAGCAACAATTATACAATGCCAATCTCAGGCAACAAATTGATATTTAACAAGTGTTACAACACTGGGCACAAGTAACAAACACATTTATGTCTCGGCAAAAACAACAACAACAGCAAGAGCAGACATAATTATTGTGAAAACCGCAGCTGCATATCAAATGGCAAAAGCCACAACGCAATTAGACAGGATGGACGGACGTGTAGTTGCTTTTTTTTCACTGTGCTGCCGTTGTTGTTGTATTTAATTGCTGTTATTAGGCTTTGTTGTTGCTGTTGTTACAATTGTTGTGTGAACGCCGTTTAAGTGCGTTGAAACACTGCAATAAATGCGAAACCATTCAGCCACTTACATATATGTAGGTGCGAGTAACACCAACAACGACGGCAAATATATTCGCGCTAACATTAACAACAATAACAATAACCAGCCACTAGCAATATGGAATGTACCCTCAACACCTACGAGTATGCAAGGCATGCGCAGAACAAAGCCACATTTCACATTAATAGAGACGGACAGACGGACGGACGGATGGATAGACTTGAACAACAAAAGCAAGCACAAATGAGGTTAGCAAGTGATTGACAGCATCGGCTTGACAGACAGCATTGTTGCATTGCCGCCTGACAAATCAGGCAAGCAAGCAACCAATCGAACCAGACAGACACTTTTACAGACAGTCAATAATTTCGCTATAAGAAGTGTCTACATACATACGAGTGCATTTGCATTTTTCCACTGCCATTGTAGGAAATATATATAAATACACGTATATTACAAAACAACAATGTATTTACTTATTTATATGTTAAGCCGAACAAAGTCCTTCCCCTTCTTCTTTGCTAACTAAATACACTTCAAATTGTTTTTATTCATACATTCCAGATGCCAATCACACCAACAAATCGTCGAGTGTTAAGAAGAAAAAACTTGCAAATGCCGCTGCCGGTGCTGCTTCCGCGTCTAACGCTGCGCTGTTGGCCTCAACGCCCACTACTGCAACTACGCCGGCGTCTTCATCGACATTGCCTGTACCGGATGTGAGTCCTAGCGGTAGTAGTGACAGTTTGATGCGCGGCGATAAACAATTCCCTACTGTTAGTACACCGCCCGCTTCCTCATCGGTGACTGCTATGGAGACTACAGAAGATGATTCGGATTCGGGCTCGACAGATGCGCGTCGCAAAAAGAAAGCGCGTACCACCTTTACCGGTCGTCAAATATTCGAATTGGAGAAACAATTTGAGATAAAGAAATATTTGAGTTCGAGTGAACGCACCGAGATGGCTAAGCTGTTGAATGTAACAGAGACGCAGGTGAGTGGGGTTAAAGGGAAAGGGAAAAGCCAACAGTAGAAATAAGAAAAACCAAAATTAGTTCTCTGTGATTTTTTTTGTATCTTTACCTTGGCATTTTTCTAGAGCAAGCTTAAATGTAAAATTATTTCTAACAACAACAACATACTAAAACGGTCAAAAATCTCAAATTGTCAATATTAACGGCTCAGAAACACTGTTGATCTTCCTGTTCGGCGGTGAAGCCTCTGCCTGATCTTTCCGGGTAACATTCCTCTTCCTCTGCTCCCACCATTCTGCACTGCATTCAATACTTTCAAAACCGGAGCGCTCTCCCCTATATGGACGGCTTTACCTAGCGAACGTAGCCACTGTTTCTTAATTTGCCGCTCATTCATTACCAAATCCATTCGCTTCGTTTCTTTGTACAATCTGAAGGAAGCTGAACTAACGGCTCGTATATACGATTGTACCTTGTCTTTTTAGTTCTTAAAAAAGTCACACGATAAAGAGTCATCTTTTTTGCACCTCTCTTAGTATCAAACGGCTCGGAGAAGTCCTTTCATATCGTGACGGTGCTTTTGTTGCTTCTTAGCGTCAGTTTATATTATCGTGACTTAGTAGCGTAGAGTCAGCTGCTGGTTCCAGAGTGTGGCGCTTCGTGTATTTCTCCGGCTTAGGATTCACTGTAGTACCGTTTCCAGCAATAACGCGCCGAATATTCTCTTACAAGGCGTCAATCGTCTCGGGCTTATCTACCTAGACAAGCGACTTCACACAAACCCATAAAAAATAGTCCAGCGATGTTAAGTGGCACTATTTTGGAAGCCACAGTACAAGCCCACGAAGTGCTTACACAAAGTTTCTTGCAATAAATTGATTGTTTTCTTGGCTTCATGGTGTATCTTGCCGTCTTGTTGAAACTAGAGGTTATCCACACCTACATCCTCCGATTCAGTCACAAAAAGTAATTAATCATGGTTCTATAGCGTTCTCATTACTTCATTTCTGAAGAGATTTGGACCAATAATTCCCTCTGAGCACTCCAAGCAGTGACCTTTTCAGGATCTAACAGTGTCTTAAAAATGGCTTTGTTTATCAAAGTACCCATACAGCCAAAGGTGAACTTCAACATTTTCTTAAATCTTAAAAATCGGGATCGGTGGCTATATCGTATTGTGCCCATTCATCAAATGTGCTTAACACCGTTCAGCACGAGTTGGATTTTGTAAGCCCGTAAACCAAAATCCCTCCACAAAGTGGATGGGCATTTTTGCGCGCCATTGCGGATGAACTCATTCAGGTTCTTCTTCGATAATTCGCTCCACAGCTGCAGCGTAGGGTCTTCGATGCGTACTGCCCGGCAGCTCTGAGAATGTACATTATTCACTAAAGTAAATGTAGTGCAAAACCGATTCATTACTGCTCGAATTACCAACTCTGCGAGCCGAATATTGGACACAGCCGACCTATTATTTTGGTAAAAAATTTGCACGATTCGCAAACGTTGCTTTGTAGTGAGTCCGCCAATTATAATATGGCAAACCAAACTGAGTATAAATCAAGTATTGTCTCATTGAAAACCACACGTCTGAAAAAACACCCTTTACTTAACTTGATAACAATTAGAAATTCAGGGGAAAGAATGCCTCTAAATATTAAGGGTTTTCCAATAAGAGGTGTTATTTTGAACCACCTGCCATTCTGTGGTTTTTTGACATTTAACAAGTAAACGCTACGTCAGTAAAAATTTAATATACACACTTCAAGAACGCATTGAAATTATTAATATTCGAAGAGGTGATCGCAATTGGCCACTGAGATCTTGTCACTTAACACCTTGCGACTTCTTCCACGTGAAAGTTAAGGTCTACCCCAATGATGGAATTTGTGAAGATAATTTTATAAAACCGATACCGTCCTGTAAGCGTTATCATGGCGGCCATATCTTCTTAACATTGAAATAAACATCCGATCTTTTATCTCAAAAAATTCCACATTTCTTTGAATATCAAAAAAACACCTCTTATTAAAAAACCCTGTATCATTATGAATATAAAACCACATCCTCTTTGAACAAAAAATTTAAATTTTAGTGCCTTCAATAATTATACTATTTCTTCTACTCTTCATACCCCTTAATCTCTCCATCGCTTCAACTTAAAATAAATTCCATTAGAAAGCAGCAGTTAAATAAACAATTTATATGGTATTTATGGCAACGAACTTAAATTCAAGAGTTGATTTTTATGTTTCACACCTTATTTACCCGAAATGCCAATGCAAACAAATTAATTGACTCTTAATTGGAATTTTGCATAATCAAACTAATATTTAAAATATTCATTACATGACACAAAGTCACATGTAGGATATATAGGTATATATATTATACATATGTGCATATAACAATATATTTATATAAATGAATATTAATCTTTCATAGAGCTTTAATCCTTTATGACACATTGGCAGTCGAATTTATCGTGAACAATGTGCAAGAAAATTACCCACAGAACAATATATTCTCGACTTCTCCTCCCTCTTAAAAGATGTCTTAAATAATAGCTATGCATACCATAAACTAAAATTCACAAATAATTACTAATTAATGGCTTAAGTTTACAAAATACATTATCAAAATACGGTGGCTGAATTCAAGTGGAAAGGGAGATTAAAATATGTTATCCCAAGCTCAAAGCCATGTATTTCTGCTGGTTTAATATTGAATATAATATATAAATGGAATAACAGGGAGTTTGGAAACATTGAGAGGCATACAAAAGCAAGTAATTTCATATGTAACGTACACTGTTATCATGTAACAATGAGGTAATCGTACAATTACTCGGCTCCATTTCGGTAATTTTAAAGTAAAAGATGCCTCACGGAATGGAAGGCCAATTGTCGAAAATGTTGATAAAATAATGGTTATTCTGGAGACCGACCGCCATGTAAGCACTTGGAACCATTTGAATAAGACTGGATACGAAAAGTAAAAAATTAAAGCCTTCAATTTCATGCAAAAGTAATGTATTTATTTTTATGTCAGCGTATTCCGACTACTGTTCAGATGGTTTATCTTAAAATCGAAAAAGGGGTTATGGCACCTCTACTTCTCCGATATATTATATGTGTACAAATATTCCTTACGTGTGTTTGTGACTTAATTCCTTCTGTTAAATAATACCAACGTGGATCCACAAATATCCTACCTTTCACATAACTCTTATTAAGTCCTCATCGGAAGAGTACCCAAAAGCGTAATAATATATTCCTTATAAAAAATTTGTTTAAATAAAAAATTAAGCTAAATTTTCTAATTACGGTCGCCCCTCGTCAGGGAATGTAAACCCCTCTGAGTAGGTATGTATATTTCTGACATGAAACATAAAAAACCATCAGCCGTTCGGAGGCGACTTAGTATAAGCTATAGGTTCCTCCATTTGTTGGAAAAGCAACAAGACGCAAAACCACAAATTGGAGGAGGAGCTCGGCCGAAAACCCCTTCAGCGGTTACAAAGCGATAATTATATATTTATATATATATAGCGCTCAATATAAATTCTATACCTTCCATGAATATGTATTATTTTAATCACATTGAACCAAAATATGTAAATACCGGAAGAAGAAGAGAGAAATTTGTACGGATTGGATCAGAACAAGAGCTGAATTGAAATAGCCATATCCATCTGTCCGGCTGTTTGTATCAGGGCTGCATCGTAACTATAAATTTTACGTTTATTGAAAAATTTCTATCATTAAAATAAATTTCTTTTCGTTTTTACCCAAAACGAAACGCTGTCGTTACTGTTAAATCGTTAACAGGATAATGTTAAACGTTAAAATTTAAGTGTGTTGTTCACATCATAGCAAGCAGCCCTTTTGAAATTAGTGTTAACGATGAGTATGTGCGATTTTAATGTAAACGATTTCATCGTTGATATCGTTGTGTTTGTTGAGAATCTCTGGTTTCCACACAAACTAGCCTCTTAGTTTTTAAGATATTTCATTCAAATTTGGTATAGAGATGTATATTGTTGATATTGTTGATCTTATGTCGGAACCGTCTGATTTTTTCAGATACTGGGTTTATGTTCAAAAATCCCCCAACAAATCATCTAATAGTTTGAAATTTGCTATTACGCAAACGTTCGTGAAACGTTCAGACTTCAGCATAAATGGAATCAGCACTTTTTTCTTATTTTTTCTGGCTTTAATGGTGGCAACACTGCTAAAATTAAAACTAAAAAAGAAAAGTTGCAACACTTTATTTTTTTCTTTTTAATATATGGCAACCCTTTTCACAAATTTAGAAAATTACATTTTACTAGCTTTCTACGGTCAAAAAAATTAACAGTAAAATAAATATTAAGCATCGAGCAAAATTAGAAATGGTTTACTGTCCATACACCAGAAATTTAAGGGGTAAAGCCACTCTATAGGTTGAAAAATAAACTCAATTTTATAAATTTATTGTAGGAATATAGGAAAATATTAAATATTGAAGTATAAAAAAATATTCCTTAATTATTGTTTTGTTACATTATTTAATACATGTTTTCTTGAAAAGCTTCCACGGGAGGATCGATTTATTCTAAAAGATGAGACCTAGAACAGAAAAGCAAAAAGTTTTATGATCTACAAACTATGGTCTTTTTACGTACGGATTTATTATTAAACTAATTTTTTTGAAAGTGGCACACTTGTTTTTAAAAAGATTGATTTTTGACTAAAAAAATATACACTAAATTATTAAAAAAGAAAAGATTATATTTAATTGAAAAACGGCTACGTATTTTCAGAAAAAAAAATGTATTTGTGAAGCTAACATCAAAATTTCAGATTAAACGATCCGAATAATCTGTCCTCCCAAATTGAAAGATGTGATATTGAGAAAAACACATTTAAAGTTTTCATTGTGCTCAGCGCACACTCTGCGAGGCTGCAGCAAAATAAAAAGTTCAACTATTTGAAATATATTTTTCATTTTAAAACCAATTGCACATCATTTCTAGGACCCAAAAGTACCCTGTGAGCAAAAAAATAAAATAAAATTGCGTTTTCCAAAATTGTAGAGTGGTTTTACCTTTTAGATAAAATCAAATTGACCCAACAAATATGCTTCACAAGTTAATAATCATCATATCCACAAATTATAATTACCGAAAACATGTGCAACACACCCCCAAAACCTGCTTAGTTGGGTTGCTTGAAACTTAATTATCAGTTGCTCTAACCTTTGTTGCCCATTTTACACATACATACACTTATGTTGGGATTTCAGAACTGAAAATTTTGTTGCAAATATTTAACTAATTAAACTAAGCAAATTTTCAATGAGCATTCATAAGTGTGCACAGCCACACGTATATAACTGCATATGAGGCTAATTATAAGTATATATGCATACATACCATAGGTATATATATACAAATCTATAAGATGCGAACAGACATACATACATACATATGTCTTACCAGTGGCCTTATCGGCCTTCCTGCAAACATTATTCACACAAGCATTTAGGCAACACTTAAGTAGACAAGCGAGTACGGTTGCTCCGTCCGCAGGCAAACAACACTAGCTATAAGCAGTGAGAGAGAGGAAAAGAGAGAGAGGAAAAGAGAGAGAGAGAGAGAGAGAGAGAGGGTTATGCTGCAAGCATTTGTTTGCCGCCAACAGAATACAGGCAAAACTGTATGAAAGATCCGTAAATATGCTTTGTTGATGTAATTAAATTGTTATTGCTGCAACAACACGCGCAAACATACTTACAAAACCGCTCATTCATAAGCTGGGCGCATAGTTGAAATTGTTGGCAACAGTTTTGGCTCTAATATGCTGTTCAATATAATTAAGTGCAATGCCGACATAAGTCATTATATGCATGTGGGTGAGTGTGTACGTGTATGTGTGTATGTAGTATATGTTGATATTTGCAAATGCAATGCACATCCTGTGCGATAATAAACACAAACACATACACATGCTCACATACGAGTACAAGCGTAGCAATTCAATGCAATTATGCATCCTGCCTAGCCACTCAGCCACACAACCACTCAACTGTTCAGGCATTCAAGCAGCAGTCAAGTAGACAAGCATTCAAGCTTGTAATAGCATTACTATTATGGGGAAATGTAAGAGCGTATGTTTGTGTGGGTGCGTGTGCGTGCATGTGTGGTTTTAAATGCATCTCAATACACACGCATGATAGATTGCTTTCGGGCTTATTATATTAATAATAGACTAACACTTGTGCTTTCGTGGATACACATACACACACACACAAACACAAACACATATGTAATATTCGCACGCATGCAAAAACAAACAAACGACAGTCACAATAGAAACACCCACAAAGTGTAGTTTTCAATAAGCAACCAACTGTAGAGCGAGGGAATATACATACCTATATGTATATATATATATGTATAAACACACATATATACATATGTATCAAGTTCATTTTAACCATAACTATGGTATGTACATATATTGTAGCTGCATATGTATCTAATTATGTATGTATGTAGTACATTGTTTCGTGCGCTTGACTGGCTTATGTGCGACATTAATTGGCCCGATTGAATATGTCATGGCTTTAAATAAGTAGCGGTAAACATATGCTCTGGCATGCCTACATACATACGTACGAGTACATACATTCACACTAACGCATTTGCATACTCATTAAAAGCGGTTATTTACTTATTTAGTAGATTAGTTGCAAATCGATACACAAAAATCCACTTAAACTTGTACGTTTTGGTTATAGTATTTAGTTAGTTGGCGTCAATAACAGTAAAATAATAAAGCAATACAATATGTTAAATGTTTCAGACATTCACAGTCCATACAACTTAATAAATTAATATTTTATTCATATACATACACGTAGATAGGTATGTCGTATATGAGGGTAGGCAAAGAGAAAAAAATATGAAGAATATGAATTTCTAATTGGAGTTAATAAAGGTTATTGAAAAATTAATAAATGAAAAAAAAAGTGAAAGAAAACCCAAATTTAGTAGCATATCATGCTACAAGCCAGAGATAACGAGACCGCTCTGTCCGAAAAAATCAAATTTATTTTTATTTGAAAAGTTAATATTAGGTAAAGTAAAAAGTACAGTATCGGGCCCATAAATTTAATGAATTTTTTCAGCCACTTTGGCTGTTTTTTCGCCTTGATCGAAGAAAATTTATAAAATACACGGTGTGTCCCAAAAATAACCGAACTTTATATTTAAATCATACAACGTACAGCGCCATCTATTGAAAATTTGCAACATTAAAAAGATACATTCATTCTCTTTCAAACGCACCTGACTTCATGTAAGCCGGATGACAGATGTAAAAGTGACAGCCATTTCAATAAAACCAAAAGTGTGCTAATGGTTCCAAAAAAAATGGAACAAAGAGCAAATATAAAATTTTGTGTCAAACTTGAAAAAAAAAATTGAAATTGAAGTTTAAAAAATTAAAAAAAAATTGAAAAAAATGAAGCAGCCGTAACCGGTACTGAAGAACATTTCTATAAATGACATAAAAAAATCTATGCATGCGCTGGTTGATCGTTCCAAACGTTGTGTTGAGTCAAATGGAACCTATTTTGAATAAGTAATAACTTTCAAAGATAATATAATGTGTATTTTACTATTTTATATCCAAAAAGTTCGGTTATTTTTGGGACACACCGTGTATATACAAATCTTAAAACTAACAGATATCTTTCCCAATATTTCACTTATTTATAAATTAAGTAATTTGCTCAAATTAAAATTAAATAAAGAAATACTAATCCAAAAGTTAAATACTACAATAAAGTTAACTTAGCTTAAGGAATTTAGGTAAATTTATTTTTAAATAATTTGATTTACATGCAATGTGGTACACAGTTGTGTCTTTGTTTGAATTGATTGGGGATTTTTTTTTTTTTTTTTTTTTGTAAAGTGAACCCGGGACCGATCTATTCGAAAAATTTTTATTTAGAATTGTTTTAAGTAGAAAGAACTGTAAGAGGAAGAGTAGTCTTCCTATTAACCTGACTAAAATTCATTTTCATCGAATATCAAGTAATTCCAACCATAATACGATTTTCTCGAATAGATCAGTCCTTGGTCCATTTTTTTCTATTTACAAAACTTCCCCGAAACCGTAAAAACAAACTGATAAATTTTCAGTATAATGTTTGTGTAAAACAAACCTGCAAACAAATACATATATTGAAAAAGATATGTACTCTTATTCATTTATATATTTCTATACCAACACCAACACCACTAAAGTAGATAAGCGCACACTTACTCAGCCAATTCAACACTCAATCATTTCACACACACTACTATGTTCATATACGTGTATGTTCCTACAGAGGGTTATATAATACTCATATATCACTAAATACAAGTAGATATTCATTGCTATCGTCCTTGTTGCAATGTTAATTCATTCTAATTAGTCAATAAATCTCAATTAAGTTCATGTGTGCGGCACACACATACACTTGTACAGGATGGGATAGTTGAGAAGAGAGCGCGTGCAGTTGGTATGAGCCAAATGGATAGAATATCTAAACTTAGAGAGACACATGAAAGCCATTGAAAGTGTTTTATTCTGCCACATATAAAACAAAACAAAACAAAACAGCACAACTCTATCGTATTAAATAGTTTAGTTATTTTAGTAGCTGTTGTTTTTGTTGGCAGTGTCATTACTTTTCCTATAGTTATCGTATACGTGTATGCACTCGCCTGTAGTAAAGTGTATTTATTATAAAATCGTACAAAGTTTATTTCCATTTACAAATATAGGTATACACATACATGCATTATGTGTGTGTGTATCTGACTACCTAAGGAGTACCTGAATGGACTTAATAAATAATCAAGGAAATTAGTGGCTTCATGTAGACTCTCATCTACTTATGTGGTCGAATGAATGTGCGACAAATGGTAAGAATGAAAGTCACAGCATTTAATTAAACTATCGAATTTATATTGAATGCATAGATATTGAATATATTATATTTGTGTGTGTGCGTATTTAAGTCGAATAAAGTGCAAAACCATGTAATTTAGTGATGGCATTTAGGTGAAATTGTGTCATTTAATATATATAAAAGTGATTTCCTTTTTCCAAATTAAAGTTATTGATTTTCTCACAATGGAAATTTAGCCCAAAATATACTAGTGTATTCAATGCAATAATAGCCGAGTGATTGCCAAAAATTATAAAATTTCAATTTAACTAAAAAATAAGTTAATTTTTCTAATTGCGATCCCCAGCAACAGGGCATGTCAACCCCTCCGAGTGTATTTCTGGAAATAAAACTTCTCAATAAAATCCATTAATGAAAATTTTTATACAATAGTTACAAATGACAGGCGGATAAATATTTTTCAATGATTTTGCTTTTATTAAAATGCCTCAGCATTCTGGTTCATATGGCTGCCAGAGATGGCCTTGAAGTAGCCCATTCTAATAGTTTTCGATGATCTGGGCATGTTAGGTTGTAATGGCAACTACAATTCATAACCTTCAAGTCATAACCTGTCTCTAGAGTGGTACTTATTCTTAATGGCTCTCAAAAAAAAAATAGCTAAATGATGTCAAAACGCAGCTGCGAAACGACCAATTGACATTGTCGTTTTGACTAATTATGCGATTTTCGAAAACTGTGCGCAAGAGATCGATTTTAACGTTAGCTGTATGGCACTGTTTCTTAATGCGCTGAACTATGTCAATGCCATCATATAACTCGTAAACTCATAGTTGCATCATTTGCAGTATTCCCAGCTGCCAATAAGGAAACGGTCATAAATCATCCGCAAAACTTTTCTCTCGAATGCTTCCAAGACCGACTCATTAGAAATCGATATCGTCCATGCCACTGCACCATATAGGAAGACGGGAATGATGAGGAACTTGTGAATCTGGTTTTGCTTCGTCCTGAGAGGACTTTAGTTTTCAATTGCCTATTCAGCAGAAAGTAGCAAATGTAGGCAAAAGTTATTCTATGTTAGATTTCAAGACTGGCACTATCACTGATATTAATGCTGGTCCCTAGATGGACGAAATTATCTACGACCATGACATGGGAGCCAAGTTGCGCAAGTGATGACTGTTTGTTTGATGGCAGGAGATATTTCGCTTTGTCCTCGTCCACTACCAGGCCCGTTCGCTTCGCTTCTTTATCAAGTCTGGAGAAAACCGAACTCACAGCGCAGTTGTTAATGCCTATGATATTATATAAATGTCATCGGAATTCTCTCCTGGAGATCACTGTACCTTATTTTTTTTTTTTTAGCTCTGCAGCTCTTATTATTTTCTCCAGCATCAAAATGAAGAAATCACATGATAAAAACGAAGAACATTACTTCGGTAAATTGACCGGAAAAAAAAGATAAAAATTCTTTTTGTATTTATTCGTAATCTTCTACGATTTTAGATCGGGTGAAGTAAACTGGCATCATTACTTTTGCTGCCAATTTTTGTTGCATAGATTTTACGGGTGGGTTTACTCCTGTTGGGTTCCATACCATGGAATCGTACTTATAGAACCAAGATTCGTCACCAGTAGCGACTTTACTAAATTGCTAGACTGACCATTTTCAAATTTGTTTAGAAAAAAATGAGCAAAATGCACTCAAGCCTCTTTTTGGGCCTCATTTAAAATTCGTGGTACGGAAATTTTTTTTTTGTCTGTAAATTACGCCGAAACCCGAAGAGAATCATATGGCAAATTTATGTTTGCGTTGGTGCTGGAATTTCGTCTGACCTATCTTCAGCTAACTTGAGTTTTCTCATATCCATTATTGGCGAACATTCTAAAATTTGAGTAATAAAGTAATTGCAAAGGATTTGGTATTTTTAGATTTAACAAAAACAAATGGAAAGCCACCAACTGACCGAACTTTTGTTAATCCCCTCGTAGTTCCCCTGTCTGAAACCTCGTTTGGTATCGAACGGCTCGGAGAGATTATTCCAAATTCTGATTGAGCTTCTGGTGTTTTCCAGCGTCAGTTTACACAACCGTATAAGTTTTACGGGGATACCAAATGCAGATACAGTGGCGTAGAAGTAGCTGCATACTGCTCTGTGGAAAATCGATGAAAGGGTGATGTGTATTGATTCTTTTCTCACGGGTCTTTTCCAAGATTTCACGCATAACGAATATATGATCAATGGTCTAAAGCCACACTGGTAAGCTTCAATCAGTTTGTTGACGGTGAGCTTAAGTATTTCACACAATACGCTCGATAGGACCTTATATGCGATATTTAGCAGGATAATTTGTGGATTGGACACAGCAGACTGTGAGTCCAATTTTCGGTCATGATAAAAGTTCCTCTAACCAACAAAAATATTAAAACCTTCTGCCATTAGCTTAGCTTTAAAAGGTTTAAGGATGTGTGTGGAAGTTTAAACTCCGTATAACTCGATCATAATTTAATCATTATTTGCATCAAAGAGCCATTTCTAGCCGTTGCTATTAGAATATAAATAAAATGTTTTAAAAGGATAAGAATTTAAATTTTCTTCTGCTAGGCAGAGTGACAATCAGCTTTCAATTTATCGGCATTTACAATTCAGTATCATTCATATAAACACATATAATAAGTACATATGCACACATGAAGGTAGTGCAAAATAGGCGAATTGACGTTACTCATACGCCCCACCATACATTTTGCGCACATTACAATACATTGTATAAATAAATTAAAATAATACAATAGAATTTTATGTAACTTATATACTTGTCACTTAACCTACCAACAATTCAATGATTGTATAAAACAATAATAACAACAACAACAAAAATAGTTACAATTATTGTCAATTGCGAAATCCACAATCACCACCAAATGTCAGCAAAGAGGCAGAAAGACAGACAGGCAGACGTTAAATTGCCAAATGATGGACAAAATGGGAAAAATCACTTTTAAATGTACCGTAATGCCATCATCAATGTATATGTCTGTATGTACTTGTATTTTAAATACACGCAAATAGCCTTAAGTCAGATAGAAATCAATTAATTACGAAATACACATTTACCTAGCTGGCAATTTCACGTATACTCGTATATACATAAGTAGATTTAACATAAGTATATACGAGTATGTATAAATAAGTGCAGAAATGTATATGTATTAAATATATATGTACGTGTATGTATAAAGAATATGTGTGTACAGCACGAGTGCAAATGACAGGCAATGGTAGACAACAACAAAAGTTAAATGGTCACTTGTTTGTAATCATGACATATACGTATATGTACATATATATATATAAATATATGTATATACTACATAATATATCAAATCATCGCGAAAGCGAAATGGGGAAATGGAAAATATGTAACGTATGTAGATATGTAAAGTGATTAAGTGCATAATATGTACGTATATATACGAAAATTCTGATGATGTATACAGGGTGTACCAAAATTAACGTGAGATTTAAAATTGCCGCCATTTATGTAGTAAAGTGTTGATAACTCTTAAAAACAAATCCACAGCTGACAGTTTAGGCTTAGTAAAAATGGAGCGTTACACTACACGTATACAAATACGTGTCTTCATGATTGAATCAAATTAATAACAGCTTGGCGACCATTGTTCCGAAATTCCATACAAAATATGGTCCGTATAGTGTTTTAGTTTCGTCAACTGTGAAGAACTTAATTTCTAAAATTCCGGAAGACAGGTTCCGTTGGAGACCCCAAAAAACACTGGTCGTCCAAAAACAAGTCGCTCAAATGACAATATCGAAGCAGTGCGTGAGAGCGTCGGTGAAAACCCAGCAATTTGAATTCGGCATCGAGGACGAGAATTCCGAATTTCTAGAAGCTCTCGATAGTGTATAATTACTAAAGATCTATAGGCTTTCAAAATTCAATTCACACAACAACTGTAGCCTAATGACCACGTACAGCAAATTAATTATTGGGCATTATGGTTACTGATTTTCCAAGCAAAATCATCCTAAGCACTTAAGCACATTTCCACCTTGATTGGTTTATTAATCGCCAAAATATCCGCTTTTGGGGTTTTGAAAACTCATATGTGATTGTCGAAAAGCAAATACATTCACAACGTGTCAATGTTGGGTGTTGATTTTGGGCTGGAGGCACAAATAGACTACAAATTTTTTGAAAATGAAGCTAATCAAGCAGTGACTGTTGCTCGTTATCGTCACATGAGAGTGTTGCATCAATAAAATTCAGCCACATTTATGCAGAGTAGTCATGGAAAACTTCGACACACGTGTTTGATATGTATCAATATGGAAAGACGTGGAGGCGATTCGCCCGATGTATTTTACCATAAGTAAACCTATCCTATATACTTTATGATTCAATAAAAAAATTACAAATAAAAGACTAAAAACAGTGTTTTATATTTAATTCCAATCTTGCGTTATTTTGTCACACCCTTTACAATAATTGACACTTTGTCACCGCTAAATCGATTTTCAGAGCTTTTATTTCATATCGGAAATACACTCGGAGGGCTAGACATGCCCTACCGAGAAACGATATCTATTAGAGAAATATATTATCTATAATTTTGAATGTCGATCGGACCAGGACTCGAATGATAGTACGCAATGCTAACCACCTCGTGTACTCGATCGTATTATATGGAATTCCATATTACGTTGAATGTGATGCGAAATGGCATTACTTGACATTTACATATAAGCATAGATAGATTGAAAAAAAAATATTTTTTATGTTTTTATTAAAAAAAACGAGCTAAGGAGGAATTTGTATTTTAACACTCATATTAAGGCTAATTTAATATTTCAATGCCACTTTCGTAAAGAGCAATTCGAGTCTACACACTACTGAAAAGAGGAAATTCAAGCGACAAATATCATAGCTGCAGATCGAATAGCCCACCTAAACAGTACATAAATAGTGAAGTCTATTAAAAATAATGAAAGCTATTCTTCTCGGGCAAAAGGCCACAAAAATGCACCAACTTAATCAAAGCTTGGAACCAAACCACATCTCCAAGTTCGATTTGAGGAAATCTAAAAATTTTGCTGATCACCTAAAAAAGTCTTCCCCCCACACATCGCTCCAAGTTCAACTCAATATTAACCAAATTTTTAACTAGATAACACGATTGCGTTTGATGGTTAACGAGGCAAAGTCAACTCAACCTAAAAGGTATAACCTGTCATTAACTTCTGAACTTGTGGCGCGTACCTCAATGAATTTTTTACTACAAATAAAGGCATCTGCCGTTTTAAGTGACCACTAGACGATTGAGAAATTTTTTTGTAAGAATTTATTTCCATTTTAGAACTCCCCTATGGGAACCCACTCGGACATCACAATAAAATCAAAAATATTTTGGTTATTAAAATCAATCAATATTGTATAAATTAATGACTAATATATTTATAAAATCGGAAGCGGAGCTCGGCCAAAAATCGCTTCAGTTGTTACAAAAACCAAAGGGATTTTCCCGAATGACTAACGGATTGACCCACAGCCTAAACCACTGATCTAAGTGACCTGAAACTTGACGTATCAGCATATGTGATACCTGTGGACCTGAGACTGATCTGTTCGAAAAATTCGAATCTATCTTTTAATCGTTTGATTTAGATGAGATTGGGTACACAGCTTACTCTTTGCCTGAATAGACATGAGGAAGAAACAACTTTTTCATTGTTTGATTTCCATACAAATCTACAGAGATAGCTTTGGGCTAAATTTTTATGGGAAACACTTCTTTTCCTGAGACTTATCTATTCGAAAATTTGTATTTGTAGTTTGATTTACTTAATACCTGCAACATAGATAGCCATTTGCCTACATTAACACATAAATAGCTTTTTTCGGGGTTTATGGGATTAATGTTCGCGTAGCTTAAAAATTGATATATAAATTTGTTTTCGTCACATTTTTAGGTAAAAAAATATAAGAGAATTTATGCTAAGATAAATTAAACATAAAATTTGCATCAACAATGTCGTCTAAAATATCCATTGCCAGTCAAAGTCAAAGGCTAAGGCAATGACAGACAAATTACAACACAGCTAAAACGCTTATAAACCTTCAAATTCAACATATTTAGGCTAACTCAAACTAAATGACTGCACTTAAAGGCAGCCATAAATGGCCACACTTGCTATAGTTATACGCGTATCCACAATAACATAGAACCCAAACAAAAGGGACAGTTTAAGACACACAAATTTGTCGTACTCACAAATAAGTGCAATAGGCAGCAAGCGATGTAGTGCGAGTATGTAGGTAAGTATGTAATAATAATATGCTAGTTGGTGGTCTACACTCGGCGGTTGGCAAATAGTAAAATCATCAACACACGTTGAGTGAAAACGCAACAGCGTGACAATATGTAGTAGATTTGGTGTTGTAATAAACAGATGAAAAAAATCCCCACCAACAAATACCCGCATTTAGTGCACACGATGCATTCGTGGCAGGCAGACAGGCCTGAAAGGCCTGAAAGGCAACAGACAAGCACGTAGAGTGGCCGCCAGACAGACCACCATATAAGCGAGTGAGACTAACTGGCTGGCTAGTTGAGCAAATGACCGTCTGACCGTCTGACCGACGGAACGTACGGCTGACCATTTGGTGCTTAATAGACATAATATTACACACAGTCATTTACGCATATGAGTATCATATGCTCAGCACGCCAAGCAAACCAACCAACCAATCAAGCAACACGCTGTCACCGCTATTACCGACAACAACAAGAAAAGTATATGTTGCGTGTCTGACTATAACAGCACACTGCACACATTTTCTTACACTCATGCATATGTATGTATGTATATATGTATGTACATAAATAGTCATTTAATGTCACCAACAGGAATGGCAACTGGCAACGGCAGTAGCCATTAGGCTGTCGATTTAGCCTTATGGCCGGGTTAGAGTGCTACTAATTGTGAACTAGTATGCTACTAGTTGGCATTTTTACATTAATTACAATAGTTTAACGAAAAATTAAGTATCCCAGCTGCATACTAGTTAAATACTAGTATGTTGAGTAACCATTTCATAGAAATAGCAATAAAAAAAATGGACTCTATACATACATACGTAAGCACAATATTAAGTTCCATGCTAGAAGCTTTTTTGGAGGATTTCCTAAAAAACCCATATGGATGATATAAGTAATAGCCCTCGGATTACAATGACTTTCGATGACATACTACATACCTACATATATTTATTTGTTAATGCGAATGTGTAATACAAAATTTCATGCTCCAAGATACTTTTTTGACAGATTTTCGTACAAAAACCTTAAATCTGAACAAATCAGTTGTATGAGGGCTACATGATACAGTCCTCCACTTTTAATGATTTTCGGCTCATTTGTACCTACGTGTGGAGAATACCACAGATTTTTACCAAAGATGATTTTTTGACAAATTTATAACCCAAAATCTCCTCATATATTAAAAATCGGTCCGATCTGGCCGTTTCCAACAAAGGTCTCTTTAAATGTAACAGAACATCTGGTTACGAAATTTAGTCGAAATATCTCAAAAACTGAGGGACTAGTTTGCCTAGAAAAAGACGGACAGTAAGACAGAAAGACAGACGAATAAGAATAAATCAACTAAACTCGTTGTTGTTACTGTTGTAACCGCAAAATATTGCCCGAATTTGTTTTCGACTGTCGCGGGAACTATTGGATTTTAGCCGTCTCTTACGACAGGCATGCCCTACCACGGGTAAATTCTTGAGCTCCTAACCCAAAGGAGGTTCAACTCAACTCGTCATGCTGACCTTTTCTGGTGCAAATTGAGTGAATTAGCATGTTGTCATCTCATCTCTTAAATACTAGTTAGGCACTAGAATCTTTACATGCTACTTAAACTTTTGATTTCAGGCATATGTTCCGTGTGTGTGTGTGTGTGTGTGTGTATGTATTGGTGTCGTTTCAGCCATTGCGGTATTTTGGCATTGCGCCAAATTGCAAATAATTAAATTAAATTACTGCCAACAACAATAACAATGAAGTGTACTACAGTAAGCAAGTTCGAGTATGTATGTATGCATGAGTGTACCTATAAATGTATTTATATTGTATGTATAATAACTGAAATGGCAATTCATCTTTAACACACAGATAGGGCCAATGAAATGCTCCTAAAATATATATCTACACATATCTACATACATATATATATACTCGGTGGCCGCAATAGCCGAGTGGTTAGCATAGCGTACTGTCATTCGGAAGGCCAGGGTTCGAGTCCTGACACGACCAAAATCCAAAAGTTATAGAAAATTAATTTAAATAAAAAATTAAGTTAAATATTCTAATTGCGGTCGCCCTTCGGCAGGCAATGTCAACCCCTGCGGGTGTATTTCTGACATCAAATAAAGACTTCTCATAAAAAAACAATCAGTAGTTCGTGGGCGAATTAATATAAACTGCAGGTCCCTCCATTTGTTGGAAAAAACATCAAGACGCAAAACCACAAATTGAAGGAGGAGCTTGGCCGAAAATCGCTTCAGCGGTTACAAAGCGCCAATTATATATACTCGTACATATATACTCGTATGTACATACATATATACCTACATTCACCATTTTGCTTATCGTACATCCTCCCGCTATGACTGAAAACAGTTAAGCCGGAAATAGTGTCAACCTAATTCGTATTTAATGAAGATATTAGCTGGAAACGCCCAGGTGTAGAAGAATTTTGTACATTATTTTATTATTATTGACACCTCAAATTCCAAATGTTATTGCATTTAAAATTATAATGATTTTTGTTTGCACAAAAAGATACTCTTCCGTGTTCTCTGCACACAACACACCAGCGAATGGTTTTTAAACAAGCAAAGTTTATATAGCCTTAATCAGCTGAATTATAAAGTTTTTGTTTCTAGTAAAAAATGAAATCACATCATTTTCCTATTTGGGACAGAATGGCAAATCTATATGTAGTACTACCTAGTTATTAGAAGGCAAACTCACCTGATGAAATGAACAGAAAATGATTTAGTTCACATTAAAAGGAAAAAAAACTAAATAGAGGCAAATAAAAATACTGATTTATGATTATGTGATTATTTGTCTATGCTCATATAGGTATGTATG
The DNA here is from genome assembly GCA_037013455.1 of Ceratitis rosa. Lineage (NCBI taxonomy): Eukaryota > Metazoa > Arthropoda > Insecta > Diptera > Tephritidae > Ceratitis > Ceratitis rosa. The sequence goes on along the minus strand of JAWMAG010000020.1, from coordinate 8,871,938 downwards.
TACAAAAATATTTCTAATTATTATTACATCCGCATGGACTTTGAAATTGGTTCTAATAAGATTTTTTATTGATTTTACCATTTTAATAATAATATTTCAAAATGTAGTAATTTCTTTTTAATTCAAATATCAAGCAAACCCAACCAAAAATGCGATTTTTTTGATTTTTTTGTTGTTTTTTTTATTTTTAAATGTTTTCCATAACATATAAACCTAGGCAACAGTGCAATATTGAACAAATTTAACGATAATTATGAAAAAAATTCATGGACACATTAACATAGGCAGAGAGCTATTTGTATTCAAAATAGCAAACAAATCTATCACTAATGAAAAGCTATTTATGTATCATTCTAATCAAAGGGCTATCTCTGTACAAAATTTAATTTAAGGGTTTACATGAGTTCATTCGCAAAAAAAAGTACATAAAAAAATAAAATGTTTATATCAAACTACTTTCCTGTTTAAAATATATACATTTAAAAATGAATTTCTATAATTTTCAAAAGAAAATATTCATTTGTATGTAAGTGCGCCATTGTGATGTCATTACCAGTGACCTCTCGGAAAAAAGTTGCCTGTGCGTCCATAGTGGAGCTCAACACATGATCAGCCCAAGTGAAAAAATATGTGTTTTAGTTAATACTATAAACTAGAGTTTGGAAGAAAGAAAATAAAAAGAACGAAAATTGCAATTTTTTTTTTTTTATCAATTCTGTGGTAAAATATGCTAAAAATTTATTTATTGGTTGTGATTGGAAAAAAAAGTCCTCGTAAATTATATCTTGAAGACTTGTTTAAAATTTCATCAAGATCAGTTGAATGATTTTCGGGAACTTGTGACAACCAATTTTAAAAACAAAGTTTTCATAAAAACGCATTTAAAGCTTAATGCGCTTAGCTTACCTGCTGAAGTCTGAGTAATGTGAACGCCGGTAAGAAACCGCAACCCAAATCCAAAAGAAAAATAAATAAGTTATATAAAAATAGGGGTGCTAGTGTAGATACTATTATTTATTGAACACTGTATCCAAATATTACCTTTAGCTGTGGTAATGGCTGTTTTAAAGGATATTTATTTAAAGATGCTTTTATTGTACATCGAAAACTGACGAATAACAACTAATTAATACGGAATTCTTATACCATTTTTGCTATTATCTATTTACGAATTTTCATTAAGGCACACCGATAAATAACAGGTTATCTGCAATTTCAGCAGTTCTGACAATCACACAGTGGCTCTCAAACTTTTGAGGCGTTTGTCAAGCCAAATTCACACACGGAGGTAGCGAAAATACAAAAATCGGGCAATGTATTTTGTTTGTGTAAATGAGCATTGAAAATGTCAAAACCTATTTCTCATGTATTTTGTTTGTGTAATTTGTTGAAATGGAAGGAAGAACAAGCAATCATATGATGTGACAACTTCACCTTCTATAAATTCGCCTTGGCTTTTGCTTAAACACATTTTCTATTCAAAAAAATTGTTTTTCCATACTTAATGTTATTTTTAAACACTAATTTCGAATCTGTTTTTGAATTAGAAACTTTTCCGAAATAAATTTTTAATTCGATGTACTTTGACTAAATGATTTTTATTTCTTAAACTTTTTCATAAATAAAAGTTTCATGAAATTTTTACTTTACCTAATATTTATCTTTGCAAATAAATCCATAGCAACTCATTAATTATATAAGCACAGTGCAATTATTAGCAAAAGCTGGAATATAATAATTAAAATATATAAAGAAAATAATAAATTTTATTGACTGCTGCGGAGCTTTTTTTCAACACTTGAATATTATTTAAGCGCTTCAAAAGAGCAGTTAAAAGTATTACAAATAACAGTACAGTAAATAATAATAAAAATGCATTTTCAACAACAAAAAGTACACAACCCATATATAAACAACTGAATTTAACACAAAAATGTTTTATTAAATTAAATTTTAAACGATACACATTACCAGTTATTATTGACTCTTATGCAGTCATGGCCAATAATATAATATGTGCTGTGATGAACACAGCTTGGAAATGCAATAACTAGACATAATTAAAAAATAAATACATTAAATAATAATCGCCCACACTGTTTGTAAGTCAACATAAATGTTGTATTATAGAATATGCAACAGCAAAAAACTGCTATTTTTATATTAAAACATTATCATTGTTTATTTATTTTCCATACATATTATGAGATTTTTGTGTCATTTTAATTATGAATAATTAAATCAATAAATACATTTGCAACCGCAACTTAATTAAATTGGAATTCTTTTTCAATACATAGAAGGTATATGCATATGTGGATATGTACATGGGTGCTTATGTATGTTTGAAACATATGCGAAATGCTTGTGGCATTAAAACGGCTAAACCTTTTAAAAATTCAATGATTTTAGCGTTGGTTGACATTTAATAAATGAACTTATAAAATTTCAATTAATAGAACTTAAAGTTTTTGAAAAAAATTTATTATTAGCTCTGTTCAGATAAATTAATTCTGAAAAAAAAAATATCTAAATAAAATTTAAAAATTAAAATAAAGTAAATAACGGAAATTAGAATAAAATATGTAATATATTATAAAAAAGGAAATTTAATATAATATTATTAACACTATTTTATAATAAACTTATATAAAAACCCCAAACTTTCGTTAAAAAATTAAGTGAACTAGTATAAAATAACACAACATAAAATTGCCTGAAGTAAAATAAAGTATGAAGCAAATTCAACTAAAGGACATAAAAAAAACATAAATTATAAAATATAAAATATAAAGTATAAAATATAAAATATAAAATATAAAATATAAAATATAAAATATAAAATATAAAATATAAAATATAAAATATAAAATATAAAATATAAAATATAAAATATAAAATATAAAATATAAAATATAAAATATAAAATATAAAATATAAAATATAAAATATAAAATATAAAATATAAAATATAAAATATAAAATATAAAATATAAAATATAAAATATAAAATATAAAATATAAAATATAAAATATAAAATATAAAATATAAAATATAAAATATAAAATATAAAATATAAAATATAAAATATAAAATATAAAATATAAAATATAAAATATAAAATATAAAATATAAAATATAAAATATAAAATATAAAATATAAAATATAAAATATAAAATATAAAATATAAAATATAAAATATAAAATATAAAATATAAAATATAAAATATAAAATATAAAATATAAAATATAAAATATAAAATATAAAATATAAAATATAAAATATAAAATATAAAATATAAAATATAAAATATAAAATATAAAATATAAAATATAAAATATAAAATATAAAATATAAAATATAAAATATAAAATATAAAATATAAAATATAAAATATAAAATATAAAATATAAAATATAAAATATAAAATATAAAATATAAAATATAAAATATAAAATATAAAATATAAAATATAAAATATAAAATATAAAATATAAAATATAAAATATAAAATATAAAATATAAAATATAAAATATAAAATATAAAATATAAAATATAAAATATAAAATATAAAATATAAAATATAAAATATAAAATATAAAATATAAAATATAAAATATAAAATATAAAATATAAAATATAAAATATAAAATATAAAATATAAAATATAAAATATAAAATATAAAATATAAAATATAAAATATAAAATATAAAATATAAAATATAAAATATAAAATATAAAATATAAAATATAAAATATAAAATATAAAATATAAAATATAAAATATAAAATATAAAATATAAAATATAAAATATAAAATATAAAATATAAAATATAAAATATAAAATATAAAATATAAAATATAAAATATAAAATATAAAATATAAAATATAAAATATAAAATATAAAATATAAAATATAAAATATAAAATATAAAATATAAAATATAAAATATAAAATATAAAATATAAAATATAAAATATAAAATATAAAATATAAAATATAAAATATAAAATATAAAATATAAAATATAAAATATAAAATATAAAATATAAAATATAAAATATAAAATATAAAATATAAAATATAAAATATAAAATATAAAATATAAAATATAAAATATAAAATATAAAATATAAAATATAAAATATAAAATATAAAATATAAAATATAAAATATAAAATATAAAATATAAAATATAAAATATAAAATATAAAATATAAAATATAAAATATAAAATATAAAATATAAAATATAAAATATAAAATATAAAATATAAAATATAAAATATAAAATATAAAATATAAAATATAAAATATAAAATATAAAATATAAAATATAAAATATAAAATATAAAATATAAAATATAAAATATAAAATATAAAATATAAAATATAAAATATAAAATATAAAATATAAAATATAAAATATAAAATATAAAATATAAAATATAAAATATAAAATATAAAATATAAAATATAAAATATAAAATATAAAATATAAAATATAAAATATAAAATATAAAATATAAAATATAAAATATAAAATATAAAATATAAAATATAAAATATAAAATATAAAATATAAAATATAAAATATAAAATATAAAATATAAAATATAAAATATAAAATATAAAATATAAAATATAAAATATAAAATATAAAATATAAAATATAAAATATAAAATATAAAATATAAAATATAAAATATAAAATATAAAATATAAAATATAAAATATAAAATATAAAATATAAAATATAAAATATAAAATATAAAATATAAAATATAAAATATAAAATATAAAATATAAAATATAAAATATAAAATATAAAATATAAAATATAAAATATAAAATATAAAATATAAAATATAAAATATAAAATATAAAATATAAAATATAAAATATAAAATATAAAATATAAAATATAAAATATAAAATATAAAATATGTTGGAATTATAAGTTTATTAGCCAAGTAAAATATTTCCTACAGAGAGCTTTCTTGCAATGTATAGAATAAGATAGCTCTATAATATGAATACAATATATGTATACGAATATGAATAATAATAGGATGTACATATATCCTTTTGAATTTTGAGTTAGTTCCTAATAAACCTTTGTATGAAACACACGTCGGTCTCTTTATTTTAAATCGGTTCACTCGCGTAAGTTAAAGTACAGATTTTTTCAACCAACAAGGGTTATGGGCCCTCATCGCGCGTTTAAGAAATAAAGTAATAAATAGTTTTGTCGGTTATTAAAAAAAAAAAAAAAAAAGTAAAATGAATTCGAACTTTCAAATTGAAAAACTCGGTGACGCAAACTATGACGTGTGGTGTATGCAAATGCGTAGCATACTCGTTAATACGGAACAGTGGCACATAGTTAATGGAAGCGTTAAGCGCAGTGCTGAAAATGCAGTTAAGTGGGATCAAAATGATCAAAAAGCGCTAGCAAATATAATTTTGTGTGTGAAGCCAACGCAATTAACAAACATTAAAACATGCAAAACGTCAGCGGAGGCATGGAAGAAGCTTCGAGAAGTTCATATGCCTAGCGGTCCGTTACAAAAGGTCAGTCTATACAAAAAGTTGCTCGGGTGCAGTATGTCTGCAAGTCAAAGCATGGTGTCTTATCTGACTTCGTTTGTCGAAGTCGTAGACAAATTAGCTGAGCTGAACATTGAATTGAACGAGGAGCTGAAAGTGATTATACTGCTGTCCAGTTTGCCTGCAGAGTATGAAAACTTCGTAATAGCTATAGAGACTCGTGACAATTTACCATCGTTTAATGCGCTAAAAGTCAAGCTTTTAGAAGAAGGTGCCAGAAGGGAACAACAACTAAATCAAGAGCCGGTGGCGCAAGCGGTTTATGCTCGTGTCAAAGAAACAGAGCGCAACAGCAACAGATTTAATGCAAACGCAAATGCAAAAGCAAATGCAAAACCAAATGAGTTCAAAGGCAAATGTTTTGGCTGTGGTATGCGGGGACATACGGTGGCGCGGTGTACGCGAAAAGGAAAACAGCAAAACAATCAAAGTGTCAAACAGAACGAAGATGACAATGCGCTTTCGTACGCGGTGTATGCAGCAACAGTGGGAGTAGAAAAAGACAAGAATATTTGGTGCGTCGATAGCGGCGCGACCACGCATATGTGCTGTGACAGGAATATGTTTGTTTCATTTGTCGAAAAACAAGAAAAAGTTATGTTAGCAGCAGACAATTTTATATATTCGAAAGGTGTTGGTACGGTAAAAATAAGGACATCAGAATGTGCCTTAGAATTGCGCGAAGTATTGTTTGTACCTTCACTCAAAATGAATTTCTATTCAGTGAGTAAAGCAATGAATTATAAAAATTCCGTAGTATTCGAAAAGTTTTGTGCGAAAGTAAACAATCTAAAAGGTCAGACTTTATTGAAAGCCAATTTCCAAAAGAATTTGTTTGTATTCAATGCTCAAGTACTTTATACAAATGTTATGTTAAATAATTTAATGTGGCATAATAGGTATGGTCACATAAACTTTGAAAGTTTAAAAGAAATTGTTAAACACGATTTAGTGCGCGGACTAAATAAAACAGAAGTGAACTCGAAAATGAATTGCGATACATGCAACAAAACAAAAATAAGTGCAAAGCCATTTCCTAAGAAATGCGAAATAGAAACGAAGCAAATACTTGAAGTTGTGCACACGGACGTTTGTGGTCCGATCAATGTGAAATCAGTGGGTGGTGCACGATACTTCTTAACTTTTACGGATGACTTTTCAAGAATGATATTTGTGTATTGCATGAAGGAAAAGAGCGAAGTGTTTGAAAAATTTAAAACATTTAAAAATATGGTGGAAAATCAAACACAAAAGAAAATTAAAAAGCTACGAAGTGACAATGGTACCGAGTACACCAATAACAAGTTTAGTGAATTTTTAAATGAATGCGGAATCAAAAGACAATTGACTGTGCCATATACTCCGCAACAAAATGGGGTTGCAGAAAGAGTTAACCGCACAATTGTAGAGATGGCTAGGAGCCTGTTAGTGCATAATGGTATGGAAGAGGAATTGTGGGGCGAAGCTGTTCATACAGCTGTGTATATACGTAATCGAGCGCCTACAAAGTTATTAAAAAATTGTACTCCGTATGAAGTATGGTACAATCGAAAGCCGTCGGTAAAACATTTAAGGGTTTTTGGTGCGCGAGCATTCGCACTAGATAAAACGCATCATGGTAAATTCAGCGCAAAGGGTAAAGAGTATGTGTTTGTAGGATACTCTGAAGTTGCAAAAGCTTATCGCTTGTATGACAGAGAAGCGAGGCGGGTAATTGTACGACGTGATGTAAAGTTTATTGAAAACAAAGACAATTTCGGTGTGTCCGAATGTGAAAGCAGTGCTAAAAATAATGGCGATGTAGCAACGATAATTATGAATTTCGACGACAGCAGTGAAGAAGAAGATCAGGTTGAAGATTTTGAAAGCTGCGATGAAGGTGATGAAGATGATGAAGCAGAAATTGAAGTACATGATTCCAATAGTGAAATGCGCCGTGGTCGAGGTAGGCCAAGATTTGTTCGCACAGGGGAGGTTGGTCGTCCCAGAAAAGAATTTCAAATGTTAAATTATATTCAGTATGGTCAAGATATCGAAACGCCATATTCAGTCAAAGAAGCATTTGCAAGCGAATACTCCTTTGAGTGGGAGAAATCTATGCGAGACGAATATGCGGCGTTAGTTGCAAATAACACTTGGTCAGCAGTAGATCTACCGAAAGGTCAAAAGGTGATTGGGACAAAGTGGGTTTTTCGCATAAAACGTGATCCAGATGGTAACATCGAAAAATTCAAGTCGAGATTAGTAGCGAAAGGCTGTAGTCAGCAGCTTGGTTTAAATTATTGGGAAACGTTTTCGCCAGTAATTCGATACGAAACGATACGTATGTTACTTGCAATTGCCGTTGAGAAAGAGTTGCATTTACATCAAATAGACATTTCAAATGCATATCTTAATAGCAAGTTAACAGAAGAAGTTTACATAAGACAGCCGGAAGGTTTCATAGATGGTGAAAATCCGAAAAAAGTGCTTAAGTTAAATAAAGCTCTTTACGGTCTGAAGCAGTCAGGTAGAGAGTGGAATAATACACTCGATGCAGCATTGAAGAGTTTGGGTTTCAATCCGTGCAAAAGCGAGCCATGTTTGTATGTCAAACAGCGAGGTAAAATGTATAGCTACATAGCAGTTTATGTTGATGACTTAATATTAGCATGTCCCAGCGAAGAAGAGATCACAAACATAAAACGTAGATTGTCGTCAAGGTTTCAGTTGCATGATGGTGATGCAATGAAATTCTTTCTTGGTTTCGAAATAGAACGTGAGGGTAAAACAGGTGCGATTTCTGTGTGTCAGAAAAAGTATATTAAGGAGTTGTTGAGCGTATATGGTTTAAGCTCATGTCGTCCAGTAAACACACCCCTCGATCCTGGCTTTCAAGTCAGCTGCGATGTTAAGAACTGTTCTAAGGTTGACGTAACCAAATATCAATCGTTAATCGGGTCCCTAATGTATTTGGCTATTTCGACGCGTCCTGACATAATGCATGCAGTAAGTGTATTGGCGCAAAGAAACCAAGAACCTCATTCCGAACATGAGGCTGGTGCAAAACATGTTCTGCGGTACTTGTCAAAAACCGTAGATTTGAAGCTTCATTATCGCAAAAATGGCAAACCGGTAGAAGGCTACGCGGATGCAGACTGGGCGAGCAACAATACCGACAGGAAGTCATACACCGGCTATTCGTTCTTTTTAGCCGGCAGCGCATTTTCTTGGCAATCTAAGAAACAAGATGTCGTCGCTTTAAGTAGCACTGAGGCGGAATACATCGCCTTGTGTACAGCAGCAAAAGAAGCGGTATATCTTCGTCGTTTACTGAAGGAAGTAGGTTGCAGCAACGAAGATCCTATTTTATTGAAAGGCGACAACATGAGCGCAATACAAATTTCAAAGAATCCTGTATTCCATAAGAGAACTAAGCATATAGAGATTAAATATCATTACATTCGTGATGTTGTAGAACATAAAGAAATTGAATTAGAGTATGTTTCCACAAATGAAAATGTATCCGATATTTTTACTAAGAATTTGCAAAAACAAAAACATGTAAAGTTTGTAGGTATGCTTGGTCTTAAATATTAACGTTTAGAAATATTTAACTTGAGAAAGAGTGTTGGAATTATAAGTTTATTAGCCAAGTAAAATATTTCCTACAGAGAGCTTTCTTGCAATGTATAGAATAAGATAGCTCTATAATATGAATACAATATATGTATACGAATATGAATAATAATAGGATGTACATATATCCTTTTGAATTTTGAGTTAGTTCCTAATAAACCTTTGTATGAAACACACGTCGGTCTCTTTATTTTAAATCGGTTCACTCGCGTAAGTTAAAGTACAGATTTTTCCACCAACAAAATATAAAATATAAAATATAAAATATAAAATATAAAAAATAAAATATAAAATATAAAATATAAAATATAAAATATAAAATATAAAATATAAAATATAAAATATAAAATATAAAATATAAAATATAAAATATAAAATATAAAATATAAAATATAAAATATAAAATATAAAATATAAAATATAAAATATAAAATATAAAATATAAAATATAAAATATAAAATATAAAATATAAAATATAAAATATAAAATATAAAATATAAAATATAAAATATAAAATATAAAATATAAAATATAAAATATAAAATATAAAATATAAAATATAAAATATAAAATATAAAATATAAAATATAAAATATAAAATATAAAATATAAAATATAAAATATAAAATATAAAATATAAAATATAAAATATAAAATATAAAATATAAAATATAAAATATAAAATATAAAATATAAAATATAAAATATAAAATATAAAATATAAAATATAAAATATAAAATATAAAATATAAAATATAAAATATAAAATATAAAATATAAAATATAAAATATAAAATATAAAATATAAAATATAAAATATAAAATATAAAATATAAAATATAAAATATAAAATATAAAATATAAAATATAAAATATAAAATATAAAATATAAAATATAAAATATAAAATATAAAATATAAAATATAAAATATAAAATATAAAATATAAAATATAAAATATAAAATATAAAATATAAAATATAAAATATAAAATATAAAATATAAAATATAAAATATAAAATATAAAATATAAAATATAAAATATAAAATATAAAATATAAAATATAAAATATAAAATATAAAATATAAAATATAAAATATAAAATATAAAATATAAAATATAAAATATAAAATATAAAATATAAAATATAAAATATAAAATATAAAATATAAAATATAAAATATAAAATATAAAATATAAAATATAAAATATAAAATATAAAATATAAAATATAAAATATAAAATATAAAATATAAAATATAAAATATAAAATATAAAATATAAAATATAAAATATAAAATATAAAATATAAAATATAAAATATAAAATATAAAATATAAAATATAAAATATAAAATATAAAATATAAAATATAAAATATAAAATATAAAATATAAAATATAAAATATAAAATATAAAATATAAAATATAAAATATAAAATATAAAATATAAAATATAAAATATAAAATATAAAATATAAAATATAAAATATAAAATATAAAATATAAAATATAAAATATAAAATATAAAATATAAAATATAAAATATAAAATATAAAATATAAAATATAAAATATAAAATATAAAATATAAAATATAAAATATAAAATATAAAATATAAAATATAAAATATAAAATATAAAATATAAAATATAAAATATAAAATATAAAATATAAAATATAAAATATAAAATATAAAATATAAAATATAAAATATAAAATATAAAATATAAAATATAAAATATAAAATATAAAATATAAAATATAAAATATAAAATATAAAATATAAAATATAAAATATAAAATATAAAATATAAAATATAAAATATAAAATATAAAATATAAAATATAAAATATAAAATATAAAATATAAAATATAAAATATAAAATATAAAATATAAAATATAAAATATAAAATATAAAATATAAAATATAAAATATAAAATATAAAATATAAAATATAAAATATAAAATATAAAATATAAAATATAAAATATAAAATATAAAATATAAAATATAAAATATAAAATATAAAATATAAAATATAAAATATAAAATATAAAATATAAAATATAAAATATAAAATATAAAATATAAAATATAAAATATAAAATATAAAATATAAAATATAAAATATAAAATATAAAATATAAAATATAAAATATAAAATATAAAATATAAAATATAAAATATAAAATATAAAATATAAAATATAAAATATAAAATATAAAATATAAAATATAAAATATAAAATATAAAATATAAAATATAAAATATAAAATATAAAATATAAAATATAAAATATAAAATATAAAATATAAAATATAAAATATAAAATATAAAATATAAAATATAAAATATAAAATATAAAATATAAAATATAAAATATAAAATATAAAATATAAAATATAAAATATAAAATATAAAATATAAAATATAAAATATAAAATATAAAATATAAAATATAAAATATAAAATATAAAATATAAAATATAAAATATAAAATATAAAATATAAAATATAAAATATAAAATATAAAATATAAAATATAAAATATAAAATATAAAATATAAAATATAAAATATAAAATATAAAATATAAAATATAAAATATAAAATATAAAATATAAAATATAAAATATAAAATATAAAATATAAAATATAAAATATAAAATATAAAATATAAAATATAAAATATAAAATATAAAATATATAATATATAATATATAATATAAAATATAAAATATAAAATATAAAATATAAAATATAAAATATAAAATATAAAATATAAAATATAAAATATAAAATATAAAATATAAAATATAAAATATAAAATATAAAATATAAAATATAAAATATAAATTATAAAATATAAAATATAAAATATAAAATATAAAATATAAAATATAAAATATAAAATATAAAATATAAAATATAAAATATAAAATATAAAATATAAAATATAAAATATAAAATATAAAATATAAAATATAAAATATAAAATATAAAATATAAAATATAAAATATAAAATATAAAATATAAAATATAAAATATAAAATATAAAATATAAAATATAAAATATAAAATATAAAATATAAAATATAAAATATAAAATATAAAATATAAAATATAAAATATAAAATATAAAATATAAAATATAAAATATAAAATATAAAATATAAAATATAAAATATAAAATATAAAATATAAAATATAAAATATAAAATATAAAATATAAAATATAAAATATAAAATATAAAATATAAAATATAAAATATAAAATATAAAATATAAAATATAAAATATAAAATATAAAATATAAAATATAAAATATAAAATATAAAATATAAAATATAAAATATAAAATATAAAATATAAAATATAAAATATAAAATATAAAATATAAAATATAAAATATAAAATATAAAATATAAAATATAAAATATAAAATATAAAATATAAAATATAAAATATAAAATATAAAATATAAAATATAAAATATAAAATATAAAATATAAAATATAAAATATAAAATATAAAATATAAAATATAAAATATAAAATATAAAATATAAAATATAAAATATAAAATATAAAAAATAAAATATAAAATATAAAATATAAAATATAAAGTAAAAAAAACATATATATAATATGAATAATATAAAATTTAATTATTATATAAATTGATCACAAAATTTTGGGTCTGCTGGTGAACTAAATATATATTCTTTAAATTAAATTATCATTGACACCGATCTGGCATAGTAAATGTGCACAAAATTATATATAAATTTGTGTATATTCTCTCTCTCTCTATCTTTATTCTATAAATCGACGAATGTTAAGAGAAAATAGTCCTGCCATTTAAAGTTATAAGTTTTAATAAATAATCCTGTGAAATTTTGCCACAACACAGCAGGCATTTAGTCAAAACGGATATTGCAGCAACAAATGACGTAAAAATTATATTTTATATGTATATTATACGTGTATGAATTTGTCCAAAGTCAATAATAGTTGTGACAATGGCGGCAGCAACAATTAATTCAACTAACATAGTCGGTCATATCAGCATGGCAAATTGGCCATCATGAATGCAATAAGCGTGTGCACGTACATGCATATCAATATACAATGTTCACAAATATAACGATAGGCATATTCGCATAAAATATTTTTCATATAAATGTGTACACTTTGTATATGTAAAACACAATATTTTACGCCTAATTATTTATAAATCAATTTATTTGCTAGCTTTAAAAGCCACAACGTTTTATTATTGGCTATATTAATAGTCGCACGCACGCACCGACACTCGCACATACCTATGTAGCTATGTATATACACATGTATATGTATATGTACATATATAAGTTTATGTTTTCTACTCGCACATTTACACAAACAACGCTCATTGGCCACCGCGGATTGTCCACTTGTCCGCTCAGCAGCCAGCAAGCCAGCCAACCGTACACATGTGTTGAATTTGTAATAAATTTAATAATATAAATACGTATTTGTTATTTGCTCGCGTTGGCAAGCAGCGAAAAAAAGGCGGAGCAAATGTGCTTTTGGCAGCAAAATTGTCGATCATTAAAAATTCGAAATATTCAGGCGGCTATTAAATGAGTAGAGTGAGGCGTGTGTTGGTGGATTATGGAAGACGGGCGGGCGGGGTATTTGGTAAGGTGTGACAAAGTACGGTACGTATGTGCGTATGTGCATGCTTGTATGTATTTATGTACTCCGTTTGACTATTAAATGCTGTGGGCGTACGCTAATCATTGTCCGTTGCCGCACACTTCGCGGCGATTTCTAATTAATTTTGTGATATACTCCTAAGTATGTGCATACGTGTATGTATGTATGTAAGATTATTTAGCTGTTAGCTAAAAGCTGTTACATACAGATAAATGCCGTGATTTTCAATTAATTTAAAATTTAGCGCTGCATTATGTCTATGGATGTCCGCATATATATACAAAGTAATCTCTGCGGATTAGCTTATTATATACTTGTGTATACATACTCGTACATACGTGTACATACGCAATGGCCAATTATCGACACTCATACGCTCTGTTGCACCCACAATATACGATGTTTGTATGTATTTGAGTACATTGTCTGTTGCCTCGAGTTGTATGGTCAAATTAGCGAAGTGCCAACTGCATAATGCAAGCTTATTCGGGCTTAGAGCTAATAAAAGGCATATTGATTAAGCAATGAAATTTATCACCAACACAGCAGGTGGTGTGTTGAATATCCCAGCGGCGGCAATTGCAAATTGGAAGATCAATATTAGCTCATTATTATGATGATGACAGAGGGTATGTATGTTTATCAAAAGCTTTAAGTGGGCTTCCTTCAAGTCAGTGCATCAAGCAACGAAAAGTGGATAAGAAGAGTGTTAAGAAGACTTATGTGGATATGACGTGAAAACGATTGTGTAAGGCAGTAAAAGTTATAACTGGAACCGAGCTTTAGGTGCCATCTTTCGAACTGAATTTATGTATATGGAATTCGGTAGGCACTACTGTCAATGGTATTATATAAAAAGCTAAAAAAAAAAGTTACTAATATAGTCACAGGGACTCCTCAAGGATCCTGGCTTTTGTGGTTGGTGGCGCTGAATGGAATTCTACGCGAACTTCACGAAAGGAGAGTGAATTTAGGTGCTAACGCAGACGATCTTATGTTGATGGTATCAGGACTGTTTCCCTCGACAGTCAGGGGGATTATGGAGAGAACGTTGCGAAGATTAATGTCAGTTATCGCGCAAAAAAGCTAGACAAAGCTCAAGATTATCTCAAATAATACCTACTAAAATACCACATTTTCAGCTTCCTTCACTCAATGATCATTCTGTCCTCTTAATGCATTTAATATAATATCGCATTAAGTAAATATTTAAATCCTCAACCTTAGAAGCTTGAAAAGCTGCGCCACAATTCCCAGGTGTACAAGTCGAATAGAAAACTCACTGGCCGTCCGTTGTGATTACCAGGTGTGTAAGTATGAAACCGAAATTTAAAAGTATTGTCCATTGCTAACTATGTATTTTTTCCATCTTTCTGGCAATTTGTGGATTCCGCGCCAAAAGAACTGTTGCTCTTTTAAGGCAAACCAGTCATCGAGCCACTTTCGTACATTTTCGTAAGAAGTGAAGCGCTGCTCAGCAAGTGCGTGTCCTATCGATGCAAACAAGTAGTAATCGGATGGGGCAAGGTCCGGTGAGCAAGCCGCGTGCTGAAGAATATCCCAACGGAACGACTCTATCGTTTCCTTGACCTGTTTTGCTTTGTGTGCTGTTGCATTGTCATGCAGCAAAATTACTTTTACAGTTCGATAGAGGAATGACCGAAGGGAGATTGTTTCTCGGGTCACCTTCAACTGATCCGCCAGTTGATGTTGTGTTTGAGCGCGTCGTCTTCGTCCAACAAGGCTTGCAGGTCAACGTCTTCAAACTTTTTCGATTGTCTTCCACGTTCTTTGTTTCTCACGTCAAAACCGCCACTTTTTAACCATTTGAACCACTCGAAACACTGTGTTTTGCCGAGAGCATGCTCACCAAACGCTTCCACGAGCATTCGATGCGATTCGGCTGCGGATTTCTTCAGATGAAAACAGAAAAGTAGTGCTGTCCGCAAATCGACATGTTTTCTCTAATAAACTAATGGTACTGAATGAAACTCGTTCTATTGTGTGTTGAAAATCTTTGTCAGATATCAATACAATAACAAGACACCGCTGACGTGAAGTGTCGGTAACTGCCTCGATATCTAGCGCAACTTATAGACACCTGGTAAAGCTGAATTTTCTGAATATTCTGGCAAAAAAAAAGCTTCTCTACCAAGCGCGATTATACATCGGGGCGCTCGTTTATTTTGATGTAGATTATGGCGATACATTCATCTCCAGGGGACTCAGTGGCAAAGTCTCACTACCACCGGTTATCTGATGACAAATTTGATTTCAGTCTTTACTCTTATGATGACATCAATTAATTGGGCAACGGCACCAACCCAATTAAAAGACCAGACATTCCAGGTGCATGGCCTTAAATCGTGATTCTTAAAGCATGCAAGGGTTCTTATGAAAATGGGATCCCTCATCCGAAGATTTTCTGAACTTTAATTTTTTTTGCGTATTCGATTAACCGTATGAAATTGAAAGAGTGAATCGCTTGCCGGGGAAAAGTCATTTCGTTTATGATGGATGGCATATTTTCTCCTCTTATGGGCAAATAATATTCAATAATATTCAGAAGCACATGAGCGTGCTTTTCAAATACATTTATTGTGTCTTGAGTATTCAAATATCCACATTTGTTATCTCTAGGCTAATAACTTTTCATGAACAATTTGCAAATGGCATTTCGTTGTCAACACTAAGTACCCACTGTCATTTATGACTTTATTATTGTGTAACTAATCTGTCGGTAGCGTATGTACAAACAGATAAAGAAACATATATTATGTGGCACAAGAGTAAGTGGACATAAATATTGCTACATTGTCGGGTGGAAAAAGAGTATTAGGGTGATGCAGTTCTCGTGGATATATTCTGGTATATTCAACAGTAAATAAAGTAAAAAAAATATCGCCAAAAAGTGCATCACGGGAATTCTGTTTTACTACTCACTTTATCCAAAACTTTTTAGTAGATCCGAATAAAAAATGGTTATTCCTGTTATAATGTTATCCCAAAATTATTGTTTTTTAAATCGATTTCATATTTTATGGTTACCTTCTTTGACTGTATATTTACTTCATCTACTTTGATTGCGTTAAAGATGAATTACTCAATTTTTTTTTAATATCTAATAATTCTATTAGAGCGCCAGACGTCCATAAAAAATCTTTAATCATATCTCGATAGCGCAATCCAGTCAATGTCACTGTTGAGAATGGAGAGGCTTTTCAACAATAAATCTTGAGTCTTTCGAGCACCATATTCGGCAGTTTTGCTTATTGACATAGCCATCGAGGTGGAACTGGGTCTCATCAGTCAAGATGATGTGGAATTCCTAATTCAAAAGAAACATGAGAAATGGACAAACATGGGTTTTTCTTCAACACTTTGGGCTACAGCATCAATATTTTCAGTTGTTCTTGAGCGATGCGGCACTAACTTGTCACAAAAGCTCCAATTCCTCCACCAATATCTGTATTGCGGTCCGACAATGTGCTTCACGACGACCGAAAATGTTTCAGTTTTACAAACAGTCTCTGCCACGTTTTCACCATTTTTATAGTGATTTTTAATCATTTCATCTCTTATTGGAAAACCCTGTGTAAGAAAAATTTAATAAACAAAGTTGCCGTATTTGGAGTGATGATAATGATGTTGAGACGCCGCTGCGCGCAGAAGGAATCATTGGTCTACATTTCTTTAAAAATGAAGCCGTTCATAATGTTGCAGGTAATGGGGAACGCCTAAAGTGGAGACAAGACTGCGCTATATGCTATAGAGCCAACGAAACAAACAGCGCATACTCTCGCGTCGTAGTCCTGTGGTGTGACCTTCAAGATCGTGTCATTTAACACCGCTGGACTACATATATTTTGTGTGGTTATGAGAAATTGTTTGTCCACGGTGATAATCCCGAGACCATTATCATCTTGGAAGAGTGTAATTGCCGTGTTATTAATGAATATAGAAAGAGGTTGAAAATTGCTTCTCTCGGCTGGTATTTATTCGGGCGAACCGGAACGGTAACTTCCCCGTAGCTATGTGAAGTTAAGTTCTTCACCATTAAATTAAATTATATCTGTTTTATTTCTTCTTGAAAACCAAATGTCCAGAAAAAAACACCCTTTACTTAAATATGAAAAACATTTCTAAAATGTTTGTAGGACACACGCTACCCTAATAGCCACAAAGACACACATACTATGTATATACACGTATGTATACATAGTGAAATATGGCTATTAGGAAACGCAACTGGTCGCAATAAATCGCAAAATTCTGGCGAATGTTGACAATGTTGTGGCTTTAATAATAATAAGAGCACGAGGATAAATGCATACTGATGTTTATATGTGTCCATGTATATATGTATATAAGCACAGGCATTTCTAAGCGAGTACCATATATATTATTAAGCGCAAGCAGAAATAGATATATGTATGTATATATAAATAAGTACGCAGATGCACTGTGGTTAAAAGTTAATTATAATTACTAGCACTCTCCACCACTAGCAGCAACCACCACCACTACAATCACCTACAAACGTACAGTAGAAATATTAAATTAGCTTATTTTGAAAATTAAATTGGAAAATTTTCAACTTTCGCACAAGGAAGCAAGAAAATTAAATTACGATTTTTGAAAACAATTCAAACATGAAATTAAAATACAACCATTTACACAATCACCGCAGACATATTTTTGCTAAAATTGCATACGAATGTACAAGCACACACACACACACATACATACATACTTGCAAAACAATTTTATATAGCGGCCATGAGGGGAAAACAACGCCATTAAAAAAAAAGAAAAGAGTTCAAAAGTTCTTGCAACATTACAGCACTCAGGCGAAAAATGAGACGAGCACGCATCGTTAGAGCCAAAAGTCAAGTGGCCGCAGAGCAATAGACCCACAAACACACATACATACATACATACATACAAATGATATGCAGGCATTTAAACATGCACAAACGTATATACGAGTATATACCTTCAAGGCAAGTGATGAAAATGGGGGAGCGCAGCAAATCGTGGCGACGTTTAGAGCGGCTTCTAGACATTTAGGGAAACAAATGCAATAAATGAAAATAAGATTTTATTAAATGTAAAAACAACAAGAAGAATGTACAGTTACGTTGCAGTAGGCAAGTAAAATGAGCTGCAGGA
This sequence comes from Ceratitis rosa, assembly GCA_037013455.1. Taxonomy (NCBI): domain Eukaryota; kingdom Metazoa; phylum Arthropoda; class Insecta; order Diptera; family Tephritidae; genus Ceratitis; species Ceratitis rosa. The sequence continues at coordinate 8,852,825 of JAWMAG010000020.1, read as the reverse complement.
CAAGCAATTGAAAGCAAAGCAAAGCCAAGCAAAGCCAAGCAAAGCTGGCAATTGCTTGCTCTAAAGTAGGCCAGAAGGGTAAGTGAACGATTTTTTTCTTTTGTTTTTGCTGCACTTTTCTATCGAAGGAATTTTCTAAAATAAAGCATAAGAAAAGCATTCAACCGCAAAAAATTATGGAAAATAAGAGTTCTATGCTCTGTCAGTGATGCCTGCGTAGCGCATAAATCAGCTGGATGCTGTCACATAAAACATTGCCGCCGCTACTCCTGGCTGTAGATGATGTTGTTGTTATTTTAGTTGCACCATTGCGAATTGCCTACACTCAGCGCCTTTTTGCACAATTACCTGAATTTTGATTTTCCCCCACATAGCAAGTGGCTGTCATAGAGCTGCCTGCCGTCTACTTGTCGCCATCATAAAAATCACATAAAATATGCGTCAACAATTGCAATTATGAAAATCAGCGAAAAAAACTATCTCTCCACTCATGCTTGGCAACTAAATTGATGCGCGGCTTCCTGGGAGCCCCAAATTGTTGCCTTGCATGTGGTGGTGGCCGTAGTGCTACAGCCCACGAATGTTGCTACACCTTTGATTTGATCTTACATTTTCTTAGCGCTGCAAAAGATTCGCACTGCACATATCCAATCGCCCAAGCGTACTTTCGTCACATTTCGGCAGCCAACAACAATTAATGCACACTGACACCAATATTTTAGAATTCGCTTATTTTTATCGCTCCTCCACGGAAAAAAAGGGGAAAAAGGTCATTGTGAATTTGTAGCCTGCCGACTTTCGCGCTCTTTTCGTATTCATAAATTTTATTTGGATTTTTTTTTTAACCAAATTTTATCTTTAATAAATTAAAACATAATTTTGTTCGCTCGTTTTATGGCCGCCATAAGTCAGAGAATTTGGTTACTTTCCAGTTACCGCAAAACGGAGATTTATGTTTATTAAATATTTTTCTCCCTTTCTGCATATTTCGCATGCCTTTTGAGGTCTAATACAGTGTAATTCGTGGTAAGTAAAATAAATTTCTTTCTTTGTGGGCGTAGCTGGGGTTGCATGAAACGTTTGTTCTTCTGCATATAAAACAGAAAACAGGAAGTGTTCGAAGGAATGGTGCAGTGGACATTTTTGGAATTATGATGAAAATAAAGTGAAATATTTTTTCTTGAAACTTCAACGCGATAATAACGTTAATTAAATGAAATAAAATGTGATTTGTTCTTAAGTAATGGAATGTGATTACAAAAATTAATACGGAGAAAACGTATAAAAATATATTGCTTAAGGGGTAGCCCAAAAAACACAGCTTTTTTCAAGATTTTGTAAAGTTATGTGTGTAGTTTCATATTTAAATAGAAAAAAAATTAATTTAAAATAAAAAAATATTTTTATACATTTTTGTAAAGTGATTTTCCTTCTATTCATTTAAAATAAAATCTGCAACAAAATAAAAAATTGTTTGTTTATCTATTGTACATGAAAATAGCTAGAGAATGCGTACGGATTTAAAAGAAATATTAATTTTTGGGAAATTTTAAAGCATTTGAGAAAAAAAAATTAATTTTTCGACAAAAAAAACGACACCTATTTGTTTATAATTATTATTTAAATTAGGTTATCGAAAATCGCTTACGTCGTTCTCTTTGAAATAATATTAAAATGGTGTACAAAAAAGCCAATTGAAAGTTTAAAGTTTTGAGACATACAAAATATATATCAGAGCGGCCCGGTGCGCTCGGTAAGGGTTCGTAATTTCAATGAAATCGATGTCGGACACATATAAGACCATTTGTTCCTTATTCTAGAAGGTTCAAAGAATGTTTTAGCCAATAAAACAAAATCAATTTTTTGAAGCATCTACAGTAGCCTTACCCCTTAAACAAACTAAATTCTGGTGTTTTCGGTGTGCCAAAATATTTTCTTGACCGCCGTTCAATTAAATAATTAATTAAGAAAATCTTCTCCAATCACTCTCCAAACTGAAGGGATTTCAGCTCAGCTCCTCCTCCAATTCGTAGTGTGCATCTTAATGTTTATTCAACGAATAGAGGGACCTACCTTTTTTTACCTTAAGTACCGTTTCCGAACGACTGATTCGTGCCAACAATACAAGTGGGGGGCTTGACATTCCCTGCCGAGGGGCGACAGCAATTCGAATATGGCGAATGACAGGAAGCTATAAAAAAAAACGAAAGAAAGAAAGCAGTATAAAACCACGAAACATGCAAACTGGCAAAACCGGCCCTGAAATGTTGAGTTGAGACTTCTCTTTAGTTCGGAGAACAGGGAAGTTGTAATATAGACAAAGCTCATATTTAATTATTAATTATTTTCAACTAGAAGACCCCAGCCACACGTTGTTATGATGACAAACAATAACGAAAAGTTATAGTTAAGCTTCAACTAATGCAGTGCGTTGAAATAATGCGTTGGCTTTATATCGCAGTTGTTAGGCCTACACGTATACTTCTCTATGAGGTTGTAATCTGGTGGCCAGCACTTGAGAAAAAATCAACTATCTCCAAATTCGATAGAGTACAAAGGGCAGCGCCTCTGTGCTAGCGGAGCATTGCGTACCACACCAACTGAGGCTAGAAATGTTCTCTTAGATCTACTCCCCACAATGTTGCTTGCGCTGCGGTAAGCCTACAAAAGGAATCTGAATGGACAGTTATAAACCACGGACATACTAGCATCTTAAGAAGATTCGGTATATTGAAAAAAACGGATTACTGCATATCAGTAAGATTTCCCGTATAGAAACCTTTGTGAAAGTATAATACCAGCAAGTGCCGGCTCGATTCACTTTTACATGGACGGGTCAAAACTAGACAACAGGCTCGGTGACGGAGTTTACTCAAAGGAACTTGGTATCTGTAAATCATTACCGGATCACTGCAGTGTTTCTCAGGTGGAATTGGTGCCCACACATGAGTATTTTCAGATAATCGTAGCCATATTTTCTGGGATAGCCAGGCTGCATTACGTGCCCTGGAGTTCGTAACCGTAAAATCTAAAACCGTTGAGGACTACCGTAGATTTGTTAACGTGTCGGCTAAGCAGTTCTCTCTGAACCTATTATAGGTGACGGGTCACAGTAACATACCGCGTAGTTAGATGGTGGACGAGCTTGCAAGGAAGGACACTTCCCTTCCACTTCCTTCGTCATCATGGAAGAATTTGGACACACCGCTCTCCACTTGTAAGCTCAATATAAGAGAGTTCAATTCATTAAAGATGCTAACTTAAGATGGAGAAGTCTCAACTGATGTAATGTGACCAAAACAATATGGAAGAAGACCACATGACCTTATCGAGCTGAAAAGAAAGGAGATGCCTACAGTTATTGATCTACTTCCAGGTCATATTTTATTGGGAAGGCACGCAGAGACGTTGGTCGTACCATCTAATGATTTCTGCAGAAGTTGCAGAAAGCAAGAAGCACCTGAAACTTTAAGGCACTTTCTCGGCGAATGCCTCACACTTTGGAGGAGTAGGTTAAAGTCTCTAGTAGGCGAGACCGGAGCGATATAGCGTTGACCAAGATGCGACGACTGTTCAGCTTTGCAAACTCTTGTTCAATTACTACCAACCTTGTAGCAAATCGCACACGCACACCGATCGGCAGCGACTATTTTTCCCCATCTCTCTGGTAATTTTCGAATATCATCTCTAAAAAATTATTCCTCTTTATCCTCGATCAAATCATTGAACTATTCTTCTGTTTTTTTTTTTCAAAAGATCGGAACCGATGGCCTCTCAAATCAAAATCGTCTTGCATTCCTCGAAAAAGGAGAATACAGCGTTTGGGGTAAGACCTTCCATTTCAGCATGCACAGCTTTGTAAGGATGAGTGTTGTCACGTCGCAAAATCACCTTGTCATACCTATCGGTCGTTTCTGCCCGTTTTTCACGTAATCCACGTCTCAAAGGTTTTTTTTTTTGTTTTAGTAACTCATAATACAACACACACGTCTGGTCCCACCTGGACGCCCTTTGCTTTTGATGCTAAAATCAGCACTTTTGAAACGTCGAAACCCCACCCAGCCAGACTTATTAGTTGACGCAAATTCATCATAAGCTTCCACAAACATTTGATGGGCTTCAGCTGTATTTTTTTTTTATTGAAATAGAAAATCAAAGCCTCTATCAAATGCTGTTTACTAAACACACGCAACAAAACCTTGCTCGCTGTTTGGATTGGATTCACTGACCTGCGACCATGATCCTTTTCGTTCGCCGTTGCATACATAGTATAGTATAAGTGACCCGCTTTTCATCACCAGTCATCATTCGCTTCGAAAATGGTTCGTTTTGTTACAATTCAGTAGTGATTTGTAGATGGAAATTCAGTCTATGAGGGTTTTTAACGTTAACTCATAAAAATATTAAAAAAAAATTTAAATATTCTAAAACTGACTCGGAAATTAGTTTCAAGATAAAAGTACGTACTCACACACATACATACCATATGTATGTACTTACGAGCACATGTAAAAAATATAGTAAATGCGAGATCATTGAAAGAAACATTCCCTTAAAGAGACATCAAACCCTTGCATTTTATCGCTGTTTTACAAATACGAAAATCGCCCATCAATTATGGATTTTTGATTTTTATGACGTACTAAAAATTCTATTTCAAAAAACATATGCATACACGTATATGTATGTGTGTGTTAAATGCGAGTGTTGGTATATGTATGAAGTATTTAAGTGCTCTGCTCAAGCGCTTATGTTTAATACTGCAACCACAAAGCATTGAATAACAGAAACAACAACAGCAATTGAGGAATATTTAGCAGGAAAAAAAACCAACGCAAAGCCAATCCATAAACATACGAGTACATCAGTACAAACGTACATACAAAAACGCATGCTGGCGTTCTTCAAAATATTTCTCACACCCACTTGCACGCTGGGGGAAATGTTGTAAATTTTTAATGAACCTAAAAATAAATTCGTACATACATACATATGTATATTCAAAGATATATACATTCATACATTCATACAAAGGAGAGCATTTATTGTGTGAAGCGAGGGAATTATTGTGATGATTTATTGGTATTTAAAAATTGTGGCTGAGCTCAATAGCTGTTGGCTCCCATTGCATTGTTTTATAACATTTTTACTTTTACATACGTACATACATATATGTAAAATTTTATTTAGTATAATTCATATATGTATATAGGTATATTTAGAGTTTAATTTGTGTGTGACTAAATTGCCATTTATTTATAAATATTTATTATACATACTGTCTGCTACTCTATTAACTTCTAACAAATAAGCTGGCTAGTATTCATATACTTATGTACATAAATTATAAATAATAAAATAGCTAACAAATCAACACAAACACGATGCATAAATACAGCTACCAAGTGGAAAATGACACAAAATAAATAATTTAATATATTTACTTTCGAATATTTTCGCATTTTATTGCGGTTGAAAAGCATTGAGTACATATATATATATTGAGTGCATACATATACTCGTATATGTACGATGCAATAAATTAGTATTTGGAATTTCTATGAAAATTCTTTTGCCAAAACAACACCGCCACGTGCCTGGCATACACGCTAATACATGTATATAAATTCACACATTCAATAAATGCGCTCAAAGTGACACTAAATAGCACCGTAGAATCGTATATTTTTATTTATGGTATGAAGCTTTTAACCCCACAAGTATTTGAATATTTATTTGGGGTTATATTTTAATCTTTTTTCGTGGAATTTCCGGCTTTCACCCCACGTCAACAAGTAGGTGAGGCAGCCTATAAAATACATTACTACCACCAGCATCAAAATGATATAGTAAAATAATAACAAATTAATAATGAAATTATAAACTAAAAAAAAATAACAAAACATCGCACTTACCCTGTATTACAGAGGGTTAAAACTCGACAAAAAAAAAACAAATTTATAGACAAAAAGATTAAGAACTTTTTAATTTCCACCCTCAACAAACATATAAATAGAGTACTTCTTGTAAAGGGTGTTCCAATAAGTGGTGTTATTTCGAAAAGCCTGCTCTACCGGCAGATGCCACTTTTGAAACTGTCCATTTTTGACATTTAACAAGTAAAAACTAAGCCAGTAATAAAAATGGAGCGAAACATGCTTCAACAACGCATTGAAATTATTAAAATTCCCTATAAAAATGAAGAAAACGGTTCGTCATGAAGCATCTTGTCGCTCCGCAATACAGATATTGATGGAAAAATTGGAGCTGTTGAGACAAGTTAGTGTCACGTTGCTCAAGAACAACTGAGAATATTGCTGCTGTAGCCCAAAGTGTTGAAGAAAACTCAGGTTTGTCCATTCCTCGTCGTTCTTTGGAATTTGGAATTCCACAAACGTCATTACACGTAACACCGTTTGCTTAAAGAGTTGAGTCTTAAGGCTTATAAAGTTCAGTTAACACAAAAACTCAACAACGTCGTGTCTTTGCTGATTGGGTTCTTGAAATGTATGAAATAGATTCGGAATTTCATCGAAAAATCATCTTGACTAATGAGACCCAGTTCCACCTATATCTGGCTATGTCAATAAGCAAAACTGTCCCATCTGCGGCTAGGAAAATCCAAGATTTATTGTTTAAAAGCCTATCCACCCTCAATGTTTAACAGTTTGGTGCGGTGTATGGTCCAGCGGGATCATTGGACCTTACTTTTTCGAAACTGAGGCTGGAGGAACTGTGACGGTGAATGGATTGCACTATCGAGATATGATTAAAGAATTTTTATGACCGAAATCGGATGTTTTGATCTGGACAACGTTTACTTGCAACAAGACGGCGCTAAGTGCCACACAAGCAATGGAGCCATCGATATTTTAAGAGAAAAGTTTCATTCTATATATCAATATAACACCTCTTATTGGAAAACCCTGTACAGTAACAATAACAATAAGTGCCGTGTGAATTTTTAATAAATGATAACCACTCATATCTATATAAAGGGAGTTTTTTTCAGACGTCTGGGTTTCAAAAAGGTAATACTTTTTTCTTTTTGATTTGTTACTTGATTTATTCCCGGTTAGTTTTCTCTATCATAATAAAAAGGATTTACTCCAGAAGGGCAGGAAATTAAGCTCCATACATACAACCAATGAAACAATCAATTTATTGAAGGAAAAGTTTGGTGAGCGCCCGAGTTCGTACGATTTAACACGATTTACCACCGCTGGACTAATTTTTGTGAGGTTATGTGAAGTCGCTTGTCTACGCAGATAAGCGCAAGACGATTCACGTAAATTGAGCTGGAATTTATTCAATTTAGCCGCGATGGTCACTTGCCCGAAACCAACATAATGACTAACCCTTGTCTTTATAAGAAAACTAAATTCTCGGCGATAATTGGCCGAAAATCGCTTCGGTTATAACCGCCGAGCGTCAATTATATACGAATATTATATAATATAATATTCAATTTTACGAGTTTTATTTCTTCTTTAAAAGGACATATCTAAAAAAAAAAACACCCTTTAAATACTTATGTGTGCATATGAATGTATGTAAATATCTAAAACATCAATACTCTCATAATTTAATTAACACTTCGCCATTTTGATTTGTTTACCAGGGAATTCAAAGAATATGCGCTGCCACTGCTGATGCATGCCACATGTAATTAACTCAATTGCTTTTTGTGGGGCGAATTGATATACCGACATGCATACAAGTAACATACGTATGTATGTAGATACAAAAAAAATACAATAATGAAAGAAATTCATAATAAACGCTTCCACCCATCACACAGTACGAGCATACTAAATTGAACCAAAATGTAGATGTATGTATGTATGTACATGTGTATGCCTGCATGAATACGTGTACTTGAGTATGAATCGACTATGACGCACATTAAACAATTTTATTGGCAATTGAAAACAATTTTTGAATTTTCATAAATGTAAACAACAACGAAAAATACTTTTAAGACTAGATGATGTTTCTGTAGACATACAAATATTATACACATGCCAAATAATATGTACTTGTGCATATCACATTTAAAATTTTGCAAACAAACTTAATAAGAATGCTCTTAAATTAGCTGGACAAGCGATATATTTACTACATAAACACACAAATGCATATCTACGTGAGCCGTTAGTAAATGCGGGGTGTTCCAACCAGAAAAGAAGAGCAATAAATGCATATGAAATAGCTCATTGAAAGTACAAATATAACGTAAACCCTTCCATTTACCGAAGCGGGAATAGCAATAGCATGTCCTAACAACAGAAAATCAGCTGCAGCCGAGCTGAGCTATTCAAATACGGAATGGATAAGATAAAAGAAAAATTGCACGTTAAACAAAAAATTTCAACCGTTTCGGTTAAAAAATTTAAAAATGTAAATGATTTTTCGTTTAAGCAGTTATTAAAATGAAGTTTATTCTCTTTTTGTCCAAAATGAAGAGCTGTCGTTAATGTTAAGTCGTTAACAGAAAATGTTAAATGTTGAAATGGAAGTGTGCTGTTATTAACATAGCAGGCTGTCATTTTAAAATTAATTTATGCAGTATGTAAATATGTGTGTCAAGGATGCATTATAATGATGTATTTCACTTTAATCACAAAATTTCAATCGAATCGGTTGAAATACAATATTTGGAGATGATATCGTTAAAGCAGTTCTCAAAATAAATTTTATTTCGTTTTTACCAGAGACGAAATGCTGTCGTTGATGTTAAAATGTTAACAGATAATGTTTAATGTTAAAATTATAGTATGCTGTTAAATCATAGCAAGCAACTATTTTAAAAATAAAGTTAACGATGAGCTTATGAGGTTTCAATATTAAGAATTTTTTTTTTCGTTTTGAAAGCACGGCGCCGAAACGAATCGAAATTATTTCGCTTAAGTTTATTCTTCATATTCAGAGGTGTTACAGAAACAGATTGTTGCCAGAATCAGAATTGGAAACAACAATATTCTGCTGAAGGGGTTACAAATTCCGATTATTGATTTGCATATCGGTTTCATTTTCGGAAAAGAATTTGTGTCGCTTTTAGGTGTTGCAGAAATCGATTTATCGGTTTATTTGTGATTCGATTTGCTTGAAAATCTAGCTTGTGATTCGGTTTACTTGAAATTTCACGAAGTGGACCAGATACCGCTTTATTGAAACAATTTTTTTTGGCTCGATTTTGTTGAATTTTAGCAAAAATTGTATCTAGACAAACAAATGCCGGAAATGGAAAAGAGAGTAAGATCAATTTGCTTTATAACCGCTGAAGCGATGTTTATTCGAGAGCTCCTTCGAATTGTGGTTATTTCATGTCAGTGATTCTTTCGGAAGGCTTGACTTTGTCCACCTAGGGGTGCCCGCAATTAGTAAAATTAATTTAAAATTAATTTTATATCATTTAGTTATTGGTCTGGTCAGGGTTCGAATCCATTACTCTTCATTTGGTAATGCACTCTCATAACCACGCGGCCATCTTAATTGACTCACATACATATACATATATATAGGTGTATTATACCATATACGAGTATATATATATGTCCGAGCTATATAAATATATATGAAACCAAACGCATGTATGTATGTATGGGGTGATGTTAAAGATAGCAGGAAATTCAAAAATTGCTCATTATTTGTTCTAATTGTACAAATATACATATGTATGTATATGTATGGCTTTTCCTTTAAGAATATTAAATGGAATTTCAAAACAAAGTTTTACGTAAGCATCTACAATATACTACAAACGGACATATTGATAATATTTTTCTAGCGCGTAAAGTTTAGCAATCATTGCTGTTGGCCCACTAAAGACAAGCCCACGAAATATTCACTCATAATCCATCATCATCATTCGCAACAAGCCATCCAACAAAATACATCAATCGTTCAACTCATCGTTCATTAGATAGATATGTGCGTGGAATTGGTCAGATATGCATTTATGCACATACATACACGTATGTGTATATGTATGTATAGATGAATATATGGAATGTAAACAGAATATGTAATTGCTCGAAAACAAAACACAATCAATGTCTAGCTAAGAGCTTTTGATGAGCTAGAAGATCTCATTATTTGGCATTTCTTTGGCACTAAACAATACTTATTGCCCAACCACTAGGTAGAAGTACACGTATGAACAACAAAAATTGCTTTGGCATGAAATTAAACGAAAATGATGATGATGATGAGTTATTAATAAATATCATTGTAAGAAAGCATAATATTAAATGCTAATTTTCCTCTTTCACGCACATACACTTACTTTATTACTGTAAAGTACAAAAATAAAAAGACTCTCAAATATTTAAAGGAAATGAATTAAAATAGAGCAAAACAAATATGAATAAAATTAAATGAAAAATTAAACATATTCAAGTATTTAAATAAAAGAAAAAACGGAATATAATTATATAAAATAAAGAAACATGAAATACTTTAAATTAAATGAAAACAAAACAAAATAAAGTAAATTTCACTAAAATGTAATAAAACAAAATTAAAATGAAAAGTATGTAAATGTAAAAAAATTAAATATCGTAAAATAAAATAAAATAAAATAAAATAAAATAAAATAAAATAAAATAAAATGAAATAAAATAAAACAAAATAAAACAAAATAAAATAAAATAAAATAAAATAAGATAAAATAAAATAAAATTAAATTAAATTAAATTAAATTAAATTAAATTAAATTAAATTAAATTAAATTAAATTAAATAAAATAAAATAAAATAAAATAAAATAAAATAAAATAAAATAAAATAAAATAAAATCAAATAAAACAAAATTAAATAAAACAAAATAAAATAAAATGAAATAAAATAAATTAAAGATAACGAAACATAAAATAAATTGAAGTGAATTAAAAAAAAAAACATAAAATAAAATAAAATAAAATAAAATAAAAAAATTTAATTAAAGTAAGTAAAACAAAAAGAAATAAATACAATAAAATAAAATGAAGTAAGCAATATAAAATAAAAATAAATTAAAGTATAAAATAAAATAAAATAAAAAAAACAAAGTAAATAAAATTAAATTAAACATAATGACATAAAATAAAGTAAAATAAAAAGAAATAAATAAAATAAAATGAAGTAAAATAAAATAAAGTAAAATAAAAAGAAATAAATAAAATAAAATAAAGTAAAATAAAATAAAAAGTAATGTAAAATAAAAGTAAATAAAATAATATAATATACAAATATTTTGATGAAAGTGAGCTCATCGAAAACAGAACAGAACAACTTACATATACCATATAATTTAACAGTATGGCATAAGAAATATTTGTCTAGTTTTAATGTTGAAAATTTCGTTAAGGCCCATCAAAGAGTTTTCCCAAAATTAATTGTTATGCATATTTCTTTATTTGCAGGTAAAAATCTGGTTTCAAAATCGGCGCACCAAGTGGAAAAAGCAGGACAATCTATCGAATTCCGAGGTTGCCGAGCATAAGACAACAAACTCCACCAAAAATTCAACTGAAAATGCAAAAACAAGTGCGGCAGCAACAAATTCTTCTGCCAGCAATACAACAAACACAGTTGCAGAGACAACGGGTAAAAAGTCACAAACCCACAACAACAACAACAATAATGGCAACAATAGTAACAACACAAATGGCAACATTGAGAAGACTCGCGCGACGGCCACAGGCGAATTAAGCGCTAAATTGAGCGCAAAACAAGCGACAAAAATTAAGAAACAACTAAATGCGCTGCTGGAGAAAACCACAAAGAACGCTACGGCGGCAGGTGTCAACAGCAGCAATAGTGCAGCGCTGGTCAATGGTGGAGGCAGTGGTGCTGATGGCGCTGCGGCAACAACAGCAGGTGTTGGTGGTAAGGCAAGCCATAACAACAACAACAACAATAACAAAAATGCAGAGAATGCACATACACAACATAATCATCAACACCATACGCATCACCGCATACATCACGCGCACCACCATACCCATTCCCATCATCGACAACACGCCATCCCACTGACTGTCGAGCCAGCTGCACCCTTAGAGCAGACAGAGAAGCTCGAAATCAAATTAGAGGAATCGCCGCAACATCGCGAACTACAATTAAGCCTATTGCGCGCTGCCAACAATAATCGCAGTCCATTGCACTTCAGCGACATGGATTTCGAAAGTAAATTAGCCGCATCGAAAATATCGAATGCATTGCTCTGTGCGAAATTGAATGCCGATAGAACGGAGGCAGTGGCAAGAGGTCGTAAAAGCAATAGTGGCGAGAGGGGAATAACACAAAGGACAGCTGGAAAGACGCATGTTGAGGAACAGTTAAAAGTGGCTGAAGATGGAGATTCGGCGAATGTAGGAGCGACAGATGTAACGGAAGAAATGGAGGTGGTGCAGCAAACAGAAGTAAAATCATCAAGCGTGGATGTGGAAGACTGCGAAACGCAGGCAGAGCACGAAGAGGAGGAGGAGGATGCAGAAATGCGGGAAATTGAGGATTAAAAAAAATGCTGAAACAAACAAATTGTAATAAATGAGAATTTTATGGAGAAATCTTCCAGTCAAAATGAACTGTGCCAAAAACTGAACAAAATGAACAAACAATTTTTTTTTAGTAATTTAAGTATAACACATAACGAAGTTTGAAGTTAGAAGAAAGAAGCTCAATTAATTCAAAAGTATACTATTTTAAGTTAATTATATTATATATGTATGTGTTATGTTTGCGTAGTTGTAAGAACAAAAATTAAGAACAAAAGTGTAACAAACAAAAACAAAGGAACAAATAAACGAATTAGGTCGTACAAGTAATTTTTGCTAATGCTTATGCTTAATGTAAAAATGAATGTGTATACATATATAATTTTGCTGCGTCATATGCAATTTTGCAATTAATTCAGCAACAACAAGTATATAAAAGAACTTAGTTGTTGCTATGATTTCAAACAAAGAAATGTATAAATAAAACATTTAACAATTAGTATAAAGAAATCAAATAAGAATTGAAAAAGTAGATATTTATGCGAAACATACAGAAATTAAAGCTAAATATGTATGTGCATACATATATTAATTTGGATGTAATGTGATAAATGAAAAATATATATTAGAACCAAACTAAATGTATATGAAAGAGTTATATGTTGAACATACTATTCGTATGTACAAACGTGCATATGTATAAGAAGAGCAACAACTTAAATATATGTAAATGTATACTGACCAAAATGTCTTTGCCTCAACACATTATTGAAGGTTCTTTTACAGTGAATTTCATTAAAAACCCGAATCTTTTAACACATCCAAACAAACTATCTTTGCATGTAAATGTATTGAACAATATTAATTGTAATTGATTACATTATTCAAACTTTAACTATTTATTGAATGTACAAAACAGGCGCATTGTAAGCTTAACAATAACTATGCGATAAAATAAATTTAAAACATAAACAAATAAATTCAAACCTTAAATTTTAATTTAATACTTCAAATGCTATTGTATAGCTGGTATTTTTTGCTGATATGGCAAGAGATTGATTAAAGTGCAAGATGTGAAAATATTTTATTAAGCTATGTACTATATGGGCACATCCACCACACCGCCACCGGTAATCATAAATTCAGCCACTTCATTTGGCGTCTCTGGAGAGTATACGATTTCGAAACGACGCACTGTAAACAAATCTCCGTTAATTTTAACCTCTTTTGGGACTTTGGAAAGTTTCAAACGCGTGCGACCCAAATGTGCCCAAGCTAAACCTAAACAGGGAGTCTCTTTAGCCGTATCGCTTACAGTAGCCACCTTGATTGTTTTAGAGCAAAATCATTAACTTATTAATTAAAAATATTAAATTCAACTCTTACTTGGTTCACACAAATCACCGCACATTGGTATTTGTTTGTGTAATGCAACAAGTAGTTGGCCAATTTGCGCATGTCACGCGCACGTTTAATATAATTATTGTATGTACGAAAGATAGCTGCTACAGAGTCTATTACAATCAGGCCAATACTAAGAGATTCCATTAATTTGGCTAAACGCACACCAACACATTGCAGCAGGTCGTCCTAAAATATTTTAATTTGCATTAGAGATAAAGTCCAAATGTCACTATCTAAAAATTATTACTTACCGCCTCCAGTACATGTTCGATGTATATATTACCCATATAGTTGATTTTTTGATCTGCAAAACGCTTTTCAAATACTTTGGCCAACTGAAAGAGTCGCTTTGAGGGAAAGGTGTCCTCAGTGCAAATAAAAGCAACTGCTTTTCCCAAACCACCTAGCTCTCGGGGTAGTTGAACTGTTAGGGACAACTGTAGCAGCAATTGGGTCTTACCCACACCAGATGCACCACAAATCTCAGTTATTCCACGGGTTACTATACCACCACGCAGACATTTATCCAATGCCACACAGCCTGTTGTTATATGTGACCAATTTGCAGATAGAGACGATTGGAGTAGAGCGGATACTGCATTAAAATTAAGTTTATTTTTTAAATTTTTATTTAATTGCCTATAATTGACTGTTATAATCACTCACTAGGCTGTGCAACCACCTTTGCTGCTGCATCCTTTAATACACGAATATCCGCTTCCGGACAATCTTGCAGCAGTTTTGATTTTGTGAAAGGCCCTGGTTTTGCATACTGCACGGGCGGCCTAGTTTGATTAGCATTATATTTGTCCCCATTGATTAATGTATTAAAACCACCACTTATTGGTCTTGCTGACATGATTTTTAATGCTGCTTATTTATGCATTAAAATTACACTTTACAGAATTATCGACCAAACAAGTAATTTCAACCAAAGTTACGCGGGCTTTCAAACAGCTGAGCTAGTGCTGCCAGAGTCGAAATAATCTTTGGAATGCCAATTTTAGTCGTGCTGTCTAGTTATTTGCATCCGGCAAGTCATAATCAGCCGTCTGAGGATATTCATGCAAACCTTTCGCACACGAAAATGGGGAATCAGTTCTCTTTGTGGAAACTGAATTTTTATAGTAAAACATAAAACTAAAGAAAACCGTAAAAAGACGACTTTATGTTGCATCGTGAGAGTATGATTAAATTACCTATTTATTTTACTAGTATCAGTATTTAGTTATGGTTGTAGTTACTTGTTTTAACTTCTAATAAAAGCAAATTTTTCAGAGGTAAAACAAGATTATCTAAAGAAGCTATTCAAATCACCTAACAAATAGTCTTAATAACATGAACAATTCCAAGATCAATAAACAATAACGGGATTTAATGAAGAATCTCCCTTGCAAATTATTTCACCACAGGCAATTGCACCGAGGATAAAAAAATATTTCAAAACTAGTGTAAGCACTTCATTCCATATATTTCTAAAATAAAAATCTAGTGTAACAGTAAATTAAACACCTCTTTGCAATGAGCAAGGGATGAATATTTCAAAATCACTATTCACCAACGTCCGAAAACGCACAATCCATTCATATTTTAAATATTTTCGTTTTTATTTTCTTCGCATCAAATCGATTGTGTTGGAGTTAATCTAAAATATATGTATATCCTGCATGGACAATTGGCCTAATGCTTTGGTGTTGGTTTGGACAGTTCTTCCAAAGCACGAACTTCAGCTAGCGCCGCACGCTTCTTCTCTTCAGCCAATTTGGCATCACGTACCACCTTTTGTTGAGCTTCAATTTCACGCACCTTAGCTTCCTTCTTGGACAATCTGTTTTGGTGGAAGGCACCGTAACCAACTCCGACAAGGAGTAAAGACCAGCGGCCAAATTTAATTAAAGGCGATACGCGTACTGGAGCCTGCGACATTGTGATTGTGTATTATGTAATTGGTTTTCGATCACAAGAATTCTGCAATAAGAACAATACCATATCAATAACATAGTATTTTTGAATAGCAACATTAATTTCGATAATACTCTATAAATGAGGCAAATTACAAAATTTAACATTTTCAGAATATTTGCAATAAATTACCAATTTACCGTGCTCACGAAATTGTACAACAGCCAATAATTCCAATGGAAAATCGTAACCTCAAAGCTGTCAAAAAGTGACAGCTGGAAAAGCCAAAAATTAAATGTCAGAAGGAGTGTACAAAGTGCGTAATTCTTGTCCTTGCCATACTAATTGCGTATTTTAATAATTATTTCAAAACATCGTATCTGAAGTGGATTAAAAGGAATAACCAAAAGCAAAGTTTTTGATAGAAATAAGATAAACTTTTCAATTTATTTCCACTATTAGCACATTCATATTGACAGTAAAATGTGGTTAACGAACAACTTTTTCTCTATAAATATGTCAGCTCCTAACTGGGCCCAATAACCTAAAAGAAAACAGCACGTAAACAGCTGCAACGTCAAGTGCAACAAGGATTCATTTGTTAATTTGTTTGTTAAGCATTCAGTTTGAGTAAAACCTTTCGAAATCATTACTAAATAAAAATTAAAATGAGCAGAAACTACAAAGAAGATCAAGCCAATGAAATTGAGGCGCTGGAATCCATATACTACACCGAAATGGAAGGTTTGTGTTTTAGCCTACTGTGAAGTGTTAAATAAATTGGACGATTTTTTTTCTGTTATTATAGTGTTAGAAAAGGAACCTTCCTACAAATTTAGTATAACTATAGCCACAGAAGAATACAACGCTGATGAGGAGACTGATGGTATGGCATGCAAACTTGTTTTCACATACACCCCTACTTATCCCGACGAGGCACCTGAAGTGGCCATTGAAGACCCCGTAAATATGGAAGAGCTCTACGAAAGGAAACTATTAGAACATATGAAAAAAGTGATCGATGAAAATATTGGCATGGAAATGATATTTTCATTAGTGAGCAGCGCACAAGAATGGTTAAATGAACGTTGGGACGATCACAAATTGCATGAAGAGGAAGAACGGACGAGAAAACTTTTGGAAGCTGAAGAAGCGGAACGTAAGAAATTCGAAGGTACACGTGTTACTGTTGAATCGTTTCTAAAGTGGAGAGCGGAATTCGAAGAAAGCACAGGCATCGTTGCGAAACGTGAGAAGAATAATGACATCAAAAAATTGACCGGCAAGGAACTATTCATGTGTGATACTACACTCAACGACTCGGATATTAAATTCTTGCTTGAAGCTGGTGAATCTATTGAAAATGTAAAAATAGATGAGACACTCTTCCAAGATATCGGCGACCTTGAGTTGGATGATGATGACTCAAATGATGAAGATTGGGTACCTGGAGCTGATGATTAGATAAAAGTACTATACATACTCAAATTTAAATATTAGTTGAAAAAACGAGTCAAATACAGTTGTTTACACATTTATTAAATAGATTATGATTCCCTGTATAGGCATATGAAAAAATTATTTGCGGCTAACACGATAATCGTTATAATAAAAATCTTTTTATGAAAAATACACTTTAGAAACTTTTTTTATTTTGCAATAGTTTTCGAAGCATATAAGAAACTTTTAGTCCAAATCATTTTTGTTGTCACTAATTTCTGTGAGTCTTATGCCGGTATTAACGGTTTCAATGTCGTCCAGATTAAAATCATCATCCGATTCTGAGCTTTTACTTTGGCTGGCAGCAGTAACGTTTGCTTCGTTTGACTTCAATGCGGGTGGTAATTTAGCACGTGGAAAATCTAATTTTGGCCATGAGCCTGGTTCTGCTTTCGGCATAGTTATTTCCACTTTTGTACCAAACATGTGTGCCGTTGTTTTACTAACGTCAATTATCTGCGATATAATTAAGGTGTTAATGAAAATATGAACTTTTAACAAATTTTGCATTACTTACACCACGCAGCTCTAATTCCAAATCAAACTGTGAATCTTCCTGCTCAGGAAATAAAAGATTAACGTGTAGGCGTATAGGATTCACTTCTATTTTGCTCAACCGGTAATGATATTTTTTAGCATATATTGAAACAATTACATTGGAAGGAGTTTGATGCCAATCATAACGACAGTTTACAACTTTTTGGTCTTGATCCTTTAAATAATATAGATAAAACAAAAAAATAAAATCAAAGCTATTAGTTACTTGTCTTATCTTTATAACTACCTCCTTGAACCACATATGTTCCCCACACGCACAACCTTTCTGCGCTATAAATACAGCGAAATCACTTGTTTTGCGTTGACAACACGACCAGTATTTCATGCCTTCGTGGAAGATTGGAGCACCAGGATGATAAATGCACTCCTCATTATCGGTTGCAGTACCACTGTAAGAGTATGTGCAACCTTTATTCTTACAGGAGGTACCGATAGGAATTGCACTGCGAATTTCACAAACATAAAATATTATTAAAAGCATTTTACTTCAACGTGTCTGTATGTGCATACCCAGGTTCCATGTTTTCTTCACTAGTGCCACTCAATTTTAATTTTAGTGAGTCTATTGCATCTTTTAAGGCTTGTGCAATCGTTGGTCTTATGACAGTCATTGGAGTTTCAATTGGTGGTCGTTGCATTGACGCCTTTATAGGCGCACGCACTACCACAACTTCGGTTTTATCACTTTCACTCTTTTCCGGCTTTTCAGGCTCTGGAGGTTTAATATTCGAGTGTTTTGAAAGTGTGCAGCCTTTAATACTTAGGAATTCGGTAAAATCTACGGATTTTTTCTTACAACATGACCAGCCCTTATAGGCGTCATGGAAGTAGGGCGCTCCGGGATGATGGCAACATGATTCTAAAAACGTAAAAAATACGAATTTTTATTTACAAAATTAGACACATTTAAGCTTTTCGAGAATGTTCCTCAAAATACATATTTGATATTACCGTCAGTATTCTTCTCAGGGTCAAACGTTTGTCCACAGCCACGATTATAACACTGTTCCATTATAGCTTTATGCAGTTTGTGTCAGTTAATGATTGTATAAGATATTTTTAATAGAATAGAACAATATTCATTTATTTTCACGTTTTAACACCGCTTGCAATAAGATAGATAAAATGGGATTATGAAGTTGTGAAATGTCATTTTGGCAAATAAACAGCTGTTCAATTGGATTAACTAAAATATGGCCATATTTTCTTACTACACATTTTTGGTAAAAAAACCGTATTAGTGAAAGTAAATTGTGTTATACAAACATAATTGAAATGAATTCGATTTATTTAGGCAAATGCAGTATTTTTGGTATTACTTCAGTAAGCGGAAGTGTATGTATAGCTGTCACTGCTATTTCCGTTTCCGCCAGTATCTTGACATTTCAATAATCGCGCGAAAAAGTTATATGAAGTAATAAAGGAACTCTGTGGAATTAGTTAATCGTTTTTATTATATTATAATAACTCAAAATTTGTATTTACGATGATTTTGTTATCAAATAATGGAGATATTGTTTTTTAATAGTTTTATGGCTAATTTTTTAACTAAAAAAAACTTTGATTTTTTTTCAGCAGTGTTGCAGCATAGTATAATTGTTATAAATATTTTATCAGCGCTTCATGCTTCCAGTGCGAAAGGTTTGAATTATTCACCTATTAATTACCTATACTTATGTATATCAGATTGTTAATAAGTACAATATTACATTTGTGGCATTCACGAATATGACCTACTTTTAAATAAACAAATGCATAGCACCATACATACACACGTATTATGTTCATACGAGTATAGACATATTCTAGCTGCCGTATATTTATATTAAAATGTACATATAATTAATCATATTTCAACACCATTTAGTTGAACCACCATTAAAGCGTTTATGTTTCGGGAAAAAAGCTTGCAATTGATTTGCGGCAGCCAAGCATGACTTCGACTTGATTTACCTTGACAATGATTTTCTGCTTATAGAAATCATGAAACAAATATGTTAGTGTGTACATACTCGTACATAGATACATATCCATCTATAACCATTAAATAGTTCATTTCGGTATGAATGCACCAGACAAATTGTGTATTTAATATGTTTTTTTAACACCTGAGATTAAACAAAAAATATGTTTGTTAAACAAAACGTTAATTTAAAATTTATGAAAATATGTGTTTGTATACTCGTTTATAAGTACATATATATGTTAAATGTGTGTTTTTGAAGGAGAAAGAAAAATATTTAGTTCATTTAATTTGTTGTTACTATAAATGTTTATAATTTTATATAAACCTAAATTTTAGATAAAAATTATTGTAGTACATATTAATAACAAATAAAATATTTAATTTGGTTAATACATATGAATTGAAGCTGATCGACTTCGCCGGGCCCCGAAATATTGTTGAGCTTTAGCTACTTGGCTCTCCCCAGATCGAAAAACCCACACCCATATCGATTATGCTGTGGTAGACGGAAGACATGTATGTATCCAATGTTTTAGATGTGCGTACGTTCTAAGGTCCTAACATCGACTAGGACGCACACGCCTCTGTATATCAAAGAACGTCCGTCAACAAACACAAGAAAGCATCAACGTCAAAAAATTGCAATCACACCTTTCTGTGAGCACTCGTCAGCAACTTGATATGAGGCTACTAAGGAACGGCATCTCAAACTCCCTACGTACCGCTTCTATGGAAACA
Organism: Ceratitis rosa; assembly: GCA_037013455.1. NCBI lineage: Eukaryota > Metazoa > Arthropoda > Insecta > Diptera > Tephritidae > Ceratitis > Ceratitis rosa. The sequence goes on along the minus strand of JAWMAG010000020.1, from coordinate 8,832,276 downwards.
ATTTGTTTTCTGCAGTGCCAGAAAAAGAGCTGGTGCGGTGAGAAATGTCGAGCTGCAGTGGGGAGAAAATATACTACCTATCTCGCAACCTTACGATAGACCACAATACGTGCGGGGTGGAATAGATACCGAGAACTAAAGCAAGACGCATTTGCAGGAGAAAAAAAGGGGACGAAGTTAGTGAGTATGAAGGCTTGAGAAGATGGCCGACAAGGGTAATACTCGAAACTCCATACGGCGAATTAAGGAAGGTTTCAATACCGTAACAAACTCTTGTAGTACCCAGAAGGGTGATCTATACTGAATTTATGGAGAGAACACTTCTCCAGTCTGCTGAATGGCAGTGAAAATGTAACGCCCGAAGATGGTGAACCAAAAATCTCAATCGATGACGATGGAAAAAACGTTCCATCAGCCAACTATGTCGAGGTTCGAATAGCGATTGCCGTGAAGTGCTGACGATTGGAATCTAAGTTTATCTGCACAATCCACAAAAAGGGCGATCCCACAACAAACTCATTGGACCATATCAGTGTGGCCTTAGATCTGGTGAGTCAACCATTGACCAGATATTCACCATGCGCCAAATCTTGGAAAAACCCATGAAAAGAGAATTGACACACACCACCTCTTCGTCGATTTTAAAGGAGCCTTCGACAGCACGAGAAGGAGCTGGCTTTACGCCGCTATGTCTGAATTTGGAATCCCCTCAAAACTTATGCGGCTATGTAAACTGACCTTAAGCAACACTAAAAGTTCCGCCTGGATCGGGAAGGACCTCTCCTAGCCGTTCGATACCAAACGGGGATTCAGACAGGGTGATTTCTTATCGTGTGACTTCTTCAATTTATTGCTGGAAAAAATAATAAGAGCTGCAGAGCTGAATAGAGAAGGTACAATCTTCTATAAGAGTGCACAGTTGCTGGCGTACGCCGATGATGTTGACATTATTGGTATGAGTTCTGCTTTCTCCAGACATGATAAAGAAGTGAAGCGACTCGACTCCCACGCCACTGTAGACAGTCATAACTTCAAAGTCGTAGATAATATCGTCTATCTAACTATTAAGGACCAGCATCAACACCAATAATCCAACGCAGAGTAACTCTTGCCACTTTGGACTGAATAGGCAATTGAAAAGTAAAGTCCTATCTCGATGAACAAAAATCAAACTCTACAAGTCGCATTAACAACGGCGAATATCGTAGACGATGGAACGATGAGATGTACGAACTATACGATGATATTGACATAGTTCAGCGAATGAAGAGACAACGGCTACGCTGGCTAGGTCATGTTGTCCGAATGGATGAAAGCACTCCAGCTTTGAAATTATTCAGTGCAAAGAAAAAATGGGACGCTACAATTGATTGGCTATAATCGCGTACTCGGTGCCAACGCCAATTAAGAAGAAGAAGAAGATACATAGGTAAATACATATATATATATACCTATGTACATATGAATGGGCTTATGTCTTTATAAAGTTAAGTCTGATTCATTTATTTTATATTTAATCATATTTTCTTGCTTACTTAGATACATATATGTAGGCTATAATAACTCCATCGACCCATTGTTAACCTTATGTCTTAAAATGCAATTATCCACAATTAATTCCTATAATAAAATTTACATTTTCACAGTATTTGTTAAACACACATACACACACTTACAACGCGCATACACGTACATACATAACAATTATCAACACGCCAAAAGTATTAGTACATATTATTGAGTTGGCTAATGGACCGTTGCCACTGCCGCAATGCAATGGCAATTGAACGGCTTGCTGCCAGCTTCCCACCACCAAACGTTGCCACCATCGCACGCCATAACCGCCACCGTACGCTTGCCAACCAATCGGTCAGTCAGCCAGTCATGTGTGCAGTGACGCTGTCGTATAAATGTACATATGTATGTACGTATATTGTGTTGTTGGCCAGTTGGCGGTTGGACGCGCGGTTGGAGTACGTGACCGCCTTGAAGCCGTGAGAGATCTTGAGCAAATTTACCGCCACGGACTCGCACAATAGCAAATACAATTAAATATGTAAATACATAGCTACATATACTATTAAATATATTTTTGTATAGGTACGTGTATGCTCGTATAAGTTTTAGTAGTCAAAGTCGAATGTATGAATTGTTTGCGGCAAACTGCAAAAAAAATATATATATATAGATATTAAAAAATATTTGAGCAAAAAAAATAAATAAACAGTAGCTACGACTCCTCGGTCAGCTGACTTGTAACGTGTACTTATGAGTGGCATGTGTCTTTGTATTGTGGGTAGAATTGCGAATGCGTTTGAGTGATGTCTATGGTTAGACTTTGGCAGTATAAAGACAGTTACATACATTTAACGTTGCTAAAGTCTTCTGTATATCTTACCATACTTTATAATTTTTTAACCACTGTTAGAGTTTTCTGCACTAATATACGCTTGGCATTTGCATTGAAGAATGCGCCGATATTTAATATACGAGTATATGGTATGTTTAAGAGTTTTTGTTACAATTCTGGTCGAGTTGGCGTGTCGGAATGCGACTTTGCTTACTTAGTTCATTATTTTTGGCACTAATTCTGATATACATACATACATGCGCACGTATACATATATATAATATTTTTTTTTTTTACAAAATTATTATTAATATGCAATTATGAACAATAAAAACCTGCTTTTAGTATATAATTTTCCACTTGTCTTTATATGATATTTCTGCATTTTGGTTGTGCGGCTTGGATTTCAAAAGCTTTACATAGTAGCCTCCAAAAGCTATTGTCACTTAATAATAATACCAAAGTCGTACAGATTGTTTTAAATAATATATAATTAAGTTGTGTGTGTAAAATTCACGCTGCGACAGATTGTTTTAGGGTTCAATGTTAGGCCAATTTGTTGGTGGACTTCATTGTAGTATTTTTGTCTGTCTCGACTCTATGGAAATGACATTTTATTTTAGCAGAAGCTTGAACTGAATTATTAATTATTCGTATATAAATAACTATTTCATTTTTTATTATTTTGTTTTGGTATTATTTTACTTCAGTCATTTAGTTCAATCTATTCTAAATAATTTTATTATATTTTATTGTATTTTATAATTTCATTTTATTTTATTTTATTTGGTTTTTTAATTCAATTCAATTTATTTAGTTAGTATTTTAATTAATTTAATTTTATTTTATATTGTTCTGTTATTGATATTTTATTTTATTTCATGCTATTATAATATAAAAATTAATTTTTAATTTGAGTTATTAATTTATTAGTTTATTTGGATTTGTTTTATTGCAATTTATGCTTTTTATTTTGTTTTATGAGATTTTATTGTAAATTAATTTAAGTCCATTTAATTGTATTTTTTATTTTATAATAATGGTTTTAGCGACCTTTCCTTTATTTTGAATTGAAAAAGTTTTCGGCTTGAAATCAGAATAAATAAAATAACGTAAGTTTCGTTTTATGCAAAAATTTGTTAAATACAATAATATAAATTTATTAATTTTGTTATGTTGTTCATTAGTGCCACTGAACACGGTTACCGATTTCGGTAATCAAAATATATCGGGAGAAAACAGAACTTATTACATGGTTTTATTTATTCTGACCTCAAGCCGCCAAACTTTTTAAATTTTTGATTTTATTTATTTTTAATTTTTACAAAATTATATTTTATTTTCATTCTCTTTGATTTTATTTTTTTAATTTACTTTGTTAATGTTTTATTGTACTTTAAATATTTAATTTATTTTATTATTATTTTATGGTATTTTATTTTGTTTTATTTGATTTAATTGTTTTTTAGCCCATTTTATTTGACTTATTTTATTTTAGTTTATTTTAATTTTTTTTTTACGGCCAAGTTAATAACAGATGTGCAAGTATGGACTGACAGGATATTCGGAGAGGTAAATTGTTATGTCACTCGGATGATATCTGAATACGGATTCTTTTAGAAATATTCATACAAAATAGGAAAGGTTTAGGAGCCGCGCTGTATCGACAAGTGCAACACCCTCAATTAAGATGACGCCGAGCACATATTTTTTAAATGCTGTCAAGCTGAGTGTAGTAGGCTCGAAAACACTGCCCACTTAATGCAGACAACATCATCTCAGTTATGCTCTTAAGTGAAAAAAGCTGGGAAAGTGTAAAAGTAATTATGGAACGCGTGCTAAGAGCGAAAAAGCGAGAGCTGGACATAGGTGACGAGATGTAAATCTTACTACGATAAAAATAGTTTATCACCCTGAAGTAATGCGAAAATGATTTCAGTTTGGGCGACGATTGCTAAGAGAAGAGTCACCTGCAAGTGGTAGACACCATTGATGTGACAACACATTGACGAAGCTTCTTATCCCCAAAAACAAATTATTTTGTTTTATTTTATTTTACTTTACTTTTTTATCTTATAATATTTTTTATTCCACTTTATTTTGTTTTATTTTATTTTACTTTATTTTATTTTATTTTATTTTATTTCGTTTTATTTTCTTTTATTTTATTTTATTTTATTTTATTTTATTTTATTTTATTTTATTTTATTTTATTTTATTTTATTTTATTTTATTTTATTTTATTTTATTTAATTTTATTTAATTTTATTTAATTTTATTTAATTTTATTTAATTTTATTTAATTTTATTTTATTTTATTTTATTTTATTTTATTTTATTTTATTTTATTTAATTTTATTTAATTTTATTTAATTTTATTTAATTTTATTTTATTTTATTTTATTTTATTTTATTTTATTTTATTTTATTTTATTTTATTTTATTTTATTTTATTTTATTTTATTTTATTTTATTTTATTTTATTTTATTTTATTTTATTTTATTTAATTTTATTTAATTTTATTTTATTTTATTTTATTTTATTTTATTTTATTTTATTTTATTTTATTTTATTTTATTTTATTTTATTTTATTTTATTTTATTTTATTTTATTTAATTTTATTTAATTTTATTTTATGTTATTTTATTTTATTTTATTTTATTTTTTTATTTCGTTTTATTTTATTTTGTTTTGTTTAAGTATACTTTACTTTATTTTATTTCTTTTTTTTTATCTTATTTTATTTTTCTATTTAACATTATTTTACTTATTTTACTTTATTTAATTAATTTATTTTTTTCGTTTTGATGTATTTTTGTTTATTTCTTTTTTTACTTTGTTATATTGTAGTTTTAATTTGTTTTTTGTTTTATTTATTTTACTTAAAATAATTTTTTAAACATCATTTTACTATATTTATTATATAGTTTAATTTTATTTTATTTTCTCTATTTCATACCAAACTATGTTAATTTATTTAATTTAAAACCTAAGATTCCTTATATAATTTTTATCTTATTATGTTTTTATTTAATTTTATATATTCAATAATTAAATTATTTAATTTTATTTGAATTTATTTGATTTCATTTCATTTTATTTGTTCAATTTTATTTTAAATATATTTTTTTTCTACCTATTTATTTATTATCTTTCTACTGAAATTTTGCCCAATTCAATTTTTACGCCAAAGTTTATACATATTTATGCACTTATATTCATTGGCTAGTATGCTTATAGATAAATAACATTAACAAATTAATATTTCGGCATAAAGTGTTTGCCTGCAGCTGTCTAATTTTTCTTCTTTATTTATTATAAATGTTTCACTTTCCGGCTATTTGACGGTTCACTGAATTTTGTGTTTATTTTGCCCGTTTCAATAAACATTTTGTTGTAGTTTTATTTTAAATCGGTTTCTGCAAACATTCATATATTCATTTAGCACAATCATTCGGGTCTCTGAACTTTCAGCGGGAATTCGTGCGAACAAACACAAGTTCTGCACCTTCATACACGTACAAACACTCGCTAAGAAATACAAAGCAGCTACCAATCTTTATGCGCTCTAACCGGAATTATATTCGTAGTGTGAACTTTTGATTTCATTTTAGCGTTGTACGCTTTTACATTTTATTGCTTTTTTTGTTCTGTTATCTGTTATGTATGTGGATAAAAGCTTTTTTCAAGGTCAGTGTTAGCTGCTTAATTTCGAAGACAGTATAAAAAGGTCAATATGAGTAAAAAAAAATTAAATAACGGTAACTGAAAGCAGCCAATTATTAAGTTATTATTTAAAAGGTACTGTTTATAGAAAGAGAAAGCTAATCCTAATTAAAGGTCATTATATAAAACCATACTTAATTTTTTTTTTTTTTTTTTGACGAAATAACTAGCGTACTAACCACAGCCAATTCTCTGGCTAACCGTCTAAGATATTTCGTAACGCGTTTTGTCGTAAAAGCAAAGTTTTCGTACTGTCCAAAAAAACACCACGAAAACAAAGAAAAAAAAATCAAATAATAAAAAATCTCGCCTCGCTCAAGAACGAAGTTACATAATCGCCAAACAATAAGAGCAGAGTAGCAAACCTCCAAACCGGCACTAATTCAGTCAGCAGCAGCTTGGTGACACTGACAATGCAACAATCGCTTCAGAATGAATGCTTTTCCCTTGGCGATCATGTCATATTTTTCGGAATTTCGAACACAATGCCAGAGTAACAATGCATAATTTTTATTCATACACATTTACATACATACGTACATATATACGAGTAATATGTACAGCAGCAGTGGCACTGCAGAGTTGGCAAGCCAAAGCTAAAGAAAGAATATCATAATGATTATGAGACAAATTAAGCAACAACCGCTATAAATGACAATAACGATAAAAATTTAAAAATGACATTAAGCAGTAAACAATTGTTTATTACATAATATCAAGTAATATTATACTATGCCACTTGAATTGCTAAGATAACCTCGCTGACCGCAAACCGATCGCACAAAACTGGAGAGCGTTCAAGAAAAAAAAATTGAATTCATAAATTAGGATTTTGATACATTAAATAAATTGGAAATGAATTGGAAAACAAAGAGTGGACAGGTTCTATTAATGTTAAAGATAAAAAAAAAATCAAATTTAAGAAAGGTTGAATTTTAAAAAAGTGTTGTGACAGAAAATATAAAATAGCGTATTTTCTATTTATTAGCTCAACTTAAAATTCTCAAACTATGCTTAAGGGAAAGTCAAATAGTCAACAATCAATTGGTCATTCAACATTCAACAAAATGATGAAAAGTCAACAATACCTAATTTTAAATTTTAGCTACATGAAATGGTACACGGTGTGTCCCAAAAATAACCGAACTTTTTGGATATAAAATAGTAAAATACACATTATATTGTCTTTGAAAGTTATTATTTATTCAAAATAGGTTCCATTTGACTCAACACAACGTTTGGAACGATCAACCAGCGCATGCATAGATTTGTTTATGTCATTTATAGAAATGTTCTTCAGTACCTCGGTTACGGCTGCTTCATTTTTTTCTTTTTTTTTAATTTTTTAAACTTCAATTTCAATTTTTTTTTCAAGTTTGACACAAAATTTTATATTTGCTCTTGTTTTTTTTTTTTTAAACATTACACTTTTGGTTTATTTGAAATGGCTGTCACTTTTACATCTGTCATCCGACTTACATGAAGTTAGTTGCGTTTGAAAGAGGATGAATGTGCGTGTATCTTTTTAATGTTGCAAATTTTCAATAGATGGCGCTGTATGTTGTATGATTTAAATATAAAGTTCGGTTATTTTTGGGATACACCGTGTATATTAACTTAGGTCCGAAATAAGTAAGCACCAGAATGAGAAGAGTTACGTCCATCAAAATTTACACCGATCGAATCCGAATGACATGAATTTGCCATAAATTTGCCAAGAAAGCATTTGATAGTGTGAAAATTCTGCACTCATATGATGGATTACTTATTTCTGCCCTAAATTATCGAAATCGGACTACTATACTATAAAGATAAAGGTCTGTAAAGAATGTGTTTCGCGCGCTTTGCTTAACTTATAGTCAACATAATCGGCGTACTGAACGTACTATTCGCAACACCATTACCCAGCTCGAGATCCAGCACTCATTAGCAGGTAGTGAAGAAAATATAGCGGCCGTAGCTGAGAGTGTACACGAAGATCCCAGAGAATCGATTCCGCGCCGTTCGCAGCGAGCCGGACTGCCGTATGGAACGACTTGGCACATTTTACGTTGAAATCTTAAATTAAAAGCGTACAAAATACAGTTTATGCAAGAACTGAAGCTGATCAACCTTCCCAAGCGATATCGCTTTGCTCTATGGGCTCTTGAAAAGTTCTTGATGCTTTCGAGCCAAATTTTGTTCAGCGATGAGGTCCATTTTTGGCTCAATGGGCAAGTACACAAGCCAAATTGCCGCATTTGGGGCAAAGAGCAACCTGAAGAGATTCAAGAGCTGACATTTTATTCAGACCAAAACAATGGTTTGGTGTGGTTTGTGGGCCGGTGAAATCATCGTTCCATATTTCTTCACAAAAGCTGCTGGTAAGAACGTAACGTAAAAGGCGAGCGTTATCGCGCCATGATAACTGTAATATGACATCAAGTGTGTCATTCGAAAATTGGGCTCAACGAATGGATCATCTGATCGACGTAGGTGCGGCCAACATTTGAAAGAGATAATTTTAAAAAGAGAAATGCTAAATAATGTTCTTTGAATGATAATAAACATTCCCAATTAAATTTGATTTTCTTTTTTCTTTAAAAAGTAGGGTACCTCGAAATGGATCATACTTTAAGAAAAAAAACATTAACACCAAAAATAATCGAAATAGGAAAACTATATACCGATTTGTTCAGATATAACATTTTTTATTTAAACCCAAAATGAAATACCATATATTAGATCAGGTGGGGAAAGGTACAAGGTTATCCATTTTGTGATTTGGAAAATAAACGTAAATAAAATACAAATAATATAATTTTTTTCATAAAATTCTTTTTTTATTAAAAAGTTTGATCTTTGGCATTATACACGTATATGAGACACCCATCATTCAAATGAACCCTACGCAATTTTTTGCAAGCTTTGATCCGTTTAAGGTAATTTTCGACCACTTCCTGATACATATGGACTGGTATATTAGTAGTAACTTCACGAATGTTGGTTATCAAGTGTTCAAGAATTAAATGTTTATCCGCATTAACACGGTTTTTCACGTACCAAAGAATGAAAGTACCAGAAGGAAAAGAGATAGATCCATCAAAATGATGAGAATGAGTTGATTTAGCCATGTCCGTTTCATACAAACTTGCAGAAGACTTCACTTCTAAAACTTCAATTTGCTCTAAAAATTTAGCAAACTAGCTTTGTAGTATCTTTAAAAAGTTCCGAAATTTTCCAATAAGGAGTCGGGTTCATATTCAAGCTATGAATTTTTTAATATTTCGAAAATTACGTTGAACTTGTTAACCTGAACTTGATAATCATACACTAAACGCACAAAAAAAAAAACAATTATAAAATAAAATTGAAATAATTTATCGAAGTAATTTTATGTTTCAATGTTATGTAATATGTAGTACAAAAATATGCAAATTTGGTTACTGCATTAATATTTAATAGTTAATAAATAAATAGTATAAATAATCTCGATTTTCAAAGATTTGGAGAGTCCATTATAGAGCATAACCATCAGCAGTTAAGTTTATCATTAAAATATAATTTAATTTCGTTTAACTTTTCTTTCATTTTTATAGCAAGGAAGTAGACTTCGCGCGTTTTAAAATAAGGTGCATGCAGGCGGGCTGTTTGTAGAGAGGTCTGACGGTCCTCAATAACCGAATGTATTGAGTTATATGTATCCACCTCCAACGAGGACACTCAGTTGGTTGACTATTTACATCGTTTATAGCCTCCGTTCCGGAATAGTCAAAGACTTCAAATCTATATGTTGAACTCTATTTAAAGTGCTTCCAAAAAACAAGCTTCTGTCAAATCTCTTTACTCAGTTAAAATCTGATGATCAATATGGTAAATGAATTTTTTATTATTAAATAAATTTAATATTTATGACCGTAAGAATTTTGGCCTTGAAAAAATATCTGCAAATGGAAATTATAATTTATTTCAGATAGCATAAGGAAAAACTCATAGGCGATTTAATGACTGCAGGTTGTGTTGAAAAAAAAAGATTATTATTTTATGGAATTTTAAATCTTAAATTTATTTTCAAGAAAAATTTGAATGTGCAAGGCATTTTTTTTAATATTTAACATAAAGGTATTTTATAAAGAATATCATGTTTAAGAATAAATAATTTCAAAATTTGCTTTAGTTTCATAGAAATTGTAATGTCTTAAATGATATTAAATTTCCATAATCCTATTCAACTGTGGTTTTTGTATAAAATATAGTTAAGCGAGATTTTTTTTTCAAATCAAAGTTTGGTTTATTGTTTCTTTTATTAATAACCGTTTAGCAATTTCTTGGTTTTTTTCTATCATATTTGAATGTACACGGAAGTTGTGAGAAAAAATATACAAACATACACATAGTTTGTATGTACTCGTATAGTCAAAACAAATCACTTCATTTCAAACATTTTTAGCAATTTTATTATTAACGCTGTCAGCAACAGGAACAACAACGGGCGATTAGTAAACGCTCAGCCGCTCTGCCGCTCAGCATAGCGACACTACGTCACGGCCACCTTCTCACAATGGACCGTTCTTAACTGTAGATTTAACAATAGTTTTGGCCAAGAATTGTGTATTATAGATTGCGCATTTTAGATTTTGTTGTTGTTTGTGTATACGTCATAATATCGATGTTGCTTTGGTGAAGTGTCAATTCGCATGCTTTTCCAATGAGATTAAAATAAAAGAATTTTGGAGGAATTCAATTCTCATATTTTTCTTTGTTTGTGAGTTTCATAAGCTTCGGGGACGTGCTCGAAATTTCATCACGCAGCCTATGGTAATTTACTGAATTTATGAAGGGAGGAGTTCTCCAGCCTGCTGAATGGCAGTGAAAATGAAACACCCGGAGATGGTGAACAAAAAATTTCAATCGATGATGATGGAAACTATGAAGAAGGCCGTATAGCAATCTCCCGCTTAAAAAACAACAAAGCGGCGGGGACCAATGGATTACCGGCCGAGCGGGATATACGGCGGCGAAGAACTGATCCGGTGCTTGCATCAACTTCTTTGTAAAATATGATGGGATGAAAGCATTACAGACGATTGGAACCTAAGTAAACTGTGCCCAATCCACAAAAAGGGCGATCCTACAGTCTTCGCCAATTACCGTGGAATAAGTCTCCTTAATATCGCATATAAGGTCGTATCAAGCGTATTGTGTGAAAGTCATTGGACCTTATCAGTGTGTCTTTAGACCTGATGAGTCAACCAATGACCAGATAATCACCAAGCGCCAAGTCTTAGAAAAGACCGATGAAACGGATTGAGTACACCCCACCTCTTCGTCGATTTTAAAGCAGCCTTCGACAGCACGAGAAGGAACTATCTTTACGCCGCGTGAAGGACCTCTCCTAGCCGTTCGATACGAACTGAGGCTTGCGCCGACTGTTTGTTTCAAGACTAGAGATATTTCGTCTTTCGTTTATCACCAGACCTATACGCTTCGCTTCTTTCTCAAGCTTGGAGAAAGCAGAACTAACGGCGCGGTTGTTGAGGCCTATGATATCAATACCATCGGCCTAAGTTTGTAGTTGTACACTCTTGTACAATAAAAGATTGAACCTTGTCTATTTAGTTCTGCAGGTCGTATTATTTTTTCCAGCATCAAATTGAAAAAATTCCACGATATAGAGTCATCCTGTGTGAAATGTCATTTGCCGATGTAGAGGCAACAATTTATTAAAATCGGAAAGTGTGCAAATATCTGTAAGAATTGGGTGGTGAGCTTTTAAGTCAAGGATGCCACCAACTTCTGTAGCACCTTCAGCTTCTAAACCTGTATTTGAACTCCTGCTGGTCAGGGTGGTCGTGTGACGTAAGCAAAGCAATTGATGATTGTCAAATTTTATAACAGTGAATAACCGTACCCCTAATGGCGCAATCTCAGAGCGCTATCACTTTTGAGTTTTTCCATGTGCTTGCAGTATTTGTAGCAGTTATATGGTAGTTATTGTTTTTCGTGTTGTTGTAGCTACCACAAATCGGTGGTGTTGTTAAAATTTTTGCCGCCTGCAGCTCAGAACACATTACAAATACTCACCGCGCACCGTCAGTTTTAAAAGTACGCCGCCAAAAATTCTGCAGTTACTGGTGTTGGTGTTGTTGCAACTACCGTAATCATGCGCAACACATTGATTGACTTGGACACCCGAAGTGTCGTAAATCACATTTACGACGGACTGGCGGTGTGGCGAGGGTGAGGGGTGGCTTTTTGTTTTATTATGTTCTGATGTTGCTACCGCAAATACTAATTTAATTGTTTTCTATCGCTCTTTTTCTTGTTCTTGTTATTGTGTTATTTTTTTTTTTTTGTAAGTGTTTGAATGCCAGTGCGGCATTGATTCATTAGCAACAATTAGATTTTGGGCAGCAATTTGCTTTGGGCTGCCAACAAAGTATGTTGACCATTAATGATGATTAAGCTAAATGCTCACTGGCTCCATGATAATTTACATGCGAAGATAAATTTCCGAATTAACTTAAAGTCGAGCATGCTATAGTCATTACAGTTGATTGGGGGGAATATTTTTTCGGCAGTTTATTCTTGTAAATGGTGGTTTGTAATGGCTTAGAGGCAAATTTGTTCCATTTAATTTTTAGTATTTAAGTGAGTCATCCTATTGATGATGATGAAGGAAAACTACTACAATATCCTTGTAGCGGTGGTTAAGATCTAAAGACAGGGCATTCATATATCTGTTTGTATATTGTAGTATTTACAAAAAACAAAAAACTAGTTCTTTCTTCGCTCCGAAGTATTAAAGTGTTTTTCTTCTGCTTCTGTGGTATATTTGTGAATAACTTACAAATCAGTTAAATACTTTTAAGCTTTTATAAAATAATAGTTTAAGGAACTTACAACTATTCTCCAATCGATACCGATTGAATTGGCAAATCCTTTTATTGACTATAATTGAAATCCAGAGCAAAATCACCACTGTCAACAGGTGTCACCATGTAGATTGTTGAAAAGTGAAGTATTATTCCCCCAAACAAAGACCAAACTCTATAAGTCGCTTGTCATTTCCGGCCTGCTGAATAGTAAAGAAGCGTTGACGGCGTTTTACGGGCGTAGGCGAATACCGCAGATGATATCGCTGTGTAAGATATACGCCAACGTTGACATAGTTTAGCAAAGTAAGTGACAGAAGCTACGTTGGTTTTAATGGGGTATAGTCAAGCTTGGAGAAAGCACTACGTACCCAGTTACAGTTGCGGCTCTATAATCAATTCCTACCCTTGTGCAGGATGTGGTAACCAACCCGTGTGGAGCTTTGGGGCAAAGCTAAAAGAGAGAAAGCTTCAGTGGAACTACTCAGACATATTCGATTTGAGAGTTCGCTGAAGTCTAATTGCAGCGTCTGTTCACTAGAAATGCGGCTGTGAGCTGGCGGCGGTCTGGAAGCAAACGGCTCACTTTATAAATTCAAACCCGCTCGCCTAGTAAGGTTATGCGCTAGGTTTGGTACACGCCATGTAGGAAACAATTAAAAAGTTAGAAACGCATCAGATGGGAGAAGCCACGTTTGGTGCCGACCACTGCAAATGTACATATTATGTTAAAGACTATGATTTAAGGGCATGCATCTGAAATGTCCAATCCCTAGTCCAGAGCAGAGACGAGTAGGTCCTTGTGAGAATTAGTTATGCGGCCCTATATAGAAGCCAAATTTGTCGGATTTGTGACCGGAGAGAGACTCCGTCGCCGAGTACTGGCATTCACCCCGAAAGATGAACGTCTGGACAAAAGCCGTATCAAAATTTTCGCTGATTTATGCCCACGCCATAAAAAAGTAGAAGAGAGCGTACCCTTGAGCGCGGCCCCACCACGATATAAAAATGGTGTTTGGCGACTTCAACGCCAGGGTAAGCAAAGAAGGTATCTTCCGCACAACTGTCGGAAAATTCAACCATCACGACAATACATCCCCAAATTAGTTGAGGCTGTTCGCCTCCATCGGGATCCGAAATATGTTTTCCTGTAGTACCAGATTCCAGCACAAGAAATTCATCAAGTTACTCGAGCTTTAGTCCAAAACAAGTTCAGTCGTATTGTGATAGACATACGACTTCAGTGTTCTTGACGTGCCTACGTTCCGAGGAACCAACATTGACTCGGACCGCTACCTTGTAGCAGCTAAGATAATCACTCGTTTCTGTGAAGAAAAGAAACGCAAGAAAAAGAACTACGCCGAAGAGCTACCGTCACAACATAACATAATCAATAACTCGGTATAAGAGGACTGTGGGATGGTATTTTTTTCTACGTACAAAACTAAAACCGCTACTAATAATTTTAGCAATATTATAGGAAGTAGTATGAGTAGAGTACTTGGTATATTTCTCTGAGTCGATTGAGGGCCACTGTAGACGAGTGGTTAGTATGGCTAACCAATATCCAAAAATGGCGGCCACATTATCTACTGCCATTCTGAAGACCAAGATTCGTGTCCTGGCTCGACCAACATCCAAGATTATAGAAAGTACATTTTACTAATTGCGGTTGGCAGAGAATATCTAGCCCTACGAGTGTATTTCTGACATGAAATGAATAGCTCTTCATAAAAACCCATCGTTCGTTCGGAGGCGACTCAGAATAAACTGTAGGTCTCTCCATTTGTTGATAATCATCGAGACGCATACTACAATTTGGAGTAGCCCCTCTGTAGAGAATGTCAACTCCACCGATTGCTTACCTCACATGATATTAAAAGCTCTTCATATATCGAGTTGCAAAATAATAGACTGTCAGCCGCCCTTTTTTTATGTGCAGTAAGAGATTCTTTCCCCAGAATATCTTCCTTTACTTCCAGATATTTTTTTATTTATCTATTTCAACACCATTTTTTTGTTCCGTGTTTCAGCTTCAGTACTAACAAAAGACTTAAGCAACGAACTCGATTTCAAAACTCATAATTTCGCTCCTTTAGCGCCATAATATTGCACGCTGCAGTTATAAAATTGATTAAATTAACTAAAACCAAGTACATACACGTATATTACCTCCTCTACCACCTCATACTCACATCAATCCTCCCAATTATTTATGCAAGCCATCAAACCAAATGCGAAAATGCAAATAAATGAGCGCAATCTCCATAACGGGTCAGTAAATTCAATTGCGCGCAGTAGAAGATTATATATGTATATATATGTATGTGCGTGTGCGGCTATAAATAAAACTGAAAACCATAAATGTACAAAATAAAGTCTTAAACCAAAAAACGAAAACCGCTAGCGACGTGAAAATTGCATGAAATTGCACATTTGGCACCTTAACAACACTGAAGATACACACAATTGGCTGGTAGTGAAGTTAAGTTAAGTGAGCAAGCGAGCAGCTGCTGATTGTGCCGCTGGCAAGACTGAACGCACAACCGAGTCGACAAAAGCACTCACAGTGGGGTGGTAATCTTGCAAAGTAAGAGTAGAAAGAGTAATGTAACGGTGATGTGGGGGAGTCACGTGCTCTGCTAAGCATCATCAACTGAGTTGAATTGAAACAACAACACTCGTATGCTACACCGGTAGCGGTGTATGAGTTTGTGTTTTAAAATCTCGACTAGTGCATGAGCCCACTTGAAATGAGTCTAAAAGTACTCGGCTTCAAACAACACTGGTTCCTTTTTCAGCAATGAAATACTTGCTGCAGTTGGCTTTAAAAGATTTTCTTTAGCCGCTGGCCACTGATAGTTCAACTATCATATACTTGGAGTATTTTGGAGTAAACCGGAGAAATTAAGACAAAAGTGTCGTTTGACTACAGCGGAAGTTGCTAATTTCTTCAGACTAAATCTTAACCAGTATGAGATGACAAGGAAGTGAATAATTATATATATAATTTGCGATTAATAAAAAGTTAATTTTCTATTATTTTGGTTATTGGTCGAACCAGTACTCGGCTATTGCCGCCGCCTAGTAACGTTATGCAAGCTAGTAATCGGTCGGGTAAAAAAATTATTTGGTTTACTTTCAAGAGTTGATTTTTCTCCACTTGCTAGTCCTTACTGGTTAGTTAATTAGTTAAAGAGGTTGCTCGGTCATGGAACTCTGATCAAGCGCACTTAGGCATACTGCCCAAATGTTAACTGGTTTAAGCATGATGTGTTTTATGAAGTTCGAGAGATTATATATGCCTACAGATGTAAGCTCTGTGAAATAATAAAACAAGAATTTACAGAGAAACCGATAACAAATAGCATTGGGACCTGGGCAGTGATAGAGAGGATGTAACCGTTTCCCCTCATCCTTGTCCTTGCAACTGCGATAAAAGTCGTTTGAGCCGTGAGTAACCATAACACAGAGTCTGCTTTTTACGCCAGTTATTATGCATTTTAAGGCCTATTTAGAAGGAGTAAATACTTAGTTCTATTCACTTTGTTCAATGGCCAGATTTGTCCAGACCCATTACAGGTGATTTCACGCTGTCCTTTATTTTTTGTTCTTTTTGATGAAGGCTAGTCTTAACAGGTACTTTGTCGAGGAAAGACCCTGGTCGAGCTCGTACCATGAGATTGCCGTGGTTATGACTGTGGCCTTTCGGCATCGCAGTTCACTGAAATGTCCCTATAACCAAGGATCAAAACCACGTACGCTTCGAATACAGTCGTGAGTTTGTTTAAAATTTCTCTAGATCTTATTGTCACATTTAAAGTGATTGCATTGGAGATACTTAATGGCTGCTATTATTGTGTTATAATATGTATATTGTAATAGGTTGAATAACCTTACTAGAGTTGAGCTAAAGTTCGTTATTGCGGTTAGTTCCTTTTGAAAGACGCTATAGCGGTTGGGAAGTCTCTTCCTTATGTCGATAGCAAGAGTTTCAAAATAAACTCCACAACCTCTATGCCATGCAGTTTAGAGTCGTCGATGAAGATGGCTACGAATCTTTGTCGGATTTCCCTATACGTTCCTCTCTGGAATTTTTGTTGACAAAGTGTTGTAGAAAAGGATAGTCCTGCAGTCCACCTCTTCTGAGAACGGTTCAGAGCTTATTATTTGGGCGTACGCGGTTTCTCCTTGGTTGAATTGAATTTGTTCCCTCAAATCCACAGGAATTCTTTTACTGGCAAATTTATACTGGAAAAGTACGAGTACACACCCATTGTCATATCCCAGAGCGTATCATAAAGTTCACCTCTGCATAACTTCAGTGTACATCGAGATTAATTTCAAAACTACTTTATAACAAAGCTTTTCAAACTCGGTTGTATTACGTACGAAGAGTGTATTGGGTTGGCTTAGTTAACAGTTGTATGGACCGCAGGTCGAAATAGCCGAGTGGTTAACAGTGAGTATTACCATGCAGAAGGTCCGAGCTCTTGGTCTTCGAGTTCAAATTACATAAAATTAATTTTTCTATTTGCGGCCGCACGTCGGCAGGGAATATCAACCCAACCTAGTTTAGTGCTGACACGAAATACTCAAGTAAAGATTCATAAATTCCTTGGGTCACAAGTTCATGCGCACCGCTCATATAACGGTAATTTTGAAAAGTAAGAATATCACAATAATTTTGAAACTAAGTTTGCGATTAAAGTCATCTTTGCTAGGGACGATTGCATTACGGGTGGGCAAAGTCCTAACATAATGGCTCACATAGGTTCAGAAATAGACACACCTCCCAAACCAAACTAAATCTTCTTACCTGTTTATGCAGAGTAGATACTGTAGAAAACTACATACGAAACAACATTTTAATTTGAAAGTATCTTAGAAATATTGAAAAAAAAGTAATTCTAAAAATATATTGCGGCCGCAATAGCCGAGTGGTTAACACTGTGTACTGCCATTATGAAGACCAGGGTGCGAGTACTGGTTATAGAAAATTCATTTGTCTTCTTCTTGACAGAGAATGTCAATTCCTCGGAGTATATTTATGACATGAAAAACAAAATTCCTAATAAAAGTCAAGAATAAATTGTAGGTTCCCCCAATTGTTGAAAAATTTTAAGACTGGAATTAAAGGAAGAGCTTGTTAGGTCAAGCATAATGCATATTGCTGCTAGAACGGTTTTTTTGCTCAGGTAAAATACGTCGCCCTCAACTGTTGTTGTCGTGCTATGGTCGAAGTATTGAAACCTTAAGATAAGAATTAGTCAATTACTTCATTACCAAGGACCAGTTTGTAAGTACGCAATTATATTATGAGTGGACCAAATGCTCCAGCAAATTTTTGCTGACTTAAACCTACATATATGTATACTAATACAAGGTAAGTTCAAAAAATAAGGTGGATTTCTCACTACACTCAACTCATTTCACATTTTCACCTATACATATTGTTTTTTTAGTTTATTCATGAGAAGCACAAAGGTAAAAAATGTTTTAAATTTGTATATAATTTTGTGTAAGTAAATGGAATTAAATGCTCAAAAATTTTTTAGATTAGTATCATTGCTTGTGTGACCACTCAACGCGGGCGATGAAAGAGGCGACATGCAAGATGGAAGATAGAAAGAGTTCTACAAAATATCACCGAAATTGCTACGGGGATGGAAAAAAGCGACTTCTAATGCATTATATCTGAAAAGGACTTCTTCTTTGAACTGGGTAAAATAGAAATTTGGTGAGTAAAATATTCATTATCAATGATCTGTATCACGCGGGAGACGCGCTGACCAATTAATTCACGGTGTGGATGGCGAATTATTGAAAATGTCAATCAAATAATGGAAATCGTCGAGTCTAACCGTCATGCTAGCACTGTTTCAATTGCATAGGACCTAAACATTTGAAACCACTTTAAAAGGGTTGGATACAATAAGAAGCTCGATATATGAGAGCCACATAAGTATAAGAGAAAATTCATCATTGAACGAATTTCCAACTGCGGAACGCTGCTGAATCATAACAAAATTGTACCATTTGTGAAGCGGATGATGACCAATGACGAAAAGTGGTTTACTTACGGCAACGTGAAATAAAAACGGTCGTGATCGAAGGGCAGTAAGACGGCCCAAACGGTCTCCAAACCAGGATTGACAGCCACTAAACACACAAAGTGGGATTAATTCGAATCCGTACTGTTAGCAATTTGACCATCTGAAGGAAGCAATCGCCCAGAAGCGCCAAGCTTTGGCCAACGGAAGGGGAATTGTCTTTCATCAGGACAACACACGTGGATGGTGCCTCGTCAAAACGTTCGAGAGCTTTTTTGGAAGGTTTTTATACATTGAACTTATAGTCCGGACTTCACAACCAAGTGATTACCATCTGTTTCTGTCTATGGCGAATATTTGGCTGGTGTATAATTGGCCTCAAGAGAAGCGTGGGAAAATCTATTCTAGGAGTGAGGCATAATTTCATTACCTTTAAAATGGCACAAGATTATCAAACTATGATAAAAAAGCCTTCAATTCAATGTAAAAATAATGTATTACCTTTTACTCGGCCAATATTATTTAGTGATAAATTAAAATTTACCATATTTTTTTAACATTCCTCGTACTCCTACCAACAGCAGCCATGCTGTGATCACAATGCGAAAAATTTCATGTGACGCCGCTGAAGTGCATGCGCAACAACTGGCACGCACATATACGTATACCATACATACATACGTGTATACATACAAATGCTGGCATGTGAAGCGCCAGTTCGCACAGCGAGTGCTGTCATGTTGATATCACATTGCATTACGTTGCATGGTAATGAAGAGCGAACAAAGGCTACAGCGCAAGACAAAAACAAAAAACAGCCGAAATGATAGCAGAAAAGATGTAGTGCCAGAAGAAAAGGAAAATGGAAATGAGAAAAAAAATGTGTATGGTATTCTGTGCAATTTTCTGAATTTTCCGGCAGCCAAACATGGTTGCACACATTTGTGCTACAAAGTACGTGTGAATTTTTAAAATAATAAATACACACACAAAAAACAAAGGTATATTACCACAGCAAAGTTTAGGTTAACAGTGTTAAAAGCTTTAAAGGGTACATATGTACGTATATGTACATACAAGTTTACTAGTAGTGATAAAAAAGTATGAAATGTATTTTGAAAGTATAGAAAATTGCGTAAAATTAATTTGTGTAGTAATGTATGTATGTACGTATGTGGTATAGCTGCTAATTCTGTGGCCTTGTACGTTGTTATGTAATCACTTAAATTATGTTATTGTGATAGGTATGTAAGCATTAAATTTATATCGCCTCTTCAATTAGCACAGCGCAGCAGCGGGGGTTTTTACCTTCATCCAAATGCTTGCTAAATATGTTTGGAAAAAAATACTAAAATTAATATCCATTTAAATTTTGGTATATGTACATCAATATTAACAGCAGACACGTGGCTCATAAATGAGGACTAACTAATTATTTACAAACCTTCATTTCTTATTAACGAATATTAGATCCTCCAATTATTACTTAGAATTCTAAGAACGGTTTTCTAATCGATTTTCACAACTGCTCTCTGAGAGCATCCATCAGCAACTCGGTATAAGAGAAGTGTGGAACGGCATTTCCGGCTCTCTATGTATACGGAACTATTGGTATTCGACAAGTCGATAGTTTGCCGGCTGAACTATTTAAATACGGTAACGATGTGTAAGCTAACGGTGAAAAACACCAAAAGCTGCATCAAAATAGATAGATAGATTAAAGGGTTAGGGGTAGTCAGAATTTTCAAAAAATCAAATTTTTTTTTGCATTTTCGTTAAGTTTAATATCTTAAAAATAATCTCTGAAAATTTCAAGTTAATCCGATAATTCGTTTTTAAGTTATTCGACAAATAACAAAGAGAGCTCGGGCCTTTCAAAGCGCTAGTGTGAAACTTTAAACGCGTTTTTCTCAAAACTATGTTTTTGAACTGGTGACAACTGTAACTCGAAAACCGCTCAGATGACTTTAATGAAATTTATACAGCTTTTAGAATACATAATAAACTAGGACCTTATTCAAAGTTTTTTTCTTTTTGAAAATTTTCGATTTTTTAAGACCAATTAACTGTTGATTTTTTCCCAAAAATCTAGACAAAAATTTCCTGAGGCCGCATTTTGTTAATTTTTGAAAAAAAAATCCTTCGATCAGCCCCAGGATTATTTATTTATAAAACTAATTTTTTTTATCCGATTGATTTCAGATGAATCTCCAAGGATTTATGATTGTCACCGCAAGGACCTTTTTTTGGAACTGGGTTAACACAGACAGCTGTAACTTCGGAAATAAATTTTTTTTTTTTGAAATTTTCGTGACTTCAAGTCAAAACATTGTTTAATAATTACTACTTTTGTAAAATAAAATTATTTAATAGCAAAAAAAATACTGAAAATTCTCATTTTTTCGTGCCTCTGACTATCCCTAACCCCTTAAGGAAAATTTCAAACAAGGTGACTTTTTAACGTGTGACTTCATTAAATGATGGAGAAAATAATACGAGCTGCAGACCTAAAACGAAAAGGTGCATTCTTCTATAAAATATACATATATTATATCATTCTCAGTAATCGCTTCATTAGTTCTGCTCTCTCCAAACAAACTATCTCCAACGACGTCAATGTTGACAGTCATATCTTTGATATCTTGAATAAAACAATAACAGTCTTAAAATCCAACGTAGAACCACAGACAGATACCAACACTTGCTACTTTCGACTTATCACGCAATTGAAAAGTAAGTCGTGCACGTTGTCGACATCTGATTATTCGGTGCTAGACGTTTTTGAGAGATACATTTTACGAATTAAGAGACAATGGCTAGGTTGTCTAAGTCGATAATACTCCAGCTTTAAGGGGTAAAACCACTCTGGAGGTTGAAAAATAAACTAATTTTTAAAAATTTAGAGTGGAAATGTGGGAAAAGGAATAGAATTTCTATTTTACCATTTCATTGAACATATGAAATATTGAAGTATAAAAAAATATTCTTTAATTATTGTTTTCTTACAAAATGGCGGTGATAAAGTCCATTATTTAATCCATGTTTTTTTGAAAGGCTTCCACGAGAGGACCGATTTCTTCTAAAGAATGAGACCTAGAACAGAAAAGCACAAAGTTTTATGATTTACAAACTATGGTCTTTGGAAGTACGTACGGATTTATTTTTTAACTATTTTTTGTGAAAGCGGCACACTTTTTTTAAAAAGTTTAATTTTTGGCTAATTACGCACTAAATTATTTTAAAAAAAAGTTTACATTTAATCGAAAAACGGCTACGTACTTCCAAAAAAATATATATTTGTGAAGCTACCATCAAAATTTCAGATAAATCGATGCAATAGGGTCCGAACAATCTGTCCTCCCAGTTTGAAAAATGTGATTTTTAGAAAAACGCGTTTAAAGTTCATTTCTAGGATCCAAAGGTACCCTGAGAGCAAAAAAAATTAGGTTTTCTAAAATCCTAGAGTGTCTTTATCCCTTAAAAGTTTTCGTTACAGCACCCACCGGTGGAAGCAAAGGAAAAGGAAGGCATCCACTTCGTTAGAAGGATCTCGTGGGTTTCACTTTGCTATCTCCTAAGCATAATCCAAAGGCACGCTGTTAACTTATCTCGCCTAAGGGATATCTAGTATCGAAGACGAAAGTATTGTAGTTATATTATCAGTCTAACGAAAATGGACAAGTATGGATGTAAGATGATATAACAATTTATTAATTGGCGCGAATTGTTCGATAGCAAATAGTTAAGTCGTAAAACACGATGAGCGTAGTCGATAGCTTAAGTGCGTCCTACCGCAGTCAAGTCCTCAACCTCCCCTTTCAACTAAACAACCAACCAAAGGAGCTGGATTATCTTATCACTTCTAAAATTTTTAATCATCCAACTATTGCCATTTTATCTACTTTGATTCCTTTTCAACAAGAAAACTCCTATTTAGCTTCTAAAATAAATTAAGATTTTAACTATTTTAAATTAATTTGAGATGAGTATATTTCTTTTCGATATAAATACGTTAAAAATACTCTTGACTGAGTAGTTGAACTTGTTTGGCATATGTACATATATACTAGTTTATGAGTATCTTTTAATTAAAGGGTGGTTTTTTAGATGTGTTGTTTACCATGAGGCAATACCTTTTTGTGAATTTGTTCTTTTTGACAGCTGTTACTTGATTTATACTAAGTTTAGTTTAGCTTAGGGAATATTTTGCGGAATGATCTTGGTTTGTGGGTCTAAAAAATTCAACTCATGCAATAACGAATGGCCGCCGATGCCGATTTTCGCAAGAAGGGGTGAGACACCGTTACATCCTCAAAAAGTTAATGGTTGGTGTGCTGTCTGGGCAGAGGGAAGGAAACATTGGCTCACATTACTTTAAAATGAAGCAGACCATAAGATAACAGTCAATGCTACAGATTAATGCCATGATTAATGACTCTTTCGTGCCTGAATTGGAGCATGTTGATGTGGATGAATTTCGGTTCCAACAAGACTGTCGAATCAACGCTTGGTGAGGGCATTATTTCGCATTGTGGGCTTCAAGATCGTGCGATTTAACACATCTGGATTGATCTTGGTTGGTTTATGTCGCTTGTCTACGCAGCTAAACTCAAGACGATTGACGCCTTGGAAGATAATAATCGGTATTTCGCAAAAATTGATCGAAAATTAGACCGCTGCGGTCACTTACCCAAAATCATTATTAAAGATATTACTTTAATTATTATTTTTTAATCTAATTAAATTAATAAATAAACGTGTAATTTTTTTTTTAATATTTTATTTATTTTACAATATTTTATTCAACATATTTTAACTACAACGTTTTTAATACATAACTACATATAACTATGACTGGTTGTTTATATAAATTTAAAACAAAGTAAATTGGTGCGAATATGGGTTGCTGAAATAGTTGAAGGCTGTGTACGAGTTGGCTGGCACTCGGTATTCGGTGGTGTAGAAGGTCTCGCCAGAAGCTAAACGAAAACAGAGAGGGAAAGGAAAAATAATATCATATTATTTTAAAAATATGTAGAATATATTATTTATGCAAAATGTTATATTGTGTATAAAATATATATATATATATCTAATTTACAATTAAAAATACCGGAATCCAACTAAAGAAAATTATGGGTTTTGACATGTAAATTAAATCAAGTCACCAAGTGCATAATCAATCGAATTAAAAACGCTTTAGGGCAGTCATACGTTAGGAATTGTTTTGTAATTATTGCATGCTTTTAATTTTATTCAAAGTGTGGGAGCATTAACTAGCAAACTGGCAACGATTTACACTACTAAAAAATTAATTGCAAAAACGAGCAAAGTGATACATACATTTATAAAAGTCTTCATATATTCCAGTACATACACGGTTACCGATTTTGTGGTTTCGCAAATAAAGCGTATTTTATATAATTTTTTTCATGAAAATTTCTTTTTTAATATAATGTTTAAACCTTGGCATTATATGTGAGACACTACATCATTCAAATGACTCCCCGCGATTTTTTTTTCAAATTTCGATTCGTTTGATGTAATTTTCGTCCACTTTCTGGGAAATGTTGGGCGGTGTCTCAGCAATAAGTTGCTTGTAAAGTGCTCAAGAGTTAAATGTTTATCTGCATAAACACAATCTCTCGCGTAGCACCACAAAAAAAGGTCCAGCGTTGTCAAAACGCATGATCTCGGTTACCAATTGATATCGCCAAGACGAATTATTCTTGCATTAAAGCCATATTCACTCGTGTTGTGTGGTATCTTGTTGAAGTTCAAGTCATGTTCTTTAATAGTCGATTATCATACGCATAACGCTCCGAATTGACAGTGAAGGTCTCGCCGTTGTCGTTTACAAAGAAGTAAGGTCCAATCACACCTCCGAACCACTGCTTGTTGTCAAGCAACCAATCAAGGGTGTTGTAAATGGTCAGCTGGCTTCAGGTGTTGTGTAAGCTGGACTTTATATGGATGTAGATATAAATCTGCGGTCGCGGTAGCCGAGTAATTAACATTGCGTACTGACATTGGAAAGGCGCTGGTTCAAATCCCGGTGCCACCAACATCCAATAGTTCCAATTAAGCTAAATTTTCTAATTGCGGTCGCTCCTCGGCAGGGAATGTCCACCCCTTCGAATGTATTTCGGACATGAAATAAAGGCTCCTCGTAAAAAAAAAACCCTCAGCCGTTCGGAGGCGGCTTAGTATAAACTGTAGGTTCCTCCATTTGATGGAAAAACATTAAGACGCAAAACCAGAAATTGGAGGAGGAGCTCGGCCGAAAATCGCTTACGCGGTTAAAAAAGCGCCAATTATATATATAGATAAATAATATATAATATATAAATCCAAAATGCGCCATAATGTGCCGTAAAAAAGTCCCAGATCGAGAAATAGACACATTCGGATCGTTGCCTACAGCTTCACTTTTTCTTTATTGGCGTTGGCACCACTTACGTGATTATAATTAAAATTAGTTGGGAGAGCTGATGAGTGAATTCTATAGTTGGAGCATTTGCCTTTTCCCATTCATTCCTGTCTGGGATCTCTCACTCTTGTAGTATGTGCGGTTTTCATGCATAAAGGCCTGACTTTCAACTAAAACAAAACATGTTTGGTTTGACAGTCAAAATGTAGCAAAATACAGTGCTGTACTTTAGAAACCACAAAATGGATAACCTTATATTATATATCTATATATATAGGTATATAGGTTTATATATTTTTATATGTAAATATGCTATTTATAATTAATTTTATATACTATTATGAGCATTTATTTATTTACACTTAAGATGTACATACATATATGTATGAGCATGTACGATATACGTATGCACATGAGCGCTTAAACATCTGTTAAGTATTTAAGTTGTTTTTCCGCCATTTTTTTTTTATTTCTATTTTATTGCAACAGGTGCGGTAATGCGGCACAGCTGTTTGATCGGCTCGTAATTGGAGTGGGCGTAACGCTCGTAACAGATTTTTGCTCTTAGCAACGAGTCAATTATAAGTTGGAATACATTTTTTTTATTTTCGTTACAGACAACAATTAGCAAACACTTAATTACTGCAGCGCCTGACAATTATATATGACATGCTGTCATCTTAGGTATTAAGAAATGACGCAAACTTTTTATGTTGTTGTAATCACAATTAAATTAAGATCTAAAACAGGAAAAGGGCATTAAGGAAACCGGTTCTGTGCAATGCGTCGAATCAGTAATAGAGATTGCTTCTTACAAGGCGAATACTTTTCAATAATTATTTAATAATTAATTAATTTATTAGCTTTTAATTAGCAGTATTTATTTGTAACAATGAGATTACCAGCCTTTCTTTTGCATTAAAAAAATTAAAAGCTTAGCAAACTCTTAATTGTTGGCCAGTAATCTAGGTACTTTCTGTTTTAACCTTGAAACTATGAAGGGATTGTATGCCACTCACTTTATTGAAATAAAATTATTAATAGGTATAAAGCGAACAAACATATATGTTATAGATATATCTGGAAAGTACTGGTGTTTTCTGGATAAAACTGAGAGTTGAATTTCTACTACATTTAACCAATAAAAAGTATAGATTTCATCCTTAACTATAATGCATAACAAAAAAAAAAAAAAGTTTCAAATCATAACAGAAAGTAAGTTCACAGAATTTTTATAATTTTTAAAAATCCTTTTCTATAGCTAAAAGTTACGTACTACTTTAGTACCTAGTCGCCAATCCTCCCTATGCAAGTGGTGAAGCAGGATATCTAATTTTTGATGCCTTCCTCGAAGTATTTTCTTTCATTGATCCATCTCCTCCTTTACCACTAAGTCGGTTGGGAGCACTTTTGATTTTTTCAGACATTTCCTCAATCACAATCTAAGAACTTCCGCTCCTCTGTTCATCCTGCGCACAACCATTTTTAAGCTCGCGACACCACTCATACATCTACTTACGATTCCAGCACAAGAAAATTCATCAAGCTACTTGGCTTGAAACTATTGGCTTTCGAAAAGGTCGCAAAAATAGTGGAGAGCAAGCAGGTTGCCTATTTTGCAACGTTGCGATCGACCACTACACTGCGATAGACACCGAGAACTGAAGAAGGAAACAAGTCGGATGTATAGACCAAAAAAGAAAGATGACCGACAAGGGTAATGCTCGAAAATTCTATGTAAAGAATGGTTGAAAGCGCTGCAGTTTTGAAAGTATTCGATGCAGTATTCGCTAGTGGAAACAGAGGAAGAGGAAGACCTCCGCTCCGTTGGAAGGATCAGGTGGATAGCGAATGAATGGCTCGCTATTATTGATTTGGCTATAATCGCGTAAACGGTGCCAACGTCAAGAGAGTAGAAGAAGTTTATTAGTTGCTAACTCGAGGTAACTGGTACGTCACGCTTGCATTAATGAATGCTTAGATAGCTGCCAGCACCAGGATTTCCAAGAGTTCTACGGAGCACTCTCTCGCTTCACAAATTTTGAAGAGCCAAAGCGTTCAAATAAACTCTCCTCGTAGCAAATGGGAAGACTACGCGCACCGTTTCCAATTTCTCACCCTGCGCTCACCCTTGAGCTCCAGCCAAATAAATTCATAGTGTAAAAGAATGAATGGTCATGCTGCAGAACCTCTTTGGAATTTATGAATACATTTATGGGTATCAAATATCACCATATTCCTTACTCCTGAACATCCTACCCACAAAATCTTAGACATCAGTTTTAAGTAAGAAAATAATAATAAAAACATTAATATTGCAGAGATACTGAAATTTGTTTATGGTAACTTATATTTTTTACATCTTATGTATATAAGTAAAAGTTATAAAAACGTAAAGCAGCACTCATTTTATGCTACTTTTATGTTATCATCTGACACAAAAAATAAGTTATCATAAAAGAATTTTACGATCAATTCAAATTTACATTTATGCCCCATTAATGCCAAGCATACAAGTGCAAACTAAAACTCCAAAACCGCACCTATTTAAATATACGTGTATATAGAAGTATAAAAAGTTACATTTATTGATTTATTGTTTGCCTAACATGAACAGAAGGTTGTCATATTAAAAGAACACAATCGTTCATTGAATTTATGAGACTACTTAAATATAGCAAAATAACCAAAACTCAGTATATTTTCCGAATATTTATCGGCACTTGAAAATTTCAACAACACCCACAACATATATTTACAGCTGCGGTCAAAATAATAGCAGACTTAAGTACTAAAATATATGGAAAAACAAACAGAATTTTTTTCACAATGGTGTGAAATACCGTTACTTTTAGAGTGTTGAAAATAACTACGTTGAAATTTTTTCTGAAGAATTTTTGAATTAATTTTACAGAAAACTGGTTTGCGGGAGTTAATAAAAAAAATTATTTTTTTAAAGGTAAAACATAAAAAGAAATTCAAAAAATGATCGAAGGTTCAGCTAAAATGATTTCAAATGCGTTACAATTTAAAAACGAAACGGCAGAAAGCTGTATATGACTTCATGAAGAGTGTCCGATTAATACGACATAGTCAAAATAAAGCCAGAATTAAGAATAGTAGAAAGTATAGAAACTTTTGGAGGAAGATTAAAAGAAAGTCATTTGTTTGGTAGGAGTTCACGGAAAGTTCGTTAAATAAAAAGTGCTACATTAATCACTGATTGAGCTTCGATTTGGAATTGCCCCACAAAAGTGGCGGAATATACTTTGGCCCGACGAAAGTATCAGGTGTACAACTTTGCTTCCGCCGTTTTCCGATAGGTGGCTGTACCGGCTGAGGCTGGTTGAAATACATGATGCCTTTAAAGTGAGTGTGGACAGTGCCTAACGAATTGTCATCGCCGTTTCAGTGACAGTTGTTCTTGTTTTCGTATTATTCACGCTCGAAAATGTCCGTTTATGTGCCCAATTCTCGCCATTTGCGGGAAGTTTTACTTTTCTGTTACAATTCGAAAAAAAAATGCAGCTGAAGCGCATCGAATGCTCTCAGAAACTTACGGTGATGCTGCTCTGAGTGAGAGAACGTGCGGGAGTGGTTTCAACGTTTTAAAAATGGTGATTTCGATCGAAGACAAACATGGTGGTGGAAGAGAAAAAACCTTCAAAGATGAACAATTAGAAGCATTGCTTGATGAAGATTCGTGCCAAACACAAGAACAGCTTGCCTAATCGTTGGGAGTGAGTCAGCAAGCCATTTCAAAACGTCTCAAGGCCCTGGGCATGATTTAGAAAGAAGGAAACTGGGTGCCGTACGAGTTGAAACCGAAGGACATCGAGCGCCGTCTATGTTTATGTGAGCAACTGCTTCAAAGACAAAATCGTAAGGGGTTTTTACATCGAATCGTAACCGGTGATGAAAAGTGGGTTCGATACGATAATCCTAAACGCAGAAAATCATGGGGAAAGCCCGGGCATGCTTCTTCGTCGAAGGCAAAACCGAATATTCACGGCGCCAAGGCTTTGATTTGTATTTGGTGGGATCAGCTCGGTGTGATTTACTACGAGCTCTTAAAACCGGTTGAAACCATCACAGGAGATCGCTACCAAACACAACTGATGCGCCTTAGTCGCGCGCTAAAAGAAAAGCGGCCACAATATCAAGAGCGACATGACAAAGTCATCATCCAACACGACAATGCTCGGCCTCACGTCGCAAAAGTGGTCAAAAAGTACCTGGAAACGCTGAAATGGGAAGTCTTGCCCCACTTCCACCTATTCCGTTCGATGGCACACGGCCTGGCAGATCAACATTTTCAATCCTTCGAAGAATTGGAAAAATGGATTGTTTCATGGATAGCGTCAAAAGAGGACTCCTTTTTTCGAGCTGGGATCCGAAAATTGTCGGAGAGATGGGAGAAAGTTGTCGCTAGCGAAGGACAATACTTTGAATAATATCTCTGTAAGCACTTTTTCGCAATAAAACTTTTAATTTTGGAAAAAACGGCGGAAGCAAAGTTGTACAGAATGGTACGTTATACGAAACCCCATTACTGCATAAATCCCCCGAAATACTTTCAATACCGAACGTTTCGAATGTAATAATTTGGGGTTGTTCTTCATATTACGCTGTGGGCTCCATATGGCGCGTAACTAGCATAACGGACAGCCAAAAATATGTCTAGATATTGGATATAATGATGTTGGCTTGCTATCAGTAAGACAATGATCAGAAACATACTAACAAATAGGCGAAACAATGGTTTCTGGCAAATAAGTAGGAGGCCGTCGTTTGGCCAGCAGTATTTATAGCGAGACATATATGTGTATAGTGCGGTTATAATCAACAAAAGATTATCCAGAAAATATTGACCACATCTAAGATTTAATAGTTATTCTACAATTACGAGTACTTCTATTTTTAAGTAAGGTTTAGGGTTTTCTTGATCTAAGTGCTTTTTAAACTTGCTACTCATAACCTGTTGTTATTATTTTTACTGATTACTATTCAAATAATGCTATAAGAATTATAAATAATATTTTAATATTGGTTTATATTGAATTTTAAGTTGAAGTATTGTATACTAAAATAAGTGATGTGAATTTTGAAATAAAAATAATAATAAAAATTTGTTGGAGGAGCAATTCTATTTTTTACTTCCAAATATATTTTAACATTTGGCACTGCTATTATTTTCACCGCAGTTGTACATACGAGTCTGCTACCCAAACATTTAAAATGCTAATAAAAACACGTAAGCAAAGTCAAAATTTAACTTCAACTCTGAACTGTCATTTCATTTTATCCGAAAAAAGTAACAAATAAACAAAGCAACAACGAGTAACAGCTGTGGCGAGCGCTCGCTCACTCGTATGTTTAATCGGAGACTCACATACTCGTAAAGAGAACAACAAACAATAAGTTGGTGGCTAAAGTCTTTCGTCGGAGTCATTAATAAACATAAGCACGTGGATGTTTTTTGTAATATAGTTTAAGTTTTTGTTTAACTGCATTTTTGGCTTATGTTATTGTAATTGGTTAATTTCATTTACATAAAAAGTGCTAAAAAGTGAAGTGTTTGCATAACGTTGCCAACGGGCACAACAGTCACATACGTAGTCATGAATGGGATTCATGTGTGTGTGTGTGTGTGTGTCGGCTTACAACCAGCGAGTGAATGAAGTTTGTACCAAAAATAGAGAAAATTTAATCATATTATGGCACGTTGAGTACTTCTTTCCCTGCGAAATTGCCATTTTATTTGTACAATTATTGCTACTTGTGGTACATACATATAAATATGTTAGTATACCATTTTAATGCGCTTAACTACCATAAAGGGTTCTCCAATAAGAGGTGTTATTTCCGGTAAATGTCGCTGAAGCTGTAACTTTTTTTGGTATTTGGCAAGTAAAAACTGTGAAAGTAATGAAAATGGAACGATTCACGCATCAACAATGAATGAAAATTTTAAAAAATCACTATGAAAATTATGAAAACGGCGCATAAAAATAGCAGATTCTTCGGTGGAAAAAGTGGAACTGTTGGGAGAAGGTAGTTATGTGAAGAATAAAAAACGTCCACCTCGCTTAAGAATAACTGAGAATATTGCTGCTGTAGCCGAAAATGTTGTAGAAAACCCAGCTTTGTCCATTCCTCGTCCTTGTTTGGAATTGGGCATTCCACAAATGTCATTACACCGTATTTCGCATTAAAACTTGGGTCTTAAGGCTTTATGAAAATCATCCGAATAATCGTCTTGACTGATAAGGCTCATTTCCACCTCAATGACTACGTCAATAAGCAAAACAGTCGCATCTGTTGGAAAACCTCTCCAAAACTGTTTGTTGCGGTTTATGGTTTGAGGCTGGAGCAATAGTTATGGTGAATGGGTGCAATCCATCGAGAGATAATTAAAGACTTTTTATGGCCAAAATTAGATGGTGTTGATCTGGACAGCGCTTACTTTCAACAAGACGGCGCTACGTGCCACACAAGCAACAAAACCAATGATCTTTTAAGGAAAAAGTTTCCGAACCGTGTTAAATCGCAATTGGCTACCAAGAAATTGTGATTTAATACCTTGCGACTTCTTTCTGTTAGGCCACGTGAAAGATAAGATCTACGCCAAGAGACCAATGTCGATTCAAGACCTCAATTATGAAATTCAAGAAGCTATTGAGGTCATACAGTAGCCATTTTATTTACTTAGCGATGGAAAATTTCATAAAAGGAATACGGTCCTGTGCAGGACCTCTCCAATAGTTCGATACCAAGCGAGGTTTCAGACGAGGTGACTCTTTATCGTGTGATTTCTTCAATTTGATGCTGGAGAAAATAAGCTGCAGAGCTGAATAAAGAAGCTACAATACTTATATAATATAATAATATAATAATACTTCGATAGCAGTTATCCTACGTATGTACGCTAGGGTTAAGAGTTGGTCTCCAACATGGTTCTATGCGCATTGGCAATGACGTATACCGCAAACGATCGAACGATGAGCTGTACGAGTTATACGATGACATTGATATAGTTCAGCGAAGAAGAGACAGGGTCTACGATGGCTAGGTCATGTCGTTCGAATGGATTAAAGCGGAGGAAGAGGAAGACCACTACTCAGTTGGAAGAATCCGGTGGAGAGCGACCTGGTTTCACTTGGTATTTCCAACTGGCGAAAAGAGGAGACGAATGGCGCGCTATAATTGATTCGGATATAATCGTATAAGCGGTGCCAACGCCAATAAACAAGAAGAAGCATAACCGTGTTGGCCATTTGGCTGAGATTGTTTTCCATGGCAATTCTCTTTCTTTACATTGAAATAATCATTCCAATCATTTATCTCAATAAATACCATTTTTCTATGAATATTAAAATAACACCTCTTAACGGAAAACCCTGTATTACACTCTTCAATGCTTTTGTGCTAAGTTTTGCCTTAGTACAGAAATTATTTGGGCACTGGCGCAACATTTGAAAGTGTTTCCTATGCATTGTCACTGCAAGGCGAATGGACTTTCATAAGCAAAAGCGCATATTAGGTTAGTGCATTGTTGCAGGACACTGAGATTAATGATCCGATGTTCGACAGAAATTAAACTTTGTACTTCAGGCATACGGTTGCATTTGGCCAATGGCTGTTACGGCTGTTATATTTTTATTTTTATTGCTTATGCGGTCATTTGGCGTACATATTTTCTATATGTACTTGAGTTCATATCCAACCACCCACAGCAATGCTCCAGTTGTAGTACAGTAGTTAAGCTACTTTTGCTACAAACTCACGCACATATATTTACAGACAAGAGCAGCAACATATGTTTGTATGTATGCATTTTTTAATATTTATTTTTTACTTTGCTGTCTACCTGACTGCCCACCTTTTGTCAATCATTAGGTCAAAACTCATGTGTATACACATTCATATACAATATGTATGTATGTATGTATCAGAAAAAAATCAATGGGCAGTGTGTGCGATCTGAATACAGATGAATGAGCGATGATAAGCAAATTTTGGCATTCTTGCACATGCGAAATTACACAATTGGTGTACAGGAAAAAATGCAAGCAACTAAATAAAAAATAAAAAAAAAAAATAAAAAAAAAATAAAAACTGCTAATTTTTCTACACATACACACGTACACAGAGAGACAAAAAATGACACTTGCCAATATCTGCTTGACAGTAGCGTGTCGAGTTAGAAATAAAAAACAATTAGTAATCAAAAGAAACACTAATCAGCAATGAAATAATTGACATACTCAACACTACGCCCAGTCAGTTGTGATTTCATGTTGGTTTCTTTTTTGTGTTTTTTTTTTGTTTGTTTTCGGTTTGGTATTTTTCTTAGTTTTGCAAAAAATAAAAGCCAATATTTTCATATGGCAAATATTTACTTAGGT
Source organism: Ceratitis rosa (assembly GCA_037013455.1). Classification (NCBI taxonomy): domain Eukaryota; kingdom Metazoa; phylum Arthropoda; class Insecta; order Diptera; family Tephritidae; genus Ceratitis; species Ceratitis rosa. Next base: position 8,798,453 of record JAWMAG010000020.1, on the reverse strand, counting down.
ATTTGTCAATATGGCGTACAAATTGCTGCATAATAATAACTGGTGCTGCAATTCAACATACACGTAAGAGACTGACAAATCGTTTTTGATGGAATTGTAAAGGAAAAAAAATAATTGAACCAGAAACTGCACTGAACTATGTTAAGCAGGTGTATGCAAAATTGAAAAGTGGTTTTGTGGTAGTGACAAGGACAATCGCTATGAAATTGTTATATGATGTGGAAGTTAAACGTTTGTCAGTTTATAGCTCAACATTGACTAACAATTGTCATAACGCAACACTGTCAGCGAAATAAAATGTTGAGGAAAAATCAAATTTTTTGGAAAAAGTAAGCAGCAAAAGTTAAACTCTTCGAGTGTATTTCGGACATACAACAAGGCTGCTCATAAAAATCTCAGAAAAAACTGGGACTCAACCAGTGTGACACTTTCAAAAACGCTTATACACAGATGGCGTAGACAATATTTTTGGACATCTTGTGACTATTTAAGTATATTTTTTCTTTTGACAATTATAAGCTGTCCCTTTTAGCTTGCTTCAGAAAAAAGTACGCGTAATTTTGTTTATATTTGTTTGTTTGTCGCCAATTTTGATATGGAGACCACAACAGAACATTTTCGCCATACTCTACTTTATTATTTCCTTAAAGGAAAATTCATTTAAGGAGCTGCTTCAAAGAATTTTATGTGCATCTTAAACGCAATGAATATGATCCGCTTTTGAAACAAATCATAACTGGAGAAGAAAAATGGATTGCTTACAATAACGTCAATCGACAACGATCTTGGTTCAAGCATGATGAAACGCAACAAACCACTTCAAATTCACCAAGTGAAGATTATGCTGTCAGTTGAACAAATTGAATACATCCATCAACGAGAAGCGGACAGAATTGATCAATCGTATAGGTGTAATATTCCACCAGGACAATTCTAGACTGCACACGTCTTTGGTCACTCGTCAAAAACTGAGAGAGTTTGGCTGAGAACTTTTGATGCATTCACCATACGTGTATAGCCCTGGCCTTGTACCGTCAGACTCACAATTGTTACGATCTTTTCACAACTCGTTAAATGGTAAAAGTTTCGAAAATGACGAGGCTATAAAATCGCACTTGGTTCAATTTTTTTGCAGATAAAGGCCAGAAGTTCTATGAGCGTGGGAAAATGATGGCGAAAGGTCATCCAATAAAATGGAATTTACATAATTGGCTAAAGGTCATTATAAAATTAAAAAAAAATGCATTTAATTGGCAACCCAATAATTTCGGGGTAATCCTGAAATGCGTGCGATTAGTCATAAGTTTAAGTGTAAGTTTTTTTTCATACGCATTTTTCTCTAATCAGCATTTACGAAATTTGCTCTCAGTGTAACTCAAATACTAATCTTCCGATTCACTTTGTTTTTTTGAACTTTTTTATCGTATTCAGTAGTATTTCATGTATGAAGTCACCCTCGAATATTTCGACCGCATTAAAATCGCATATTTGGCATGGAAAATACCGTCAGATTTTTAAGCTAAATTTTAACTTTTTTCAAGACGATGCCCATTTTTTCTGATTTCATTTTTACCTCAATTATGTTTAACTTTATAGTTTATACAATCCTCTTTAACGCATTTTTTGCTTTCAGATGACCTGAAGGCAGATAGGATGACGGCAAAATGAAAACTCGTTTTTTTCGGACCTCCGCGGGAAAGCGCATATCTCGTCGAGAATGCAAGATTTTCATTTGAAAAAAATATGTAAAGATAATAGATGAATTTTCTTTAAAAACAAATTCCAAAAGTCTCTTTTTTTTGCTGCCTCCCTGGTTAAGCCCCTCAAGATGCACACCAATAATTGGAGGAAAAATCCCGACCAAAATCTCTTTGCCCCTCCACTGCGTATACCAAATGTGCATTATTTGTTCATTTTGGAGAATGAGTCCCTTGCTCAAAGTAGTTTGTTACCATATACCCTGACCAAGTAGAGGAAGTTGTTATAATATCTTCCTATTGCTATGAGCTGCCGAATAACAAGAAATCACCAATACCTTGGAACTACGATGTTCCAAATAGTAACATATTTACAAAATAAGAATTACGACCTATTTGAGCTTTGATCTATTCAATACCTCTCACGTAGGTCCCTGGTCACAGGGATATCGAGGGAAACTGTTTGGCAACGTACAATTCAAGGCAAATTCTTCTCAATAAAGAATGCATTAATATCCCTGTGCCACTCGCAAACTACGTCTCAAGGAATTTATTGTACATACGTGTATGTGCAAGCCGCAACAAGGCGGAATGACATTACAACCTGCCGCAAATCCAGGCACACATGGCCAAAATGGGATAAGAAGAGATCAGGAGATATGTACTCTTTAAAAAGAGATGGCATGTGCAAAGTAATAGGAGTTCTGACAGGATACTATCTGATAGGACGACAGCCGGAAATACGAGAGGCTCCATACAGAAGATGCTGCACAAGCTGCAAGGTTAATGAACCCATCTCTTATGCGACTGGCCTTCTTTGAGCATGGTTATATTCCGGAATGTTGGGACTTTACTGCTGGAAAGTCTTTAGATGATAGCTGACGTCAAAGTCATAGATCTTATGAGGTTAATTAGAAAATCAAAATAGATGGATGGCTTAAGTGAAGCCAACTCCAAAGATTGATAGTCACTACCTATTCAATGTCATTGTAACGAATATTTAGTACAAGAAGGTTACGTACAACTTATTTTCAAAACTATGAGCATTTGCGTTTTGAAACCTGCAAGAAAATTACTCACAAAATTTTTGCAAAATAATGTGCCTTCCAGTCACTTGGTTGCTTTTCGGACAAAATAACTCGCGTACAAGCTCATTCAAAGCGTACAAAGGAAAAGATCAGTACTTTAGCTGAAAGCGTGCTCGAACAGCCATCAACATCAACTCGACACCGTTCGAAGAAATTGTATATCGGGAGTTCTTTGCAAAGGATTTTTCATAAAGAAGGCTTATAATAGGAAGGTATGAAGGCTTATAAAGTGCAATTGGTCCAATAGTAAAAGGTTCATGACCGTCCGAAGCTTTTTCGCTTCGCCCAATGGGGTGAAGATCGCGTTGCAAAAAGCTAAGACCATATTTACCAAAAAATCACTTTCCATCTGTCCATCTAGGTGGCTACGTTAACAAACAAAACTGGTATCTTTAGTGATTGACTGCCTGGCATCTTTGGTCCATTTATCTAGGAAAACGAACAAGGAGCTGCCGTTACCATGCATGACGATCGTTTCCATGCCCAGAGATTATTTGTATCCAAATGTTGAAGAAAATGGCGTGGATGATATATGGTTTAAACCGGATGACGCTACATGTCGCAGAGCTATCGTTAATACAGATTTTTTGCGTCCTGTGTTCGAAAATCGCATAATTAAACGAAGCGGCGCTTGTGACTCCATTGAACAATTTTTTGTGAAGCGTCATTAAGGATTAGTACTTAACCATACATGAAAATTGAAGTCGCCCTTGCGGAGCCATACAATCAGAAATGTGCTGTAAAATGATGTCGACAGGCAGAACAGAAATGTGCTGCAAAGCTGAAAGCGGAATCTGTATGATGTTTCTTCATTAACCGGCATTGTTAAAGCATTTCAATAAAAGCAAAATTACTGACTTGACTACAGGAGAATCATTGGATAGCAGCGCTGACTATTTCTCCCCCAAATGTACTTCCACAGGTCCACTTGCGATAAACTGCGGTCCTAAGGTAGTCTCTGATTTTTATCGAAGATTCTCTCACGATCACAATAAAATAGCCTAACAGAGCATCGAACGGTTTTTCATACTCTCACTATCGAAGTGGAAATCATCTAGATTTTATCTTCTAAACTATATTCTAGTATATTTTACTATCTTAGTGCTAATAAGGTAATTTAGAATTCGGAGAATATGCATATATAATTAAGACCAGAAAGTTTCTGGAAATTATAAATAAAACGAAAAATTTTCAATCTTTATTTATTTTGTCGCCTCCAAAATATGCTCCTTTTGAAGCGATACACATATGCCAACTTTTTTTTCCAATCATCGAAACATGCCTTGTATGCGCTGTCCCGGATCGCCATCAGCTCCCTCGCGAACTTTCTTTCTTTTACGGCCTCAATTGAGTCGAAACGGTTTCAACGGAGTGGTAACTTGAGTTTCGGAAACAAAAAAAAATCGCATGGGCCAAATCCGGTGAATACGGTAGTTGATCGATGGTATTGAACGATTTTTTGGTCTTACAACTACAGCTCGGTGCGATGGCGCATTATCGTCATGAAAGTTTCCGGAAATAATTGGCCCACAATTCCGGTAGTTTACGACGGATGTTGAAACAAATTCATGACGAACAGAACGATATCCGGAAATATCTGGCCTTAATGTATATTTAAAGCTCTCCAAATGCAGTTCTTGGGATCAATAAACACAAAACCGCTGAAAGGATTTCCTACCGAGCGTCTTGATGTTGTTTCAAAATATAGAGGGACCCACAGTTTATACTAAGCCGCCACCGAACGGCTGATGGTTTTTTTATGAAGAGTTTTATTTCATGTCATAAATACACTCAGAGGGCTTGATACTTCCTGCCGAAGAGCGAACGCAATTATAAAAATTTATTTTCCATAAATTTTTGAATGTGGGTTGAACCAGGAATCGAACCCTGGTCATCCGAAAGTTATAACGCAATGCTGTCAAATGCATCTTGTAGAAAGACTAGGTCAAGGTTAGCCAAAGAGATGATCTTATGGGGACTTCGTCACCACTACTTACGATAATTTCGTTACCTTTTTAATTTTTATCGATCCTTTCGCAAGGTTTCATTTTTATTTCCCCACATATTAAGTAAAATTAGAATAACTGCCTAGGTTGTGTCGTTCACCAGGGCAATTCGGCAGCTTTTAAAGTTTTCGAAGCCGTAGCCGTAGGTGGAAGCAGAGGAAGAGGAAAGTCTGCACTTCGTTGGCGTCAGACGACGATGGAAGAAATACAGCCATTTTATACATTCGGAAACATAATATTTATATCTTTCATGAAGAGCAAATGAAAGTTTAGTCCAAAGCATGTAAGTATCAGAAAGAGAAGAGAAAAACCTATTAAAATGTATACCGTAATGATCAGAATGCCGAGCTGAATTGATGTAGACATGTCCTTCTGTTTGTATGCAAACTAGTCACACTGTTTTTGAAATGTTTCAATCATAAAGTGTCTGAAAACATGAAACTTGGTATAATACATTCCTTTTCACAAATAAACATTGTCACCGAAAATCATTGTAATCGGACGACTATCCCATATAGCTCCAATACAACCGCTTAGTTCAAAATATATTCATAACAATAAATTTTGTTTATTCATGAAAAATTTAAATACTTTAGCATGAACGAGGACAGCACTTCTTTTCTGTTTTTTGTATTTAATCTATATTTTTAATTCTATGCTTCGGCACAGCTGATACCAACAGCATGCATTTCTTACTTAACCTTCACCGCATGCCAGGTATCGCATAGCTGAGATTACTACCGTGCTGTGCATAAAGTGTAGCATAAAGTGTAAAATATTTAAATATATATGCATTTCACATACTTACATAAGTACAACTAAATTAATTTGTATACATAATAGAGCCCACATATGGCATAAATATAGTCATACATAAGTGCACTATTTTATGCCAATAACCAGAACAAAAATGTTATGATACAGAAATTCAAAATTTCATGCAAAATGAATGAACATATGGAACAACAGTTATATCCAGCGCAAAAACATGCTGAATTTATTAGCGAATTTACGTATAAACATAAAAACTCGTACAAAAAAAAAAGAACAAAAACAATAAATAAAAACGTGAGACATTTTGCGCGTTTGACCTTCTTGCAAATATGACATTTGATCTGAATTGAGCAGTTTATTACAGATTTATGTATAAAAATGAAAAGAAAAAAAATTATTTTGACACCTTAGACTACTTGCGGCGGCTACCCCAAGCGTGTGTGACGCTTGATTTGCCAAAAATTAGACGGCATAACTCACTGTCACTCGCTACTCCCATCTCCTCTGATTTGGTGCCAATTATGCCGCTGCAGTTACTCTCTCTCTCTCTCTCTCTCTCTCTCATACATACGTGTGCATATGTCAACGGAAATCGTGTTTGGCGCGCAATGCGTGACTTCATTACAATCGCTTTCCTTGGCTGCTGCTCCGTCGGCGTCAAGCTATTTACATACTTTCTTTGAAGCACTGTTGTCAGCAAACATCGAAAAGTCGTGGGTAAATTGTCAAATTAGAAAAATTATTTCAAACGCGATTTTGTATTTATTTTTTTTATTTTTCGTGCTGCACTTTGCTGTCTTCAAATAAGACTAGCGGGCTCTAGTTGTGCATTTTATCATCAGCACTATTTTTATTATGTCATCCAGCGTAAAACGTTTAGCATTTGAAATGATTTTTTGCAGAAAAAAAAAATTAAACAAAAATAAAAACAGAAAAAAACTTAAGAAGCTGGACGAGTTATTTGCACACATACAATGTACAAATATTTAAATGCAAGTCCACCTGCTACTTGCGTGCTTCGTTTTGGAATCTTGTACATTGCCAACAAACGTCAACTCTACACACTCAGTTCAACAGCCGAGCATTTTGTCTGCACGCGTGCAATTGTTATTCAGTTCAGTGTGTCAGTTGGTTTACTGCAGCTTGCCTATCAACTGCCGGTCATCCACCAACTGACCAAGACTTGGCGAACTCACACACACGGGCTAAATATGCATTTGCATTATGCGCGACGTTGAGACGCCACTTAAAGTTGAGTTCTTTTATACCAAAAGCAAATGAGATCTGATCTCGTCGTATGCGTCCACTTGTGTGTCTGAAGAACGACAACTGAATGCGAGCTCTTTTGTTCCACTTATACACACTTAAGTGTATGAATACGAGTACATGAGTATATGTTGGTGTTTATAAATTTGTGTTCGCTTAGTATATGCGGAATATTGCAAATTGACAGGCGGTAAAAAATGTTGGCGCATAAAAGAAAATTTGTGCTTCACTATTGTTGCAAATTGTCGGCGGCTTGTCAGATTGGTGTCATTTTTGTTTTGGTTTCAGATTTGGATAGACCAACAATTGCATTGCGGTCTCTGCGGTGCGAGCATATATACGTATGTACATATGTGCCCTGCAGAAAGAAGGTAGACTAGTATGCAAAAATTCTAGTTAAAAACCAGTATTTTGAAGATGAAATAATACCAGTTCGTTATTTCTATAGTAGCGAACTAGGAATGGGAGTAATATTAACTTCTACCACTGTGGGTTGTTGATATATCTAACATGCTGTAGCTGAGTTCCATAATCAATTACGTTCTGTTGGAGTATATAGAATGGCGTGTATCGATGCAAACTAATTTGTATATTTTATTATTATTATTATTATATTTTTTTTGATAAATTGGATCTCTCTAAATGTACTTGTATATAACAAGTATAAAGCTGCTGCATAGTAGGACAAATGACAGTTCGTAAGACGTCGCGGTGTTAAAAATATTAGCTGCTTACATGGGCATGAGTGCAGAAATGCAAACCAGATGGATTCTAGAAAACAACTAGTATTTTTCCCTGCTGGGTATATATATTGGAAATATATTTGCCACAAACTGAAATCATTTATATGTACATAATTGGAAGTTGAGAAATTGAAATTCCATAATGTATTGCACATTGTACATATGATAAGAAGAAATGGGTATAAGGATTAGGCGGTTTGCAAAGAAGCTTCTCTTTTATGTTAAATAACTGATTGGCTTTAATGAGAGGTACCGGCATATGGGCCAAGGGTGACCATATTAAGAAACAAACTTATAAATGTAGGGTCTGCTTATATATGAAAAATAAGCAGGAAGAAATGTCTTTGAAAATGCCGAAGTCTTTATACCTTTCATTACCAAATCAAATTTATCGTGATTCATTTTAGGATTAAATATTTATTCTCACATCGAAAAAATTATTTGGGGTATTTTTATATTGGGTGTATGCATTAATTCGTGCGGTTTTCTAAGAGAGGGCTCTACTAGTATTATTTCGCGTCGTGTTCATCTGTGGCTATATTCATTTCAAAGGTACTGTCATTTCACGTCGTTTTCAGTAGATGTCATTTGTTTCATCGTGAACAACAATTTGTTTCATTCATTTGAAAATGCCGAAATTTGTACCAGATAAAGTGTTTTTGCGGGGAGTTCATCTTCATTACTTTAACATGAAAAAAGTGCTACCGAAAGCCATCATATTTTACTGGACGTTTATGGTGACCATGCTTTAGCCGAACAAACGTGCCAAAAGTGGTTTGCACGGTTTAAACAGGGCAATTTCGACTTAGACGACGGAGAACGAACTGGACAGGCAAACAAATTTCAAGACGAAAAATTGGAGACATTGCTCGACGCAGATGCATGCCAGATGCAAGAAGAACTTGCATAAGTATTAGGAGTTGATCAAGCAACCGTTTCCAGACGATTAAAATCATTAGGGTGCCTTATGAATTAAAGCCAAGAGACTCGAACGTTGATTCTGCATGTCGGAAATGTTGCTTCAATGCCACCAAAAGAAGTCATTTTTGCATCGGATTGTCACTGGCGATGAAAAATGGATTCATCATGATAACCCAAAGCGCAAGAGATCGTATGGGAAGCCCGGCCAACCATCGACATCCACGGCAAAGCCGAATATCCATGGAGCCAAGGTTATACTATGTATTTGGTGGGACTACTAGGGTGTGCTCTATTATGAGCTATTGAAATCGGATCAGACGATCAATGGGGACCTCTACCAAAAACAATTGATTCGTTTGAAAAAGGTCATCGCGGCCAAAATATGCGACTAGACACGAATCAATAATTTCATTAATAATCATGACAACGCTCGACCACATGTTGCAAGGCCAGTAAAAATTATTTGGAAAACTGTGGGTGGAAAGTTCTACCTCACCCGCCCTGTAGCCCATACATAGCACCTTCCGATTACCACTTGTTCAGATCAATGCAAAATGCCCTCACCGGAGTACGCTTCACTTCAGAACAGGGTATCAGAAATTTGGTTCGATTCTTTCTTGAACTCCAATACGGAGAAGTTCTTTTGGGATGGTATCCACAAACTGCCAGAAAGATAGTCAAACTCGTAGCTTCCGTTGGGCAATACTTTGAACATTAAATGTATAACGATTTTTTCACAATAAAGTCTTAATTTTCGAAAAAAAAACCGAACGAATTAATGCATACACCTAATAGAAGCAGTAAAACGCATCTAATTTAATCATATGACCTAGAACTTTGCTTTATTATAAAGATACGGGCTTGACATTATGTTTCAAAAAAGATTTCGAGCAAGTGATTGCAGCGACTGGATCGAGTAAATTTCAGTCCAGACGCACAATTTTAGATCACTTTTTGCAGCAATCGGGGCTGTAAGTAAGCAGTAAAGTGCTCAATTTCTCTTCCAAGGCTTTACTGGTCTCGGGCTTATTTGCGTATACAAGCGCCTGCACATAACCCAATGGTGTTAAATCGACGGACCTTGGAAGCCACGCCGCAGGCCCACGTCGCGAGATGAAGCGCTCAGCTAAAGTTTTCTTTAATAAATTGATGGTTTCGTTGGCTGTGTATGGCATGTAGCACCATCTTGTTAGAGGCAAATGTCATCCACATCAACGTTCTCCAACTCAGGCACGAAAAAGGCATTAATCAAGGCTGTATACCATATACTATACTGTGCCACCATTGACAGTAACATTATGGCCTGTTTGATTTTTGAAGAAATATGTGCTCATCGAGCACACGTCTCATTAATGACTTGTTGATTATCATCACTCCAAATGTCACAAATTTGTTTACTAAAGTACTCATTCAACCGAAAATGAACTCTAAATAAAATATCCTTCTGAAAATCGGGATCGCCGGCCATCTCGTTTTGAGCCCACTCATCTAACGTCGACTCCAATTCTTACGTGGGATGGCGGATAGGCTCATTCGGGTCTTCTTCCATACTCTGCTTCACAGCAGCAATATTTTATTCGTTGTGCACTGTACGAAGTCTCTGAGGGTACGCATTATCCGTTAGAGTAAACGTGGTGCGAAACCTATCCATCCTTACTTGAATTACCTACTCTGCTCGGCGATTATATTGACCGAATATTTGACGCTGTGCACGTTGCGTCGCGGAAATATTATTTTGTTATTTTCGCGATTTGCAAACGTTTTTCAGGAAAATGTGAAATGGCAAGCAAAACTGAGTATGAATCCAGTAACAGCTGCCAAAGAAGGATCACCTCAGAAAAAATATTGCCTCATTGAAAGCCATACGTCTAAAAAAAAGATTATCAATTCTGGAAAATCGGCCGTATATCTGCTATAGTAGCCCGATCTGTTCCATGTTTGTTTGATATATCTCTAAAACTAAGGGACTTGTTTGCGTACAAAACAGACCAACAGATCGACATGGCTAAATCAACGCAACTCGTCGTTTTGGTATGAATTTTAATGGGTCTACTTCCCATGTCAGAAATACACTGGGAGGGGTAGATATTCCCTGCCGAGGTGCGACTTCAATTAGAAAATTTAACTTAATTTTTTATTTAAATTAATTTTCCATAAACTTTGGATGTTGGTCATATAAGGATTTGAACCCGAGTCTTCCGAAGGATTAATTCAGATGTCTACTGTGAATAAATTGAATACATCCATCAACGAGAAGCGGACAGAATTTGTCAATCGTAAAGACGCCATAATTCACCAGGACAATTCTAGACCGCACACTTCTTTGGTCTCTCGCCAAAGACTGAGAGAGCTTGGCTGGGAACTTTTGATGCATTCACCATATAGCCCTGGTCTTGCACCGTCAGACTACCATTGTTTGCGATCTTTGCAGAACTCATTAAATGGTAAAACTTTCGAAAATGACGAAGCTATAAAATCACACTTGGTTCAGTTTTTTGCAGATAATGATGTTGCCGGAAAGACTGTGAAAGGTCGTCCAACAAAATGGAAATTACATAATTAATTAAAATTGATAATAAAATTTAAAAAAATGTATATACTTTCTTTTAAAAAATCGCCGTTTTCTATTGGGAAAACCCATGTATGTGTATGCAAATCTATCATAGGTATATAGTGAAAAATAGGGTTATCTATCTATTATTTACAACGCAGATATAAAGCCAATTCAGCATGTGGTATGACCTGTTACTAATATTGAAAAAATACAAGGTTCAAGTCTGAATTTTTAAGGGTAAAAACAGGCGCAACATGTTGCATTTGTAACGTACACATATATAAACATACATAAAGACCTTGGTATCCTACTGGTTAAACCTGGTACGAAGAACGTCACAAAACTGAGAAGTCGTTCCAACGTGTTAGCGAACGCTTTGAACAATTCATCCAGAAATTTTCGACTGTAGCGAAAAGATATTCCCGCCTGTTAAGGAGAGCGACACAGTTTGAAAAGGGGGTAGAGTAAACTCGAGATGTTCTTAATTTATTTTTAAAATTTGTAGATTTGTTGTTAGGCTTAAGTTCATTTAAGCTGTGTCGCGCAGAGGTTTTGAGTCTTCCTCTACTTGTCCCTACAGCTGTGGCGAAAATCATTAGAGTGGTAGCCAATGCTTTTTCCGTGAAGCCTCATTAAACAGTGACCTGTTATTATGTCTATCGTTATGTTCATGAAGAATCGGTCTCGAAGTATAAGATGTTTTGCTTTTTCGCGTCTGGTCTTACTGCACGTGATCTCATCAAGCCATCTAGAGTTCCTTCTTTGGCAAAAGACAGTTTTATCATTACGTACTTTCCCGTGGACAAAGTTAAGCCGGCATCGTGTTCATAGTTTATTGTGGATAGAAGGGTTTTTCGTTAGTTGATCTGTCATGTAATTGCCTGGGAGGTCACTGTGCCTGAGTACCACGGCAGTATTGCATTTCGGCGAGAGAATATCTTCGAAAAGACGTATCATGTCAGTTTAGGCTGCCGAGCATCAGCATATTTAGGCCACCAATCGGGCTCATAGTGATACCACTGATAATCGAATTGGCCTGGTCAAACCAATCGCAAAGGAAGTGTCTTAAGGTCACAGGCTCTTCCTCCTCTCTACAACTCCTGCAAAAGTCATTTTATGATGTGCCCAGTCTCTCTATGACAATTTTTTTCTTTTCAGCGAGATAAGCTCCCTCAACCTTTTCTTGTTCCAACTATTTTGTTGAGACTATTCTATCTTCAGTACGCAATCTACGATGAAAAACTCCCCTATAATAAAATTACAAGTGAAGAGCGGCATGCCTAAACTTTACCGCGATGTCGAAAAAGGAACTGAAGTGCACTTCCTGGTAAGCTCGTCATCTCGCCATCTTGTTATCTGGTATGCTACTGGGTATGCTGTATGGGTACCAAGCCTTTCTAGGTTGGTAAAGAATTCCCTTGGGTATCGCGTTTAGTGATTTTCGGTAGCTCTCTACCATCTCTGATTTTATTATAAACACTTAGAGCTCTCAGTACTGCTGGCTATCAGTGTTCATGAGCCATAATCATTTATATCTAGCTTTCAAATAGTTTGAAGTAGTTTTTAGAGTTTTTTAGCTAATTTCGGATAATATATTTTGTATTTCGGTATGAACTTCGTTAAACAAATTCGGTCCTCAATATTTGGTTATGCGCATGAATGGTTAAAAAGTTACACAATCTTTTCCTAAGAATTTTGGGAAGCGGCAGGTGTCTCACCACTACTCAAAAGTTTTGGATAAGACCCCCTGAATGATTGATTTCTGACTTATGTCTAAATTCGGCTAAATATTGTCGGTAAAATAACATTAATCCTATTAACTAGATATAAGAGAATAATTTTAGGTTGAGTGTGAGTTTCAACTACAAAGTTTACACAGTGCAATACCATAATATCTGCCATTTACCTGTATTTCTTTTAAAAACGAGTGTTGTGCTAATAAAAAACTGTTTAGCTAGTTTTATTGTATTTAAACCATTGATACATTGAACCGAGTAATCCATACCATACCTTCAGTGTATTTACATTTACATTTACATTTATGTTATCAATCTTAACAGTATGTAAAGCAGTTTGCTGTTAATTGCTATACAATACCATCGTTAAGCAGTGCAAGTTATTTGAATAAATGTATAAAACATACATAAGTATTATATTATATACGTGTATATAAAAGTATCGGTGTCTTGTATCAATTATTGCAGTAGAAGTGAAACAAAAAAATAATAACAAAATAAAAAAATATAAAAAATTCACAAAGGTTTTATTGCATTATAAATTTTTATTGGTAAAAATTGCAAGTAATTTTTCTAAAAAATACATAAAAAATTAAAAAATTAGAATAAAAATTATAGAAATCAGTACAATTGGAAAAGTACTAAAAAATAGATACATAACATCAATAAATTTGTTTGGAAATCAAAATTTAGGTATACGTATTAACCAAAAAAATAAGATAAAATTAAAATTCAAAATATAAAAAATTTATTAAAGAAATAAAAAATTAAAAAAATAAAATAAGAAGTATGAAAATTTAAAAACTTAAAAATAAAAATATGAAACCAAAAATATAAAATATAACAATATAAGAAATAAAAATTTAAAATATTTAAAATAAATAAAATGAAGTTTATTTAAAAATTTGAAAAATTCAAAATAAAAAGAAAATGAAAAGATAAAAAATTCTAATTTAAAAAATAAAATACCAATGAAATAAAGAATCACTTTTCTAAACTTTTTTATTTTAGATCAAGAAAAACTTGTGTTTGATAAAGAAAGAAAAAATAAGTCAAAAAAAAATTTAAATATAAAATAGCTTTTAATATTGTTTAGTATTTTACAAAATGCAAATAAAACAGCAGCTTTTGAAATGGACAAAATAATACAGCTGATTTAATTTTATTTAATTAAATAAAAATTAAAGTAATTTATAAACAAAAAATAAACTAAAAATAAGTATTTTTTAGCTTCTGGTCTCAAAATTTAAAATAAAAATATTTTTTTGTCGATGAAAATTTGTTTAATAAAAATACTTTAAAATATTTAAATAATAATTTTTAAATTTGTAAGTAGCAAAACTAATAAAAAAAGAAATTAAAAAATTATACACATTTTTATAAAATTAAAAATTTTACATAATTAAAAGAAAAAACTAAAATTATAAAATTTTTTTAATTAACGAAACAATCATATTATGTAGATATAATAAAAGTTTAGATAAACCATAATAAAAAAGCAGTAAAACTATAAAGTGATCTTAAAACTAGCAAAAAAATAATAAAAAATATGTATGTATGTAATTGTCTCCCAGAATCAGTAAAATTCAATTTTGTTTTTTCAAATAACTTAAAGCGTATTTTTCTTTATTTTCAATTTTATTTTTTGATAACAATTTTGAATAATTACATTAATAAACAATAAAAAACTTTAAAGATTTTTTTTAATATTAAAAATAAGAGAATAAATGAAATAAAAAAAATTAAAAATTTAAATGACTAAAATTGTAATAAATGTGAGGCTGTCTGTGCGTGCATTATTTATTAAGTGACTCTGTAAAATTTTATTTGTTTTTGTATGTATGTAAGTGTGTATGATTTTGAAGAAAAAAATATGATTGGATTTCCGCTTCCGTTTGCAATGTGACAATTTTCTATTTATGCTTAATTATTATTATTATTATTATTATTATTATTAATAGCTGTACGCGTGTGTGTGTGTGTGTGTAATTTTACTATTATTTATTGCTCTATTAACGGTGAATGTTGTTTATTTTTATTTTTATTTTCTTTTTTCGCTAAAAATTGTTGTTGACATTCTACGCCCGCTTGTTGCTACTGTTGTTCTCTTTATATTATGCATGTTGCCATGGCGTATGTTGTTGCTGTTGTTACTATTATTATTATTATAGTATGGTTGCAGTTATGTGCTAATATTATTATGGCGATTAATCAGTGCATTATTAATTTATTTAACTTAATTAGCGATAAAAAATAATGCGAAGCAAAGCAATTGTGAAATACATACATACATATGCACGAGTGCATACCATTACAGTACATTTTAGTGCATATCTAAGTGAGCTATGCGTACATATGTATGTGTGACTCAAGCATATTATGGTGTTTAATTAATTTTTTGACGGCTTGCATATGACTAATAAAATAAATATGTAATTATATGTGTGCGTGTGTGTGTGTGTGTGTATTTCAGCTGGCATATGAGACATTAGCGCTGTTGATTGACTGACTGTTTTGTTTTATACTTTGGCGATGGCTTTTACGGCTCGTTTACATGTGACTATGTGTGTGTTATAAGGTGCTTAACCGCGTACGAATCCTGTTAGAAAATAACAACAATAATGATTTTGTAATATTGCTTAACTAAATTGGCTATAAATTGTGTTCATTAATTATTGTATTATATATTTGCGTATGTATGTATGTATATAGCTATATATGTAGGGATATGTACGTGATTTAAGAATTATACGAGAAGTTCGCTAATTGCTTTCCATTACAAATACAAATATAATAAAAGTTGATTTATTAGAAAATGGAAGAAAATAAAAGCAGTATTAAATACTCATTAATTCATCTATGTTTGGATAGTTTTTAAACTAATAAAGCGTTTGTTTCCTTTGTCCTTCGTTTTTTTGTTTGTTTTTTTTTTTTTTGTTTCTGCAATGCTTTAACTACTTCAATTATTTTCATGAATTTGCAAAATAATATGATTAAATTGGTGCTTTTTAATTTTTGTATTTTTTTTTTTGGTTTTGTTCGGGAGGCGGAAAATGCTTCGATTGAAGTGGTTGCTAGGAGGATGTGAGGTGATTGTTTTGTGTGCTTATATAGCAAATTAGTTATTTAATTATTTTTTTAGGTATCTAACTAAATATTTAAGTATTTTTGGTGCTTAGCTTCTTATTAAAGTTTACTTTGTTGTTGTTGTGGTGGCACAAAGCCATATCCGGATGCGCCGACAATCACACCGCTGCTCTCATCCAATGGATTTGGTGGCGATGGAGGGAATAAAACGGGTCCTGATGTAAAAAGAAAATAATGAGTAATTAGGAAAAAATATAATTAAAAGGGAGAGAAAGGTTTTAAATGAATATACATATATATATATATATATATAAATTGGTAAAATTTATAAGAAGTAATGAAATTTATGTATAAATATAAAATAATAAATAATAAATATATAAAATAAAAAAGTAAAAAAGGTTATAAGCAAAAGCAAACAGTATAAGTCTTTGTTTAATCAAAAATGGTTACGATTTCCAAATATAGACACCAGAAAAGGAATAAGTATTTTTATAAAGTTTTTTGTTCTTTTTGACAATGGAAATACAAAAAAAAAATTTTAAAAATTGAAAAAGCAAAAGTAGTTTAGTTAAAAATATTTTCCTTCTAAAAGGACTAGTTTTCAGTATTTGGAAACTGGTTTCGTAATGCCATTTTTTAATTAACAATAAGTAATAATTAAAAGTATAAAAGCGATTATATAAGAAAAAAATGCATATTTTAAAAGCCAAGAAAATTTCAATTTGGAAAAAAGGACCAAAAAATACATAAGTGGTTTATTTAATTTCTTCAAAAAAATAAAATAAAATAATAAGAATAATAATAAAATATAATTAGAAGTGAAAGAAAGACTATTAATAAATAAAAACAAGAAAAATAATATTGTTATTTAAAATAATGATAATTAAAAATAAAAAAATTAATTAAATAAAAGTTAATTTTAGAATATTTTTATTTGGAAAACGAAAAGAGATTTTTATAATTGAAATTAAAAAATAATTTAAAGTAAAATATATCAATTATTATTATTAAGAAAAAACAAAAAGAATTCAAAAATTTATAAACATTTTTTTTGAAGAAAGAAAAAAGCGACCAAAAAGTATCAAAAAAAAAAATATTTTATTTAAAATAATAATTAAAAAGCAGAAATAATAAAAAATTTTAGAATTTTTTCGTAAAGGAATAATTTTTAGTACTTTTAAGACACTTGTAAAATTATAAATAAATAATAATTAAAAGTAATACAAAGAGTATATATGAAAATGAACAGAATATATATAGAAAGATAATTTAATTTTAAAAAAAATTATAATACTGTTTGTTACAATAACATCTTAAAATAACTAAAAACAATAAAAATATATAATTAGAAGAGAATGAAAGACTATTATGAAATAAAAATAAAAACAATAAAAAGTTTTGTTACTTAGTGCACTGGTAATTAAAAACAAAAAGAAAAATTATAAAATAATATTTTTTTTCTTCCAAAAGGCATCAAATTTAGTATTGGGAAAGTGGTTGTTTAATGCCACTCTCAAAACTTAAAACCCTATTTTTATAAATAATTAAAATTAAAAGAAAGTTGATATATATGAAAACAAACAAAATAAATATAAATATATACACTAAAAAATCTTATCCAATTATAATTAAAAAAACAAGAGAATTCAAAATTTCGTAAATATCTTTTTTATATATAAAAAAAAGTAATAATAAAAAATATATATAAATAGAATTGAATGAATGACTATGAAAATTTTGTTATTTAAAATAATAATAATTAAAAAGATAGAGAAAAATAATTAAACAATAACTTTTTTCTTCAAAAAGGTGACTTCGTGAGAGAAAAATTATAAATAAAAAGATAACAGATAAAAAATTATAAAATACAAATCCAAAATAGTTATAGCTAAGAATAAACCTGCGGAGGCAAAAAATTATTTTTCGCATTTCTTCCAAAAATTAATAACAAAAATGTATTGAAAGGTCATAATGAAATGAAAACAGGATTATGAATTATTTTTAATAAAATAAATAAAACAAATTAAAAAAAATTAAAAAAATATTTTTAAGTTCTATATTTCCTCGTTAGCGCTTTGTAACCACTGAATTACAAAGCGCTAACTATATATGTATATATATGTATATATTTCCTCGAGAGGGGATAATTTTTTTTGTATTAAGAAAAGGTTTTGTTACAAAAATACATTCTGAATTAAAAAAACATATAAAATTAACAGCAAGAACGTTTCAAATAAAAGAAATATTATAAATTTCTTTCAAATTCAAAATAGTTATCACTAGAAATAAAGAAAAACAAAATAAGATATTTATAAATTTTAATCTCTTAGAAATATTGCTAGTGTCTGAAAGGCAGCATTACTAATGCTGCTTTGAATATTTAATAAAAAAAATTTTAATAATAAACTAAATTAAAATGATTACATTCTCACACAGCGCTCAGCCAATGCTCAATCTTACTCATTTTCAAACTCCCATTTACCTCGATTATTGCGTCCATCTCGAACTGAATTTTGACCTGAACCCAGTGAATTAAAGTTGAAATCTGCAATGGGGAAGAAACGCTGACCGGCCACCAGAGCCAATGTCATGCAGATGGCAAAGAAGGAAGCGAACTGCAAATGAAAAGAAAATCAAAAATATTATATTATTTTATATAACTGTAAGGTAATAAAAGAGTGCCGAAAATTTTACTTAAATTTAATGGCTATGTTAATGAGCGGCGTGAAAATTTGTAGTAAATCAAAAAATTAATAATACTCAAACTAAACGAAATGGAAAGAAGTTCCACCTGCATAGAGCCATGCATATAGACACAATTATACATACTGAAAAACATATGTCTGTAAGCTATTAATCACTCATTTTACATTTTTACACCAACTCCTGTTTATGTTGAACTTCTTGTCTCTCACACTCTTTCTCACACTCTCGGCATACCAGCCACATGCCTATCCTACAAATTATTTGATTTAGTGTTTAGCGAAGCGTTGCCAATTTGTTGAAACAAACGTTGCAAATTTCTCATTTGATTTATGCACAAATTTTTATTTTTACGTGCTTAATGTTTATAATTTTTAATTTTTTTTTTTCAAATTTTACCAACTAGAGTGTCTGGTTTTTGCAGCGTTTGTGGCTTTCCTTGCTGACATGAAATAGTGAAAAGGAAGGAACCAACTCTGCGGAAAAAAAGACTTTTAAACAAGACAACGATCAGTGGAAGAACTAAAGTGAAAATCAGCACCTCCTTTCTGAGAATATTAACCTAATGAGCCTAATTTATATAGTAGGTGTGTCCAGTCCGTTCTCTGTAATAGAACTAATTGGACTAAGATAAGAGAAGATGTCTACAAATCAAATATGAATTCTGTTTAAAAATATATTTGGTCTTTAAAATTAAAATTTATTATTTGATTTAATTGGAAAGCAGTCATTTCATAGAGTAAGTAATCTCCAAAAAAAATACTCAATTTTACAAAAAGTTATGCTGTATAATACACAAAAATGAGGACCCCATAATCTGTGCCATGGGATAAGCCTTCTCAACATCGCATATAAGAACCTATTGAGCATACTATGTGAAAACTAATACAGCTTGCCGTCTACAAAATGATTGAACTTTATCAATGTGGCACGGATGATATTAACATCATCTGCCCCAAAAACTGCGCCGTTAATTTTGCTTACTACAGAATGGGTAATGGGCGAATGGGTCTGGTAGTGATCGAAGACAAGGCAAAATATCTCCTGTCATCACACATACCTATATGGTATACTTCACTGTTGACCGTCATAGCTTTGAAGGTATAGATGATTTCGTCTATTTTGGAGTAGAGCTCTGTTGGCAAAAGCGATTCCTTGTTGGCTTTCGATGCTGAATTTGTTGGTGGTGTTAATGCTACTACGTTGAAAAGATGAGTTGGAGAAAGAACTGATCCCACTTGGTATATTCAACTGGCGCTGAACTGCTAACATTAGAAAAGAATGTCCTGCTGTAATGGCGTACGCCGTGTCTATGCCAATTAAGAAGAAAATATCTCTATTATACCTCTCTAATAAGAAGATACTTCAGAAATTATAGCCAACCAACCCTTAATTGTCCAACGTTAAGTAAATAAAAAATGAGAAAAAATGTTAATACCTATTCAAGTTAGGAGAAAGTTGACTATTTATTTTAGAAAAATAATACCATTATACCGAATTGTTATGGAATTGCCAAAAATAACGATATATTTCAATATCCTGAGATATTAAATAGCTTGAAGACTCGAGTTTTAAACTCCCATTCTGAGTTTAGATATTTTTTTTTTGAAGCGTTGAAAACTATTATGCAATCAAAAACAAATATATTTTTTTTTTATATTCTTTAAATATTTCAAATAAATTTATTATCTCACATAAATTATTTATAATCAATTGCAGGCATA
This sequence comes from Ceratitis rosa, assembly GCA_037013455.1. Taxonomy (NCBI): domain Eukaryota; kingdom Metazoa; phylum Arthropoda; class Insecta; order Diptera; family Tephritidae; genus Ceratitis; species Ceratitis rosa. The sequence goes on along the minus strand of JAWMAG010000020.1, from coordinate 8,778,151 downwards.
TCTCAGCACAAAATCAATATTTTGTGGGTGTTTTCGCACGACTTCTACAATATTTTCGCTGTAGGAGTGAAAAATTAAACATAGATATGAAAAAATAAAAACAAAAAAGTGGCAAAATAATCAATTCAAAAGAGGCGAGAATTGCACATGCCTTTAAGTAGTTAAACCATGTAATTTTTGCAAACACACACATACATACATTAAATGATTTTTATATAAGAAAAACTGAAGTTGAAAGAAAAATGGTCTCACTTTACACATACGTGTATGTGCCTGTGTATGTATTATGTACATGTGCCGAAGTGTTGGCTGCAACAATTTAAGAATTCATTGACAATGAACATTATATTATTGTCTGCACAACAGTTATGCAGATACACATGTGTGTGTATATACATACATATATATATCTAGCATGACACAGCCGTGGTTTAATAAATAAAAATACAAAATTGTTTTTTTTTTTTTATTTCTTTAAGTGATATTTTTAATAAATAATTCACTTTAGTTGCAAATAGACTTGTTAACATTTATGCCAATGACAAAATTAAAAGAGCAGAACTCGTTTATACTATTTTTATTTTATTTTAAATAGACAATCGTAGTCAATAGTCAATTATATCAGTATAAATAATAACATTAATAAAAACAATAAAATCGGTAGACATACAGACAGCAAACACGAGACATGGCAAGTCAATTGTTGCAAAATATGAGGATAATATTGCAGAACTAGCATATGTACATACATACATGTATAATATATATTGGTATTCCATACATATGGTAAAATGGATATTAGAATCAATTACAATAAGTAAATGTATTAAAATATGTCTTTGAACAAGCACAATGACATAAGCACACACGCAATGCTTGCATTCATAGTTTGTATGTATATATGCTAGTACATATATACATATATATACCACAAATAAAATATTGTACATACATACATTCATACACTAGTATGTATGCGAACTTATGCGTGTGTGTGCTCCTGAACTTCTGCACGCATTTGTTGTAAAATATAATTATTATGTTGGAAAGCGTTATTTAACAGTTGGAATTAATACAATATGAAATCGCGTGCTTCCACCATTACAACAACAACAAGCCCAATAATCATAATACTCATACGCCTGACTGCACATAAGTATGTATGTACATAAAAAAGTTACTTAATTACTTAGATTTACAATATTCGTTTGTTTTCGTCGGAAGCGGAGGACAAAAGGTGGCGTTAAAAAAAATTTAAAAAATTAAAAAATAAAACTAAAAATAAATAAATTTTCAAAAACACATCGAATTGGTGAAAACAAAATTGTCAACACTCGTTACAAATGCGTACGTATGTATATACGAGTATGTAAATATGTTTGTTATAGCAAATTTCCACATTGTTGGCCTTGAAAGGAATGCAAGCATGCAAACTTCCACTTCGCTGCTGTTTTAGATCTAGAGATAAATATGTTTAGAGATATTTACTTACATACATACATATATAAATGTGATTTATAATACCAGAAGTAGTTCAAGTACGTCAATTTTTTCATGTTTACACGTATGTACATATATATGTATAATAGTATGTTGCTGACAGACAACGCTTGGAGCGACAAGAATTAGTGTAAATATCATATACTCGTACATCATACAAATATACGTACGTACATACATATTATGGCAAAGCGAAACAGCAGGTGTCGCCATTATGTGGGTTGAATTATTTTTTTTCTTTTTTTAATTTATTTTTTTGTCTTTTTTACTTCTTAAACAGTTTTCTTGCATAATTAAAATATACCTTTATACCAAATTGTTGTTGTTAATATTATGTAATATTGATAATATTCGTTTTATTTAGAGCAGCAAATTATTTTAAACTTAGAAATGCAATGTATAATGGAAATGTGGAGGAAAGCGTTTTTCACTTCTCACTTCAGTACTTCGCATTGTGCTTTTAGAAAAATTGTTTCAATAACAAATGAACCTGCCCGGACGCTTTATGGTTTAATGAGGAATATAAAAAATTAGAAGATTAGATTACTCAAGCTCTATAAACGTTCCGGCAAAACTTATTCCGTCACTTGAATTTGCGCGCGACTTCGGCCACAATGGAATTTTAAGATGGTTGTAATAAGATTTTTATTCGGTTTTTATGTTATTTAATTTTTTATAACTTATAAACTATTATGTTAAAACACATGATAAAGAAATAGAAGTCATATTCATACAGAATATACCATAAGTCTTCCACATATTAGCCTATATAAAGAGTTTTCTATGTTTTGAATTTCAAACAAATCGAACCATAAATATCGGCCGCGGATCCATGCATTGACATAAGCCAGGAGCCATCTATGTTCCCTATATTAAGCAAAACCGCAGCATCGAATTGATTCCAAGCCCACTTCCCAGAAGTAAAAGTGTTCCCGACATTGAATTGGACAAGAAGCTATTTCTGTTCGGAATTTGATGTACCATACATCGCACTGTAAACAAGATTTGTTTTGATTAGATCAATCCGAGGTCCAGTTCCCGTAAGAATAAGTATTAACCATATTAATATAGGTCATTCGAAAGGCCAGGATTGGAATCTTGGTACGACCAACAACCAAAAGTTATAGAAAATTAATTCAAATAAAAAATTTAGTTAAATTTTTTAATTCCGATCGCCCATTGGCAGGGAATGTCAACCACTCCGAGTGTATTTCGGACATGAAATAAAAGGCTCATCGTAAAAAAACCATCAGCCGTTCGGAGGCGACTTAGTACAAACTGCAGGTCTCTTCATTTGTTCGGAAAAACATCAATACCCTAACCACAAATTGGAGGATGAACTCGTCCGAAAATCGCTTTAGCGGTTATAAAGCGCCAGTTATATGTATATAATATACTCACGAAGCTACCTCAGTACTATGTTTTATGTAGATCAAACGATAAATAAAATATAAAATATGTGCCAAATTTCATTCAAATCGAACGATTTAAAAATAATTTCGGATTTTTCGAATAGGTCGGTCCTTTTTTTATCGAATGCTTATGTCATACGCAGACCACACTCTCTAAACTTCAAATCTCTACGATCAATAGTTCAGACTGTGGGTTGATCCGTTAGTCGTTCAGGACAACCCCTTACGTATATACATATATATATATACATGTATAGATTGGACAAAAGCATACTATTTTGAATGGGCCTTGATACTAGAAGTGCTCGTAATAATATTACCTTAAACACGAAAATATTTATGGTCCTGTGAATTCAAAACGTCAGTTTCCAGTGATTGTTATATAATCGCAAATACGTTCGCAGACTTTTCAACCACACAGCCATTCATTAACCCTTACTTATTGCCTTCTTGTGATTGCGTAAAAGTAAAAAGGTTATTTAATTTAAAGACCCAGCTTAATAAAAATTAATAATTTTAGTACATATTTTGCAATTTAAATATATAAATGCATATATTATATTTCATAATTTCAACAACTGAATAAAAAGAAAAGTGTATTTTTTGGTTTATTATGAACTTTACTCCGCCTCAATACTCCGCCTTTGACTAACTCCATAGTGATAATAAAACATAGATAGTTAAAATCTTAATGTGAATTAATCGAACGGACTTGAAATTAGTAGAAAGGGATATAGTGTTAGCCGATTAGTTTTTCGGCGGCGCAAGAGCGGACAACAAAGACAGTCTGCCAACACGCGAACAGGCAACGTAGTTTGGCCATGCAAAATTCATGGGCACATCCCTTTCATTTTATAGTTAAGTAAACAACAATACCTTAAAATTAACTAAGTCGTTTCAGGAAAGGAAAGTTCAGCAAACTGAATCATAAAAAGAAGAAAAAAATATCAAGCAAATTGAACCATAAATGAGATTTTGAAGAACTACTATCTGCATGTTAATCTAAACGATCAGCTAACAATATATTAAATTTCAAGTGAATTTATAAATAAATAAAATTTTCTCATATAAATCGGTTCCTGGTCCACTTGCCAGAATAACGTAAATTTTTGTATAAAAACGATATCCGTATTTAATATACGAATAATTGGAAAATATTTGTTTAAGTCCAGCCGCTCTAAGTTCTATGTTTCTATTAAGAAAAAAAGCGGATAAATTAGCGCACTTAACAGTTGTTAGTTAATAATTAATTGAAAAATACAACAACAGTTTACATAGCTGATGTTGGCTCAGTGCTGGAGCACTCGCATGCTAAGTCAGGAATCATTGGTTCGATACCTGGCCAAAGAAGTCCGATAAGAAGATGTGGTGATCTCCGAAACAGCTATTGTATAACAAAATATTCATCCATTCATACAAACAAATAGGTCTTTCGCTCACTAACTTATAACAAAAATTACAATTTGATTTTGTATTATATTATTAATAGTGGCCCCGATGCTTTGATCCCTTGAGAAAAAATACCCTAGTTCCTACTAGAGCAAAATAGGTTGGATAGAAAACTTTTTATCATACGGGTCGACCCTAAGAATGTTGTTTCTAGAAAAACGCGTTTAAATTACCTTGCGGCTCAGGGCGTACTACTCGGAGACGATCACGTAGTATAGGTGCTATAACTTCATCAATATTTCAAATTTCGTTCAAAAATGTTTACAGTGTGTTCTTAACATTTATATATAGTAATTTAAAAAAATTAAGGTTTATCAAACCAAGTTACCAGACTACTACCTTAAATCCTCTATATAGTCTGTGGTCCCTGGCTCCTGGTCCGCTTCCGATAAAAACATTTCTAAATTTTTATTTATTTAATTCGAACAATAAATAAGATTTTTGGATTGGATTAGTTCTTGGAAACACCTCCCGGAAACAAAAGTAGTGTTCCTAGTATTCAAGTAAATCGAATCATAAATATGATTCTTTCGATTAGTCAGTTCCTGGTCCACTTCCCGGTGTGAAAAGCAAATGTTGCCCGATCCTCATACGAGGGGATTAACAAAAGTTCAGTCAGTTGGTAACTTTCAAATTGTTTTTGTTAAATCTAAAAATACCGAATCCCTTGCAATTACTTTATTAATTTACAGCCGATAAAAATATTAAATCCCAAATTGCATATGGAACGATTGCACTGTCTTTAAAGACTATTTTTAAGTAGTTCCGAAAATTCCAGACCGGAAATCTTTCCGTAGAGGACGAGCCCCGAGAAGCTGAAGTCTAAAATTGGTAAAGACCAACGATTGACACATGAAATGATTGCTAATGAATTGGGCTTGAATACCATGGCTGTATCGCAAAAATTAAGTAATCATCTGGTATACCCGAATAAATCTGCTCGATGGGTACCATGAATTTTAAATGAGGCCCAAAAAGATGCATTTTCTCAATTTTTCCTAAACAAATTCGAAAGTGGTCAATCTAGCAACTTTAGCAAAGTCGTTACTGGTGATGAATCTTTCTTCTATTAGTACGATCCAAAAACCAAACAGCAGTCCATGGTATGGAGCCCAACGGGAGCAAATCCATCCGTAAAATCTAAGCAACAAAAATCAACAGCAAAAGTAATGATGTCAGTTTACGATCTAAAATCGTAACTGCTATTCCACTTGAAAATTTTTCAAAAATTTGTTGAAAAATAGGAAGAAAGAGGATTCGCATGACAACGTGCTATCCAACACTGCTGAAATAACAAGGATTTTATTGCGATCTCTGTGATCGAAGAAATACGTCCAGCACCATATTCCCCGGATATAGCACTTTGTGATATCTGGTTATTTCCAAAAATTAAAAAAGATTTAAAAGGAAAGGTCTTTAATAGCAACGGAGAGATAATTTATGCGGCTAATAGTGAACATGGTAAGCTTAAAAAGCAAGATATTGATGACTGTTTTCAGAAGTGGATCTATACGTTTTAGAAATGCATTAAAATCAATGGCGATTATGCATAGAAAATAAAAAAAAGACAAAAATGACGAAAAAATACAAAAAATATATTTTTTCCTGGTCAGCTTATCGTACTTTTGCTAATCCCCTCTTACATACCCGATATGCACAGAAAACTTTATAAAAATCGGTCCAACTGTTTCATAGGAGTTTGGTTACAAACATAGTGACACGCAATTTTATATATTAGATAATTTATTTATTACGATTTAAACCAAAATAAAAAAATAATAATAACTAATATAATGATAATAATAATATATTAAGTAATTAACATATGAAGTTAGTATTATTATTATTTAAGCTAAAATAAATTTAATAAAAAGAAAATTATATTTTTCTACTTGAAAATAATTTATTTATGTTAATTATTTACATTCAAATTATTAGGAGTTAAACACAAACAAAAAAATAATAATAAGTTAAATAAGCGATGAACAAATAATTTACTCAGTTGCGAAACTCCGCACTCCCTGCATATTTTCCATCAAAATATTATTCAATAGCTTATACCATACGATTTTCAGTAAGTCATGCTGATTTTTGATGTATAATGCTTAACAAGCATAATTAAATATTACCGTTGCTGTCAAAATAAAAGCCAACATCACCGTCGCACATACACACATATGGTATGTGCATTAACTTTGTATTACAACTAATTTCACAACGGTAAACTGCTAACTAAAATATGCAATAAAGTTGCTTTCATCTGGAAGAAAAACGCAAATAGAGTACATTAAATTTGCGTAAAAAGCCATCAAGTAAAAGATTTCAAGCCACACAATTGTTGGTGGTGAAGGTGGTTGTGACGGTGGTGTTGGTGGTGGTGGCAGCCTGCGGGTTAACCACAGAGTGAAACATGATATTGCTTAAAATGCTAATAGGATCTATAAATTCAACAATGCATAGTACATTGACTTGCTTGTACGTGTATGCTAAGAGCTACAAAAAAATATGCAAAATCGCCAGAAGAGAAAAACATGAAAAAAGTTTGGTTTTAAGAGAAAAGTAAAATAGCAATATATGTAGATAAAAACAAATTAATACAAAATGCAACCACATGTGGTTACACATTTCACAATAAACATATTGCACTGCGCGAAAAAATAAATATATTTAAATAAAATTTTTATAGTGTATTTGGTGACCTGCATCAAATCAAGAAACACTTAGGATAGCATCGTCCTGATCTACCCGTTTTGAGGTAAAGAGATATAAGAATCCCGCTATCAACTGAGCACGGGTCAAAATTTCTAGGCTTTATCTTAGACAAGCAACTCTAATTCAATTCTACCACAGCCTTCTAATACATGAAAATAAGCAATAGGCACGAGATGGTACCTAAGTCTAATATCTACTTAGCAGTAGTAAAATCAACGTTCCTTTGCGGAGCTATTGTTTGGTGAACAGCTGTAAGTATAGCTCCAAATGCTAAATTTATTATGTATCAGGGCTGTGCTGAGGAGCACTCTATATATATCCTGCCACTGGGCTGAATGGCATAAAACAATCGGCAACAATAACCGCACTCTGTTTAAGGGAGTCAAATCAATGACTCACTCAGCTATTGAGACACTCAAAAATATTGAATAAATGAAATTTAATAGCAAGCTATACAAATCGATGCTGTCCAATTACATTCACTGGAAATTACTTTAGAACAGGAATTTCCAATAGAGAAGAATGCAAAGATAATTACCACACTCCTTATGGCAGTTCGGAAATATGTACGTAGGAATCAAAGCTTGAGGGATGAGTCAGCGAAGGTCTTTTCTCAAGCAACTTTCCTATGGAACTCTCTTTCAGGCTACCTATCTATTGATGTGTCTTACAGGTGTAGTGTTATCCGCCATTATGGAAACAGCAAAGTAAATCATTTGGATATCATAATTTTCAGCGCCAGTCAGCAATAAAAGCAGTTTGCCAAACAAAACAGACTATCACTCACATGAAAACCTGGTCGTAGCGCCATCGAGGGAAGTTGTAAGGTGAATGAAATTACTAGGCAAGGTACGACCAAGCAGATTCCTATCGATTAAGAACATATTGGCAGTACTAGGTTCATGAGAGTATCGAAATGGTTGGATAACAAAACCTAATGGTCAAGTTTTTATAACATCACAATGAAGCTTCGACAGATCCAAGTGTAATCGATACAATAAATCGGTAGCCACCACAGTCTAAGCTAACCTAACCTTTTGGCTTTAATTTTATTAGAGCCAAGCCCAAACCAAATTTGGCATTATTATTTCATCATCTTTGATTCATTTACTAAATTAGACACGGTTAACAATTATAAATTAAAAGAGTTTGCGCATAACCACTTTAATTGCAGAATCTTATTAACACCAATCTAGATTGCATATGTTAATAGTCCCTACGACAGGAAGATTTCCATCGGGCGCCGTAGTCTAATGCATGTAACCCTTTTAGATTTCCAAGTACTGCTGTTTCTTCCTGACGGATCAGAATGAGATGGAATGCATTAGCAACAGGTGCAATAGCAGCAGAGAATACGCCCATTTCTTGCTTACAAGTTGGCGTAAGGACTGCCACACAGTTGTTGGCCACAACATACTCGCATCCCATGCGAGCAGATCGGGCATTACTGGCGGTGACACATGTATGAACTACAAGGAGGAAGTCATAAGTAAGACGTTAGAACACCTCCTCTGTTTCTGTCCAGTCTTAGATTCGCAGTACAAACGGTTAGAGAGGCTTTCTTGAACTTCGCGATAGGCGTTGATGTCATATACCACGACAACTTTAGTTCGCAAGTAAGGCAGATCAGCTGGCCAATGTAACCTAACCTAGACTAGTAGTTTTTGATTTATTCAGAGACGGCTAAAGAAATAGATCCTGCAACTTAGAGCAACGAATAAATAAGTTTTTTTTCAACTCCCCACCAACTAATGAAATATGCACACAAATTTTCCTTTAAATTAGTCTAGTCGCTTATGAGTGTTTAAACTATATATACATATATGGTATACAAAGATATGTACCTATATGCGAAATATGAAGGAGAAGTCTTTGCTTAATTTTACATTTTTACATTTTTCACTGTATGACGCTTAGTAGTAAAAAGAAATCCATTATTTTTCCTTCAAATTGAAGGCTCTAATTTTGACTTTTCCTATCCAGCCTTATTCAAATGGTTCCAGGTGCTTAGATGACGGTCAGGCTCGATAATGACCATGGTTTCATAGACATTTTCGACAATTGGCCTTCCACTCCGTGAAGCATCTTTTACTTCAAAATTACTGGAATGGAACCGAAATTGTGCACGATTGAGTGTAACATTACCAGGATCATAAAATCTATTTACATTGTCAGAAAGTTTCTTTAGTAGGAACCCGATCGGACTTATACAACGCGAAATACAGAAAAATAATGCCATCTATTGGAAAAATAATGGACATATTTCTACTATACCTAATATACATATAACAGAGAGTCCAGATTTTAAAATTCGTCTACATATCTTTTCAAAATAAAGCGCGCATTCAGTGAACGTATTATACTTATGATACATATGTATACATGTACAATATTATGGTCACTTCATTTAAATGCATTTCACCAATTGATTTACATACAAACAAGCAAATATATACATATTATGCAGTTACTACAGTACTAGTGTTGTAGTTTTGTTTACTATGTGATTGTTAGTAAATATAAATATAGAAAATAAACATTTTGTAACGGTACCACAACAAAGTCACTTGCCGATCGTACAGCAGGGATAGCGAAGAACATCAAAACTAAATGCTTACTAAGCAGCCACAAGCAAAATACAAAAACAAAATAAATACAAAATAATCCAAAAAAAATACACACATATGCATAAAAGCAAAGAAACAACGTAACGGTGTGTTTGTATTTATTTTGCATATGAAATGTTCAATTAGCATGCGCCTAACCGCAATTGGCTTGAATTGATTTGGAGTTGGTCGAAAATGGGCAAAAATACGCTTAGTCACACTATCACCGCCAGGCATACCAGTATACACGTATGAGTATGCATGTACATATGTATGTATGTATGCATACATCTGCAGATGTATTTATTTACATAAGTGCAAATTGCAAAGTGAGCCAACAAATGCTTTAATAGTGGGTTGTGAAGAGTTTCAAACATGCCTCCATAACAAACATACATATGTATGTATGCATGTTTGTGGCATATTAAACAGCTGCTTAGCTAGTTGTGAATAACTACTTATGCACTATTTGCTACTCTAGCAGCTCTTATCTATGTGGGCATTAGCTTGCGCTTGGCCTTTCACAACTCCACTACATAGATACTAACATGCATACATGTACATGCACACAAATTTAGAGTAAAAGGTATTATTTTTTTCAATTCACATTTAAATTCGCCGCTCAAAACATTTTATTTGCTAGTACTTGTCGGTGGCCAGAGTGTGAAAACGATTAATTTTAGATTACTCATACGCCATGGCGTTGCTCTGAATGTTTGTTTTTAGTTAAAGTGAGTCCAATTGGCGCCATAATTTGCCATGGTAATTCATTTTTCTTCCAACATAGGTTATATTTTTGCTCTCTCACTGCTTTTTCTGGTTTTTATTGCAAGTAAATTCGACTAGTTGGTGTTGTTGTAGGCGTTGGTGCGCATGAAATTGATAGCTCATATGTGTGGAAATGAAATGATTACAATCACCGGATAATTAATTCAGAGATTAAAGTGATAGATTGCAATTGAAAGTAAGTGGAGTTTAAAGTGGGAAAATTACAAAAACTAATTTTCCATTTATTTTTGTATAATTTTTTATTTTTATTTTAATTAAAAAACCTCAAAAATTTTGGTAAATTGAAAGAAAATTCAGAACATTTATAATATCATAGTTAATTGACCAAAATACCCAAAACTTATAAAATTATAGTAATTTGAAAAAAATTCAGAAAACTTATAAATTTATAGTAAATTGAAAAAGACCTAAATCTTATAAATTTATAGTAAATTACAAGAAAATTAAAAAAATTAATAGTAAATTAAGAAAAATTCAGAAAACTTATAAATTTATGGTAACTTAAAAAAAAAACTTAAAAATCTTATACATTTATAGTAAATTGAAATAAAAATCCACAAATTCACAATCACACAAATTTTTTAAATTTATGATAAATCGATAAAGTAATTTAAAAAACCTATAAATTTATAATAAATTGAAAAAAAAATTCAGAGCACTTATAAAAAATTTAGAAAACATATAAATTTATAGTAAATTATAAAAGAATTCAAAAATCTTATAAATTTATAGTGAATTGAAAAAATTTTAAATTTATGGTAAATGCAAAAGCAAATTCAAAAAAATTATAAATTTATAGTAAATTGAAAAAAAACTAAAAGTTATCAGTTTATGGTAAATTGAAAAATCAAATTCAGAAAACTAATAAATTTATGGCAAATTGAAAAAATTCACAAAACTATAAATGTATTTATTGAAAAAAAAATTCAAACTGAAAAAACCAAATGTTCGAGAAAAACCTCATTTTTTTAAGAATCTTTTGTACCGTCATAAATCTTATTAAATGTAATCAAAATAAAATATTTTCTTCCTTTTTACTTTATTTAGAAATTGTAAAAAATATAGAGATATGAAACCTTTAAATAATTTAATAAATAATCAAAAAAGATAAATGTATTAATATGTGTATGACAGTTAATAATGATTTTATTAATGTAATAAAAATGTATTGCTTATTTTTATTATTTATATTATTTCAATAGAAAATATTAATAAATAAAGCAATAAAATTTTGAACTATTGTAAGAAATTTAAAAATAATAATAATGTGTTAATATCATTAAAGCGACATTTTTTTATTTTTCATCCTCTTTATTGCCTGACTTAAAACTCAACACCACGAAAACTCATTAAAATCACTTTTAAAATATATGTAAACAAATAAATAGTCATGTCGTGTATGTGTGTGTGTATCAAAGAAACTATTAGTTTCGCTCATTTGACAAGGCACGTTTACAACTGCTGACAGTTTGAAAAAATGTAAACATAACGAAAAAATTGACAGTAACAAGAGCGATAATAACATCATCACAAGCAATTTCGACGACAACTTGTTAAGCGAAAAAAGAAAATAAGTCGAGTAACGGAAAATATTAAGAAAATAATAAGTAACTAAAATAAAACAAAATAAAAAATAAAAGTAAAAATAAAAATAAAAATAAAAATACAAATTGTTAAGACAACTTGTAGAGCACATGTTTTAACAAATATCATCTAATTTTTTGCAATGCGGCTAAAATGCAGGAAAATAAATTAAATGAATGGCAAACACGATTTCACGTTGTTAGCAAAATGATGGGAAATTTGTAATGTCTAAACTTTAGAAATATTTGTATGTGAATAATGAGCGATTATTGAAGTAAAAAATTTTAAATATTTTTGTTTTTATTATTAAGCCATACTAGAAGAGCCCGTCCATACGTTTTTGTAGCTTTATGTATTTCGTCCAAATCAGGTTTTTTAATCTATATATATATAAGACTTTGTCCTGAATGACTGACGGATCAAGCCACAACTTAAACCACTGATCTTAGAGATCTGAAACTCGTAGGTTGTATTCTGCGTATGACGTATGCACAAGACAAAAAAGAGTATACCGGGAAGTGGACCTAGGACCGATCTATTCGAAAAAATTGAATTTATTTTTAAATCGTTTGATTTACATGAAATTTGGTAACGCTTTGCCAAGAATCGATTCGATGGTTCGGCTTTGCTTAATGTGTGAAATAGTTTATAAACTGTATTTCAATTAATAATATAATAAACCTCATAAATCCCTGATACACTCCTTGAATTTTTCTTTCGTAGTCTTCTTGTTTGACCAGAAAAAAATCGAATTCGGTTAAGCGTTGTAATTGCCATCACTCTCTTTTATACATATATGAAATTAGATCAAAATTTCAGTTTTCAAAATTTATGTAGAATATTTTTTTTTAATAAATTATGCATTTAGTTGAATTATATTTTATTGTTGTAACTAATTCAATAAAATTCAATGAATTCCTTGAACTCTATCATCGCATAATTATCACAAATAAGCATACATAAATTTTCTTAAATGTTTGGCAATAAATCAACAGTTAGCATCACCAATAGCAATAAGCAATAGCAATAAGCAATAGTAAACAACATTAGCAACATTATTTCCGGCAACATTATCACGCGCTTCAACTGTATTAGCAACATTTACATACGTATGTAACTATGTATATGTGCAATGTGCCGTTGAGTTTCTAAAAAACACAAAGTTTATAACTACCATACATTCATACATACATACATACTCATTTGTACATATTTTTGCGCAGTTTGTAGTAAAACAGTCAACGGTAATAGTAGCTGTAGCAAATCGTGTTTGATGGCAGATAGATAGATATTTGTTTGTTGCAACTGTGACAGCTACTGTTCGAAATGAGTAATGCAAATCGACAAGACAACATGAAAAATGAAACTCAATAGAAAATTCAATAAGTAGAAGAAAATAAGCATATATTAGTATGACGAATTGGCAATGTGATGTGATCTGTTTGGTGGATTTTATGGTTTTATTTGTGAAAAATATAATGCGAAGTTGATTTAGTTTTCATATTTTTCGACTGCAATGTTGATTTTAATGATCCAGAGCGGTTATGGCTGGCATATGTTGAACTGAGACGTATATGCTTACTCAAACAACGGACATAGACATAGAAAAGCATCAGCAGATGAACACAAATTCACGAGGTGGGCACTAAAAGAAGCCATTGTATTGAGCAAAAACCAGAAATGGTAAGAAGTGCTCCAAGAACTAACAATGACCACTGCGGGCATAACTCTAAACACGAGAAGCGCATCGATGTGAAAAGTTTATGATGAAGTACCACATCATTTCACTGAAGAAGAGCTCCTTGTCGCAACAGAACGGTTACAAAAGGCGCTACGGAGTACCGCCCTGAGCTTATTTTAAAGATATATAACACGTGCCTCACAGTACAGATATTTTAGAGGACATGGGAAAAACAACGTCTATCAGACTACGGACCATCTACCAGAGGCACGATAGGAGCCATAGAAGAAGTTACCAAAAGTGTTGCAGATGTTCAGCGTGAAAGACGGTTCTAATAGCGACGCTAGGCATCATAAACGTCTTTAACTGCACTACATTGACAGACAAGATTTACAATCAAAGCTCTGAATTTCCATTTACTTCAGTAAGATTCTACGGAGCAACGGGGGATCAGCGGGAAAAGCCCAAATCCGGAGCAGCCCAGTCATCTACCTTTTGCTCTGACCTCTGAAACATTACCTACGATGGAATATTCTGTATGGACGTGGCGGATGACATTTATTTCGTCAGCTATACAGATGTTGTGATAGCAGTCATAACAGCCAGGAACATGGAGGAAGCAAAATGGAAGCTGAATCAAGTAAGGATCAGATCGAAAGCGTGGCTTGATTCACGTGGCGCGAAACTAGAAGGAGACCGCGCGAGCCCCAGAAAACAGTGAAGTATCTGGGCACAACTAGAAAATGTCTTTATTAAAACACCACGGGCAACCGGTGCGATTAGCAGATTAATGGAAAATTCGGGCAGCCTAACGGAAACAAACGAAAGGCTACTTCTGACCGATATAAACTTAATACTTCTGTACGGAAGTGAAATAAGGGCTGGTACACTAAAGAAGAAGTAGTATCAAAATAAATTACTGACGGTGGAAAGAACAGGCGCTCTACGTATAACAATAGTATACTGGACAGTATCCACGGACACAGTATTATTCGTAGTAAGTAGTGAAACCATACCGCACGACATCTTCGCATAAGAGAGACAGAGGTTATGGCAGTAAAAGTTGGGAAACAACACAGCTTGACAACCGGAACAAAGAAACACTCCCGCAGTGACAACGCGGAAAATGGGAATCAGATGGAGAGAGAAATTTATTAGAAATTTTTTTAGACCCCTCCCGCAAAAGAAAAAAATAATGGTGATGTGTTGAAATTTCTCATTCTTTCAAATATAATTTTTAATTATGCAACTATATACTTTTCATAACTAATCTTTTCTCTAGTTAATATTTAATTACAAATTGTTACAAAAACTTTCGTAATAACATTCCAAACATGCTCTATTAGCTTAAAATACACTAATTAAATTAATTACTTTGCAGATTATGCAAAATTGTAACGTTTAACTCAAGCTAAAGCGTTTGGTAATATGCTTAAATTGCCAACAACAATTTATGGTCTGTTAATTTAAATACTAAATAAATATTTAAAGACGAAAAAAAAAATCACTTTTATTAAATAAGAAAAATTCCTTGCAATATGCAAATTTACTCAAGTGATTGTTAGCGAGGTAAAAGTGAAAATAGTCCACAAACACGCAGTGAGTTTGCAACACCACGTAAAAAAGGCAACGTTGACGAGTTAACGCTGGTAGGGAAAAATATATAAATAATGTAATAAATAAGAAATACATTTTCTGAGAAAACAAACATAAAAAACCGCTTCAAAATATAATTAATAAATAAATTATGTCTATTCGAAGATGAAGCCGGCGAAGAAGCAGAAATAATTATTTTTATTATTATTTTTCAATTGGATCAGCTAATTTATTGAAATTAATTTAATGACAATTCTTACATAAATTAATGACAGTTTGAGTAAGAAAAAATATTTGTTTAACCGCAGTGACCTACAGCTTCCAGATCGTTGCCGTGAATTTCAGCCGTAACTTGCTGCTCTCAAAGAAACTGTGAAAACACTGCTTCGATGGAAGGTTTCTTTGAGACAGAAAATTTAAAATAGGAATGTTTATCAACACTGTATGTATTTGAGACTGCACTGTTAGCTTATTTCGGAATTAAATTCTTATGGCTATCGTGTCACAGCGGCATTGCTGGAAACTACCATGATGGTGATGAGCTTGCACGTTGGATTAAGCGCAAATGGATGCTCCTCTCCTCTGGCAGGTATATGTGCTTCCATACCTCCTGTGGAAACCTTTTGTAGAAGGAGGATGGGAAGAAATCAAGTTCTTAGTTGATGTTAAAACTAATCAAATAAAGCATTGGCAAATGGAACATAGATCTATTTGAAACGCATCAAGTTCTTAAAGCAAAGCTATGTATACGAGATATACTTTAAATGCTTTAAAGGTATGTGCAGTCTGGAGGACAGCACTCGAGAAGAAATCACCTACTTGTAAACTCTAAAGATAACCCTCATATGTATTAATGGAACACTGCGGACCACCACTACTGAGGTTATGAAAGTCTTCTTGAATATACTTCCCATAGAAAATGGTCCATAGAAAATGGGAATGAAAACTACTTATTGTTCTGCAATAAGACTGCCAACATATTAAGAAAGTTACGTCTACCAAAGAGAGCGGACTACTGCATAACTTTCAGTAACCTCAGTTAAGACTACGAGGTGATTTTTCCAGATAGAAAGCAATGAGACAGAGTTGTTGCAGCATATGCAGGCTCTATCCACTTGTATATGGAAGGATAAAAACTAGAAAACAGTATAGGTAATGGAATCTACTCAAAGGAACTTGCCGCAAATCACTAAAACAACGAAGGTCCCTTTTCTTCCAATATCCCCTTCTTGGAAGATCATGGGCATGCTGCTCTTCACTCATAAGCTTTTTGACATAAATGCGAACTCAAGATCAAATAGTCACAATTACTTCAGTGTAGTTTACCATATATAATGACTTGGAATAATAAAAGGTGCAGAGAGCTAAAAAAAATAAAAGAATTGGCCATGACGGTGAGTCTCCTAACGGGACATCTTCGTTTAGATAGGCACGCTGAGAGACTGAGTGCTCCATCAACTGACCAGCACCACCCGGAGGTATAGAGATGAGAAAGAAACTGCGACCTTAAGGAACTTTCTTTGCGGATGGCGCTTACTTCGGAAGAATAGTTTGAAGTCTTTCAGGAACGCAAACTTTGGAGACTTCAGTGAAATAGCGGGTGCTAAGTTACGTCGATTGCTCTGTTTTGGTAACTCCACACATTGGTGGGGACTAAATGGAATCTTCAGCTACTTCACGTAACCTAACCTATGAGTTTGAAAATTTGCTTTTTTGAACAAAAATTTAGAAATCTTCATGTTTTGAAATATGTACCTGAAATCAGTTTAACTCTTAAATATATTTAAACAATATTTAATAAAAATTCTAGCATATTTTTTTAAATGAAGTACATTTTATATGTATGTGTATGTATGTTATTTAAACTAATTTTTTATTTTTTAATTTCTGTTGCTCATATCTTCATTTAACAAATATCCTTAAAACTCAGGTAGGTATGTCCGTGCACATTACATGACTCAGCACAACTCACTCGCATAATTGAACACCAACACTAAAGTCATAAATCAAACTTGCAGCTTTCCATGAGTTTAATGGAGAATGTGTAACACCTGCACCTGTTATACTCGTACATAAATTTCGGTAATATTAAGCCAATCACCAGACAAACACCAAAAAAAAAAAATTACTAAAGCAATATAAAAAAAACAGAAGAAAATACAAATCCCAACAACATTCACCACCGCGCAACGTGATCACCTCGAGACCAAGAAACAATGTACGCTACAGAAACAATTGAAGCAAGAGTAAAGAAAAACACTCCAACATCTTCGAGTCAAACAGACTCTGACACTTACGTAGCCGCATAAACATTCGAGCAACAAGAGCGGCTTCCGCATTGAAAGTTAAGCCTTGAAATACTTATTTTTAATAGCAATTGTATTTGTGGGATTTGTGGGCGAAAAGCGCCACCACCACTCGCCAGGCACGGCAAGAGGCGTGCAACTCAATAACTAGCTGCCGGGCTCTAAAGCAACAGAAAAACGAAGAAACTCATGTCTCACTTGGCAACTAGAAGAAAAAGAAAAGATAGTGAAGAAGGCGAAGCAGAAGTGGAAGGAGAAGATAAACATGTTTTTCTCCTCACCGCTGATGGTGCAGCAGCATATAATTGAGTTAAGTGCCGGCCGTTGCCAAGGTGGGCGTTGGAAGAAGTGCAGGCAATGCAATGTTGAATGCTGTTAATAAGTAAGCAATTTACAATAGCAACAATAACAACAATGATCACGTGCCGCATTGCAATGCTATTTTATGAATTTTTATGCTCAGATTTTTTTCTTTTATTCGCTTTTCGGTAATTGTTTTTGGCCGCTGAGTGGCGAATGCTCAATGCAACAATCGACAGAAACATTGTTGCTGATTTGCCAATGTTAAAAATGATCAATTGCTGCTTTGATTGATTGATAAATTCAGACAAAACTGTCTATAATGAATAAATATGTTTTTTTTTTTATTACAAGTAGAAAGAAATGTAATTGAGTGAAGGCGCGAGTGGTGTTTAGTGAACGACATTCACTTTCAACATTTATTTAATAGTTGTAAATCTGTACATGCACACGCATGCGCACGCCGAGATCCGGGCTAGTCGAGCACAATACTAGGCGAAGTCGCATACTTCCTTGTTGTTGGCGTTGACTCGTTGATGGTGTTACCTTACTGTCGCTCGGTTAACGGGTTATTTACTGGATGACTCAACACATTGGGGGCTATCACGTGCTCAGCGGCAGTGAATTAATTAGAAAATGTGTTGAGTGTATTTACAGCGACGGTGGCTAAGGGTGGGTGTATAGTGATTGAGTGGCAATGGTGTTGGGTTTCTACGGCATTCAAAAATATTAAACTTATGCACGCAAAAAGGCTTAATAGTTATGGCATAAGCTGCAGTATTGTATGTGAAATGGATTGCATTGTTATAATGAGTAAAAATATTCGAAAAATTAAATTAAATAAAAGAAAGCGAGTAAAGTAAAATGAAATAAAATAATGCAAAACTAATAAAATAAAACAAAGTAATATAAAATTAAATAAAATTAAGCTAAATAAAACAATATAAATTAAAAAAAAAAAAATAAAATAAAAAAATAAAAAATAATAAAATAAAAAACAAATAAGACTAAATTAAAATAAAAAAAAATAAAAAATAATAAAATAAAAAACAAATAAAACTAAATTAATTCAAATGAAATAAAATAAAAAATAATAAAATGAAGTAAGAAAAAATAAAGTAAAATAAAATAAAATAAAGTAAAACAAATAAAATAAAATAAAATTCAATCAAATAAAATAAAACAAATAAAATAAAATTAAATTAAATGAATTTAAATTAAATTAAATTAAATGAAATGAAATAAAATTATATCAAATGAAATGAAATGAAATAGAATAAATTGAATAAAGCCAAATAAATTAAAAAATAAAATTAAATTAAATAAAGCAAAACTAAATTAAATAAGGCAATCTTAAATTAAATTAAATTAAATTAAACACAAAATATAACGCAAATTAAAATAAAATAATATCGAACCAAATAAAATAATACAAAATTAAATTGAATAAAAATGAAAGTAGAAAAATAACACAAAATAATATAAAATAAAATCGAACGAAATAAAATAATACAAAATTAAATTGAATAAAAAATGAAATTAGAAAAATAACGCAAAATAATATAAAATAATATCGAACCAAATAAAATAATACAAAATTAAATTGAATAAAAAATGAAATAAGAAAAATAAAACCCAAAAATTCACAACAAAAAAATTTAAGATGGAACAAAATAATATTAAATACAATATTTATAATAAAATAAAGTAAGGTAAACTGAAATGAAATAGTACAAAATTAAATTACATTAAATCAAATAAGATTAAATTAATATTTATTTATTTATTTATTATAAATGAAAAATAATAATACAATTATCATTTTACAGAGAAAGAAGCACTAGCTGCCAGGGCTTACGGCTCACTGCTCTAATAAAATTATATCGTCTAAGAATATTAATAAATTAGCCAGTCAAAAGTAGAAAATAAATGGTAAATTTTACTGTCAGTACATGGATTAAAATTAATCTATGTTAGTAAAGAAAAAATTTTTTATGTAAGATAACTTAAAATTAAAATTAAATTAGCTTTCTAAGGCCGGTTTTGCGCAAAAAATCAAATAAAAAAGGCACGAAATAAAAAATATAAAATGAAATATAACGTAAATCAAAATAAAATAAACTTAAATAAAATTAAGTATTTACAAAAAAAGGAAAAGAAATGAAATATTGTAATATACTACTATATAATTAAAACAATATCATAAATTATAATTAATTTAAATAAAATGAAATAAATTAAATAGGAATAAAATAAAGTCAAACATAATAATATAAAATTAAATAATATAAATTAAAATGAAAAAATAGAAATAATAGGAATGAAAAACAAATATAATATATTGAATAAAATAATAAAAATCCAATCAAAATAAAATATTAAAATCATAAAAAATAAATTAAATTAAAAATAAAATGAACAAAATAAAATATAGTTATATAATATAAAATAAATTAAAACAAAACAAAAAAAAAATAAAATTTATAAAATGCATTAAAAAAAAATAGATTTAAAAAAGATTAATAGAAAATAATATAAATTAAATTAAAAAATTATTTAATATAAAATAAAACGAAATGATATGAAATGAAAAAAACCAAATAAATAAAACTAAGTAATTTGTTTATACTGCACATCCTATAAACTAATAACTAGTCCTTGTTATGTTAAAATATATGTTTACAAAATTCAATATGACTGCGATTTAAATTTTTAATGATTGAGGAAACATGACATTACATTGCTGAAAGCATATTTTACCCAGCCATTAGCCGCCACCAACACCCCACATATGTTACCAAATACCAATAACGAAAAACATTTATATATATATATATATATATATATATATATATATGTGTGTGTGTGCGTGCTTTACTGCAACTTTTTCAATTTTTGTTTCATTTGTATTCATTTTCATATTTATTTTTATTTTATTTCTTCACATATCAGTTAAATGTACAATACAAAATTGCGCAGATATGTATATATATAAATATTTATCCATACCACAATTTAACATAAATTGCTCTTACCCAAAAGCTATTAAAAATAAATATGAGCGTACGCTACATGAAAACGATCGCAATCAACAATCATGTCAACTCAGTTGAAAACATTTTTGTTTTGCAAATCAAAAAATAAAATAAAATATTAAGAGATAATAATATATACATATATATATTATATATATTGAGCTCCCGTAAAATTTTGAAAAGTTTTTTCATTTCTGCTCTGTGAAGCCGATAAATAGAAAAAACATTAGAAAATAGAAGCATGGGATAAGTAGACTTCTTTTGGCTTTGTTATCAATATAACTTTTTCTTTAACTATGTTTTGTTCAACCTGTGGTGAATTTTGATTTTTTTTTTAATGTACAGTTTTTTATTAAAGCAGCACCCTGTATGTTAAATTTCACAATTTTTTATTTTTTTATTTGAAAACTTTTTTTTATGGATTAATAATTGTAATGCCACACCACTACGTACATACATTCGAGCAACATTGTGTACTTGTTATTAGTGTTTTTGTAGTTAAAGTGTACTTAATCATGATGTGGGTGGGTGCCTCGGGCCAGCAGCAGCGGCAGCAGCAACAACTCAAACTGAGTACCAACAGCAAACAGGCAGCAAAACAGACAAACAAACAAGCTTACATCGCGTATAACAGACAATCAGACCGTATGGGCATTGACCAAAAACAGACAGGCGTTGAGTCAAGCTAAGCAATTTACCGCGTGCAATTGTCAGATCAAATTGGCAGCTAGCAACTGGCGCTCAAAAAAACATACATTACAACGCTACATATATTTATAATCTGTTGGAACGTAATCACAGCCAGCATTTGACTTTGCACCACTCTTTAACTCCTTTTCGAATGCTTTAAAACTGGAAGCTGTGAACTATGTACGTGTATGTAACAGCAGCAGCGCCACTTGCCACTCGGTGCGATAACGGTTATTAGACTCCAGAGTAAACATATATGTATCAGTTTGTATAACTCTGCAAATACCATGCAAGCATTTGTGGACCAAATGGTCAATTGAAGTAGTCCAATAAGTACCCCGCTGTAGTGTGAGTTTGGATCAACTCAAGTCTCGCTAGCAGTTCGTTGTTAATCGATGATGGCTCGTGTTTTCACGATCGCTACTTTACTTTACTAAACGAAGTTACAAGAGCGCAATAAGTTTTATGCTGAAAATGTATAAGTGCGAGCGAATATAGTTTTTCATATATACTCCACAAACTAACCCATTGAAAGTACTCCATGGAGTATTTTTTTGGAATAGCTTCACAACTAATTTCCTGTAGATTCTCCAAGGATTACTCGAATGCTAAGCGCAGTTGGATTATATGGTTCTCTACGAGGACAACGTAATATTAATTGGATCATGTAATTTGTATGGATTGTAGTTAGTATATATAGCATATACCATACATATCTCACGCCTGCATGGAGCACTCGCATTATTCACAGGGAACTGTTGGCAACAATGGTGGTGATGTTGTTGGAGTTGTTGATATTTCAAGCAGCGCTTACACCATTCTCAAGCATTCATGCTTTGTTATCTAAGGTCATTTGTTTAAGTAATTTGCTACGCGAGACGCATATATGTATGTACATACATACATAAATATTGCTTGTTTGTTATGCAGCACAACAACGTGGCTGACTGCACGTAGAATTCTTATTAGATTTTTGTAATTTTTAAAACACACATAAATATTTGTAGAGTGGTATTGAGGTTTGTTGGCTGATGAAATGCATTTAAACTTGTCAAATTATATATTTAAAAGCAAATTTAGAGGTGCTTTTCATGCGTCCAGGTGAAGGTGGCAGTGGGTGATTGGATGTACATACATACATGCATACAAATAAACATATGCACATGTACACCGGGTGTATTACGGCTGTTAATCGCAATGTGTTGAGTCAACTGCTAAGTATTTTTGCACCAAAATCGCCGCCACCCAATTACAAGCTCGTAAATTTACAGCGCACCCAACAAGTAGAATTATGGCCTGTATGAGAGTGTATTTTTGTCAGCATATTTGAAATTTAGTTTTGTTTATTTAAATTTTTTCCTTTTTTATTTACTGAAGAATAGGAAATGATATGGAAATACTGATGCATTTAATTATATTTACTTGGAGCTCTGTAATCGTTAAAGCGATTTTCGGTTGAGCTCCTCCTCCATACAGGTTTGGAAATCATCATTTGTGTGAAAAGTTATTTTAAGTAAGTGATGCTATGATTTACTAGGAAAAGGTCAAAAGCGCTGCACAAACGTGTCAAAAAAATAATTTATTTGGTTTACGATTAGAATGTTTTAAGGATATGACAAATCTAGGAATAGTTTGCTCGATTCCATTTCGGAAGTATTTACATCAAAAATACATCTCATGGCCGGACGGTCACTCAAAAATCAGAGAAAATTCTGCAACTGGAAGAGCAAGAGTGGCATACAAGCTTTCAGAAGATAGTGGAAGCATTAGGCATCTCTTACTTGACATTTTGGTATCATTTAAAAAGACTGGCTATGCAAAGTGGCTCTGAAAACTACAAAAACAAACCATTTCTGAAGCACCTCATCACGAAGAATGAAGACGAAATGCGAGAATATAAAACTAAGGTAATCATGGTCAAAAGCTGTTGGCCGACTACAAACGACTTAAAAGCCTGAATTGAGGACGCACAAGGTGATGCTGAGTATATAGTGGCATTCGAAGTACCCGTTACGAGCTACTACAACCAAGCAAAGCGATCATATCTGAGCTGTATTGTCACCAATTAATCATCGTATAACAGGCACTTCAGAAAATGGTTTCAGCATTGACCAATAGAAGAGGTGTTGAGTTTCGGCATAACAAAACCTGACTACATACATATGTATACCTTGGTTGACCAGGAAAAATTTTCGGTTGAATATTTTTAGTGCACACACCTTGTACCACCTAATTTCCTTTTGTTTCGAACTCAGCAAACTTTCTTAATGGTAAAAAATTGGCTGACCAAAAAGGTTCGAAAATCATATGACCAAGTTCGCTGAAAACCACAGAAGAACTACGCTGATGGAAGTACAAAGTTACCCAAAAAAAATGACAAAGATTTTTGATAATAATGGTCAATATGAAACTGATTAAAATCAATTTTAAATAAAGAAATATTATAATATAAAACATATACGAAAAAAGTCGCAGAAACATTCAGGACTTACTGAACGCTGAGCCTTCCGCATGGCAGTACGCAATGCTAACCACTCAACAAGAATCGGCCGCGCTGATATCCATATATAAAATCAGAGGAAAACTTTTACTTCTATACGATACATTTTTCAAAAGTATTTTATATGTTTTTTATGTTATTTCAGATATTATTAATTTGCCGCCTACATTTATGCTCAACTGACTAATTAACCATTAACTATTAACTATTAAAATTCCTTTTTAAAATTTAAAATTTTTTTTCTTTATTCTTGCATGTACCACTAACTACTCGTACATACCGTTACATACTTATATGTATGTACATACATTTTATTAATTTCCAATCTTAGGTGCAAACATGCTTTCAATTCTATGAGAAAAACCAATTCAAATAAAAAATATATTTAATTAGAAAATGAACATGTGTAGAAAATTAATTGGAAATCTAAACAGACGACAAACATGTGCCCCGATAAGAGTAGAAGAAAAAACTATAACATAAAAAATATAAAAATTAAATCAATGCAATTAACCAGCCAATGCTCCTGTATATGCGCAGCTACATAACGATGATTGAATGTGTGGAAATGGATTTAAAATGCTCGTGTATAAAAACTACGAACTCGCGCCTTAACGAAAGACTTAAGCAGCGAACTCACTTGACTGACTAAGAAAAAATCTGTATATAAATATGTATGTAGTTGTTATTTAAAAAATTAGTTTGCAATAAATTTATGTTCA
Organism: Ceratitis rosa; assembly: GCA_037013455.1. Taxonomy (NCBI): domain Eukaryota; kingdom Metazoa; phylum Arthropoda; class Insecta; order Diptera; family Tephritidae; genus Ceratitis; species Ceratitis rosa. Next base: position 8,753,269 of record JAWMAG010000020.1, on the reverse strand, counting down.
ATATTTAAAATATTTTTTTCAAAAAAATTTATAGCCAAAATAAAAATTTATATTTAATTGTTTAATAGATTATACATATATATAAAAATGTAAAATGTACCATACATCTAAAATAATATAATACAGAAAATATGTTGCTCATAAAAATATGTATTTTTTACACTAATTAAATATATAATATAAAATAATAAATCAACTTTATAACCATCTCAGAAATTATATAAAATCATACATATATACCTATATTTGTACAAATATATTTGTATGTCTGTAAGTAACTATGGGGATATATGTAAAAAACAAAAAATATTATTGTACACACCAGAAACATGTATTAGAAGCAAATATTACTATGTATAGCATGACAACACGCAAGCTACATAAATGCATAATCTAGTACTCGATGGTACTTAAAATGTTGGTCAAGTTTAACAAATTGCTACAATATGTAAAGTAGTAAGAAAAAACCAATTGAAATACAAAAACAAAAATGGAAACAAAAGCAACACACACAATCACACACACACATTGAAGTAAATTAACAAATAAAGCAATAAAGTAGGAGAATAAATATAAAGGCAAAGAATAGCAGTGCAGAAATTGCAGAATTTGTCAGCCAAACATGTATTACAACGTGTCTTATTATGCACACACAAACACAGACGCGCACACACACGCACCTTTGTAAAAACAACTGACGCAACAGTGCATTTGCATGTTCGTGTAGACTATTATATATCTTTGTACCTACATATACTTATAAATCAAAATATAAAAACAACATATTGTAGTAAATCAAAATAAAAATTAAACAATAGTGCAAGCATGCAGTGCAATAAAATTACAATCGCAAATTTGCCAGCTACCAAGCCATATAAGAACACACACATTAGGTACAATAGTGTGTACTGTGTGTCGTTATATTGCACGTGATGCAAGTGCTACTTTGATTGCTGCAATTGATTGTGAACAACTGTAAAGTGACAAAAGCCAATTATTTCTATCTAGATGTTGACTAATTAATAATTAGGAGGTACTTTTATTAGTTTAAGTAAGCGCATTTTACAATGGGTGCGAAAAGATGCACGTATTGTGATGTATAAAGTATGAATTATATATTTTACATGCAATCTGACTTTGTTGAATTTTTGCTTAAAATGTTGTTATTATTTCCTGTTCTTCTGTGACTTAAATTTTATACATCGTGTAGAAATTAAAATTTTTGATACGTATATCTTCTAAAAATAATATTTTATTTTATTTCACTTTAAACTATTTTATTTTAATTAAATTTCTTTTATTTTATATTGTTTTATCTTCTTTTATTGAATTTTTTTTTATTTGATTTACTTTTTTATTTACTTTGTTTTAGTTCAGTTTATTTTATATTAATTTATTTTGTTTTCTTTTATTACATTTTATTTTTTTTCGTTTTAATTTATTTTATTTCCGTTTTTATGTCATTTTATTTAACTTTACTTTACTTTTTAAAGTTATTTAATTTTACTTATTTTATTTTGTATTATATTATTTTATTTTACTTTATTATGTGTTATTTTATTTTTATTTTATTTTATTTTATTTATTTTTATTATTTTTTTTTTTATTTTATTTAATTTAATTTTATTTTATTTTATTTTATTTTAATTTATTTTAGTTTATTTTATTTAATTTTATTTTATTTTTTCAATTTTATTTAATTTAATTTTAATTTATTTTAGTTTATTTTATTTAATTTTATTTTATTTTTTCAATTTTATTTAATTTAATTTCATTTTATTTTAGTTTATTTTACTTAATTTTATTTTATTTTATTTTATTTTATTTTATTTTACTTTATTTTATTTTATTTTATTTTACTTTATTTTATTTTATTTTATTTTATTTTATTTTATTTTATTTTATTTTATTTTATTTTATTTTATTTTATTTTATTTTATTTTATTTTATTTTATTTTATTTTATTTTATTTTATTTTATTTTATTTTATTTTATTTTATTTTATTTTATTTTATTTTATTTTATTTTATTTTATTTTATTTTATTTTTTTATTTTTTTTTATTTTATTATATTTTATTTTATTTTATTTTATTTTATTTTATTTTATTTTATTTTATTTTTTATTTTTTTTTTTTTATTTTATTTTTTTTTATTTTATTTTATTTTATTTTATTTTATTTTATTTTATTTTATTTTATTTTATTTTATTTTATTTTATTTTATTTTATTTTATTTTATTTTATTTATTTTATTTTATACGATTTCTTTTATTTTAAATTATTTTATTTTGTTTTATATTATATTATTTGGTTTTATTTTATTTCTTTTTATTTGATATTATTTTATTTTATTTTATTATAATTTATTTTATTTTGTATTATATTATTTTATTTTACTTTATTTTTTAATCTATTTTACTTTATTTTAATTTATTTTGTTTATAATATTTTTTATTGGCAAGACATTATATTTCACTAACCTGCATTTTCCTTTAATATATCTAGTTTTGTAAATTGGTTACGGAAAGTTGTTGCATGTAAGTGTAACGAATTGCGAAATCCACGTACTTGAAAAGAAATATTAGTAACCCACAAATAGTAAAACAAGAAATGAGCAAACCACTGTGTCTACGTAATCGCAACTACTTATCTGCATATATGCAACATAGGAAAAATATAAAAAATGGAAATAAAAACTGAAAGTAAACATAACTAAAAAATCAAAAACACAACTAAAGGCAACGAGGAAAAAACAACCAAGCGGTCCCCAAAAACAAACAGTGGCAATCAACGACCGAACCCACGAAACGCCCATAGCGTATACGCAACTTCTATCTTGTTTGGAAAAAACGCACAAGCATCACCACAGACATATTTATGTGTGAGGAAAATCACATGGCTCAATCATGCAAATAAATACCACAACAACAACAATAAAAGATTAAATAAAAAACGAATCAAAATGCATAAATGATCGTAAAACTGCAACTCAATCAACGACAACGCATAGCAGAAATTTTCAAGTTCATGTTGAAGGCCATCAATCGATGCAAAAATGCAAAAAAATGCACACACAAAATAGTAAAGGCTACAGCAGCGAGACGGCGACAGCTCGCGAATTAAATTGGCACGCGTATGGCATGCGACAAGCTGGCGAGTCTAAACGCATGCAATCGAGTATTTCAACTTTTCGATTGCTGCGTGCGAGCATACAGATCTACACACGTGCATATACATATATACACGTATATATGTGCGCGCCTATGTCTGTCTGACTGTCGCGCACATTTTATTTTATTACTATTTAAGTGCCAATGCAGCAAAGTGGTCTGCTGCGCGCGCATTGCCGGTATTGCCTTCGCAGCGTGGAACGACAAGTGTGGGCATTAGTGCGGCCTATCTGCGGCGTCGATTGCGTGAATGAATCAGTTAAGCTGTGGCAAATTGAGGTGGAAAAAAATGTAAACATTTGAAAAACTTGCAAAAATGTTGCTGAGGCTGTAAAAATAACTGCAGGCGCCTTTTGTGCGCAAATAAACGGACGCACACATGCCCGCGAATACCGTGAGTTTGGGCAAGCCTACAAGACTATGTTGAGCCAGCGTAGACATTTTGGCGACCCAACAGCAGACACATTGGACAGACAACACGCATCGATAGCAAGTTCAACTTGTAGATATATTCAGCAGCATGTGTGTGTGCGAATTTTTCACACTGACTCAGTGCACTCGAAATCCGTTTATTGCGTGTGAAATGGAATTTTTTTTTGCGTGCCTAAGCGTACGCGCGCTGCTGTAGGCATTTGTGTCTTTATAAGTTTTTGGTTGTTCGCCTCTTTTTATTTTGGAAATACTAATCTCAATTAATCTGCCACTTTTATTCATTCATTCATAAGCCGGCGCACTGGCCTACACTCTGCAACCGGTTTGTTGCTGACGATATTTTAATATCTTAATTTTTTTGCCGGCAATAAACCTGATTCAAGAACAAATAATAATGCGGATACTATAAATATATGAGCAGACAAGGAAGTTGAACAGGTGTATACATTATTGAAAAAAGTTTTTGAAAAAATTCTTAAAAATATATATCTCAGGTTAATGAGAATCATATTTTCTTATTGAAAAATAAGTAATACTGGAGCTAAGAACTCTTTATTCTCAGACATATTTATGAACTAGCGTTGCCGGAAAGAGGTTGATGGCAAAAGTAAGTGAGGAAGTCGAGTAATTTTTTTTTCTTAAAACCTGCAGAAAATATTCATGTGATTGATCTCAATAACTACACAGTTAGTTCTTCTATCCTCAGACTGGATAAGGAGAGGAGGCGAACGGGTTGAACGAGGTCTAGACGAAATAGCTCTTTTCATCACACAGTCGGCGCACTTGCGTCTTGGCTTCCATGTCCGTTGTTGACCGTAATAGCCTTCGTCTATCAGGAACTAAGCTAAATATTAACAAAAAAAATTTGAATCACTCTCTGAAGGGACAAGGTTTAAGCTTTACAAGTCACCCATGATTCCCGTCCTGCTGTATGGTGCAGAAGCGTGGAAGATGCCAATAGCCGATGAACTCGCTTTGGGAGGCTTCGAGAGAAAGATTTTATAAACGATTTATGTACCTATATACATACATAGAGACATCGATTAAGTTGGCTAGGCCCCGTCGTCCGAATGGGTGACCCAGTACCCACCGGTCGAAGCATTGGAGGATGAAGAACTTTACTGCCTTAAAAAGTCCAGTAGAAAAGTACTTGGCTCACTTGATGTCCCCGATTAGCTCAAAAAGACTCGCACTTAACAACTAACACGCTATTCTTTAAAATCGCTAAGAAGAACGGTGATGTATACTGATCCCAGTTAGGGTTGAGGAGCTTTTACCTATACAACAAAACATTAAAAAATAATAATAGAGCGTTTAAGGAACCATATTAACCATAAGTATAAAATAAAAATGAAATAATGCGGAAAAATGGAATATAAAAAGAAAGGTTATATGGTGAATGCGCTCTACAGAATCAAATGATGAAAATGACGTAGAGTATATCCAAATGTGTAGTATATATAGGAATAATAAATTAAAATATATAAATAATTGTGCCGTTATGAGTTTCATTTTAATCTAAATAGTTTCCTCAAGCAATAAATATATATTTATGTATATAAATATGTATAATGCTTTACTAACAATATAACTTCTCAAGCAATAAAGTCAACAGTTTTTTTTATTTTCTTCTCCATCCCCCGCACCTATCTCTCCACAATTCGCGCCGCACAATTAAAGTCCCACTCCAAACGTTTGACACTTTGAACGTTGTGTGTGTACGGGCGCATGCGCATTTGCGCTCATTGACATCGCATTAAATTAACGCGCTGTACACTTTAACTGTCGCTTGACAAGTGAACAGGTGAACAGGTGAGCAGGTTCACATTTTTTTTTAGCTACGCGGAGATTTTCTCAGGTAGTCGACTTGTGTGTGCATGTATGTATTGTAGGCATATGAACTTTATACCATACATGAAAGTATTTATAACTGCATGTAATATATGTGTGTATATATGCTTATTTACGTGCTTGAGTGTGCGTATTCATATGTTTTGTTGATTTTATGTCATTTAGCATAAATGTTAGTGGCGATTTATCAAAGATTTATTAAAGTTATTAAAGATTTTATGTTTTTTCAAGTAGATAGTCGTCGTCCGTTGACGTTTTCTTTTTGTTTTCGTAGGAGCGTCAATAAAGAGTAGAAGTTTAAATTAGTTGTTTTTGTTTTCAAATAAAATACATATTTTTTTAAATTAAATTTTTCTTTAAAAACTGTGTGGCGGCGGCTTTTGTATTTATTTTTGTTTCCTTATTTTGTTTTTTTTTTTTTGTTTTTTTTTTTACTTATCTCTGCATAAGCGGTTGAAATCAATGTGCAGCATTTGCATAAATTTTTGAATATTGAATGTTAATAATTTTGTTGTCATTTTTTATGCATAGCATCTTAACAGTTATTTTTAATTAGAAAGTTGCGTCAAAGACATGGCTTAATTGGTGGAGAAACAATTTTAAGCGTGAAATTATGTACGATAAATGCAAAAAATGTGGAAAATGTGTGAGTGTTTTCTTTACTTTTTCTTAAAAGAAAAAATAATTTTGTTTTATTAAGATTTATAATATATATATATCTATACGTTCCTTTGTAAAGCTCCGCATTTCTAAAAAGTATCGCCTGTTTGGGGAAAAAAACTTATTTAAAAATCGATTTACTTGAAATTCCGTACTTACACGTAGGTGCCTTTTAACCAAGATTAAGAGGAAGACTACTCTCCTCCCCGGAAAGTGGGCCTGGAACGGACCTGATTTGCTAAAGTCAGTAGTCTGCTTTAAAGGCTTAAAAACAATAATTATCTTAATTCTATTCTAAAACTATCCAAGAATATGTCTTCAAAATTTCAGCGCCAAAACCTCCAAAGCGAACAGAAAGTGAATTCTAGTGAAGAATTTGTCCTAAATCAGCACGATACGGTATCTCAAGTTATGAATCGTTAACTTTGAAAGCCCGCACTTTTTGACACAAAATGATTTAAAGATTGTGCAAGTGATTGGTCTAAAAAACAGATTGAACAGGAAAAATGTGCCTCACAATATTTTGTGAATCTTGTGCTGACCTTTCTTGGAAATCATAAAGCAGAAAATTATAAAGAATTAATAAATGGGGCTGGGCACTCGTTTGGATTTCTTTCCGGCAAATTTGGATACCATGAGTGACGAACAAGATGAGAGTGTCTTCCTGTTGGAAGACATTTCCTTATTGGAAACGCGTTGTTAAGTGAAATAAAGTCCAGTAATGCTAGCAGATTATTTTTTGAGACCCAGAAAGAACCTACTAAAATTGAAATTTACACAAAAATCCAAAGTATTTATAGCAAGTTTAGTAACATAATTTTTCCTAGTGTAGATATTTTAATTTTTCTCTGGACCTAAATAATACATTCAAAATATGATATACATTTTTGTATGACAAAAGAACTTTCAACTTCGTTGACCAGTGTTACTTGATACATATATGAATTGGAACAAAAAACTCAAGTACATATGTCTAAATATAGAAAAATCTGCATGATTTTGACATGACCTGACGTGTTACATTTTCGAAACACTCGTAGATCATCTAAATTGCAAAACAAAATAAATTCACTTATAATGTACTTGTGTATATCACGCCCACGCCTTAGCATAAAAAAAATTAAAAAAAAGGAATCAAAGAAATCAAAAAACACAGACATAGGCAATAACTGTATCACATGACAAGCTTTGGGTTGGTTTACACAGTTGTTGTATTCTAATTATATTGCTCGTTCTTATTTTGTACCACTTGCAGATTTATACACATATACCTATGTACATATATGCCACACAATGTTGCCACAAATTGACTACACGTCAGTTTAACACACGTCAGTCGCATATCAAAAGTTATGTTGCACTTAACTGCAATGAACCAAAATATTGTAATGCAAATGCAAAAAAATAATAAAAAGAAAAATATTGAAACTAAGTAAAAACGCAAAAAAAAACGCGAAGCAAAACAAAATAATATTATATAAAAGAAAAGAACGTGAAACAAGAATCGAAGAAATAGAACTACTTCAAGTACAAATTAACTGTGTTTTGCGCTTTTTTCATACACGCCTTTGTCTTACTTTGATATTGACCTGCAAATGGAACGTTGAATATATACATACAGACAGACATACGTACAACTATCATAACTTTATTTGCTCAATAATATATATGTAATTTTATTTTTGGTGAATTTCATTTTTGTCAATTTTATTAGCAAAAATAAACTGAAAAACTATTAAAAGGCTGTAATGGTGGTCAAATATCATGGCATAACATATAATACATTATAATAATACAAAATTTGCAAATATTTAAATTTATTACTTTCTGTCTTTTAATTCAACAACAAATAAATAATAAATAAATATTAAAGTTGGCAATATTTTCGAAAATAAAATAAATTTGTTAATTTAATAATATTGATTATCAGCATAATTGTGATTTAAGCGCTGGAAATTGCTTAACATGGAATTGTATTTAATTTTTTGAGCTGTAAACAATTTTTATGCGTTTATTTAACTATAGGAAACAACGAAAAAATTATTAAATTTATTGAATTCAATTTAGAAAATCTTGCCACTTTTGCTATATATTTTTTAGAACCAAATCAAAAATTGAATAACTTCATATAATCATGTAGAATATTAATGTATTAGACCTAAGGCTTGAGAAGAAGTTGTCAAGTATTTTTTTAAGAATCTTCAGTTTACTTCTGGTCAATAAATAGTTAAAAATGTAGAAAATCTTGATTCTAGCATACAATGTAAACTTGCTTCGGCGTAAGCTTCGGTTATAACGCAAGTATCCAGTAACTATTTCAATGAATCAAATGAGATTTAGAGTTCAAACCTTGGTATGACCAACATCCAAAAGTTATAGAAAATTAATTTAAATAAAAAATTAAGTTTTCGGTTACAAAGCGCCAATTATATATATTTAAACTCCAGCCATTTTCCTATTACAAAATTTCTTGTTGAATTAAAAAATAAATCCATAAGGAAAATCTGCGACATTGGTTTGCTTCTAAGCCTTTGAGCGTCATAACATTGTCTGGGGAAACATTCATTTGCTACGCTCAGTCCAAAAATAATGAATAAAAAATGAGCAATTTCATCAAGACTTCTTCTAATTTTCTCGTAGCGGCATAATTCAGAATGAAAAATTACTCCTAAAGTATTTCAGTTTGAACAGTTTTCAAAACAATAATTCAAATGGAATTAAAGTTAAAATTTTAATTTAAATTTAAATTCTAATTAATACCAAAATTAAGGTTTAAATACTACTTCAAATAAAAATATAAATTAATATTAAAAACGAGATTAAATTTGAAATTAAAGTTAAAGTTAAACAAGAAATTCAAATTAAAATCAAAATACAAATTAAAATACAAGTTCAAATAAAAATTAAAATTAAAATTGAATATAAAAACTCTAATTCCAATACAAATTCAAGAAATTAATTTTAAAATCAAAAGTATAATTAAAATTACATTAATCAAAAAATAATATTAAAATCAAAAGTATAATTAAAATTAAATTAAAAATTAAAATCAAAGTTAAAATCAAAATTTAAATTCAAATCAAAATTAAAAAAAATTTTAATTGAAAATTAAAACTTAAACAATAATTATTATAATAATTTAAATAAATATTAATATTAAAATCAATATTGAAATTGTAATTAAAATTGAATTTATTTTATTTTTTATATTTACTTTTTTACTTTAATTAAGGTTAAATTCATTCAAAACAAATTAAAATGAAAAGTAAAATTAAATTTGAATGTGAAAATAAAAAAGTATTAAAATTTAAATTAATTTTATTTTATTTTTTTTTAACGTTTTGTTTATTTTAATTAAGTTTAAATTCAAATCCAAAAAAAAACTAATTTAATATTAAAATCAAAATCATAGCTAAAATAAATTTCAAAATTAAAATCAAAAATGAAATTCAAATTTAAGTTCAAATTAAAATTAAAATTAAAAGTAAAAGTAAATTTGAAAGTGTAAATAAAGTTAAAAATAGAATGAAAACTATAGTTTTTAAATAATTACTATAATTTTTAATATTAATATCATTTTTAAAGTTGTTATTATTATAATAATTAAAATTAAATTCATATTATTATTTTTTTAAATTTTCTTTTTAAAGATGTTAAATTTAATTCTTTACCTTTTTTGTTCTAATTTATTCGCTTTTTTAATAAATTTAAACTTATTTAATTTATTTAAAATTAAATAAAACACACAACATAAAGTAGAAAATAAATGTGAAAAAAATAAATATAAAATAAATAAGAAAATAAAATTAAGAATGTCAAAAGTCTAGTCCTTGTAAGCCTTTTTGTTAAATTAATACTATTAATTTATTAGTGAAAAATAATGTTTTTTTATTCAATAACATTTTTCCTATTTCATTTAGATCCCAACACTCCTCATGGAATATATATAGTACATATATTTATATGTATGCATAATTTAGGTATTTATCAAACTTAGTGTACTTAATTGCTTTCATACTTCCTTATTGGTACTTACGAATTTCATTTTCGTCTGTTACAGATTTGCTACGTATCCGCTGAGAAATTACAAGTAAGTAATTTGAAAAATTGTGCACCAAAAATGGAATGCGCAAATCACTATAATAGCAAATATAAACACTCTTTTTCGAAAGCAATTGCTATACGTTCGCTACGATGATAATAACAACAATAACACTTAGACACTTTTTTTTAGGAAAATTTGGTACACTTTTATTTTTTTAGCACCACTAATTTCTCTGAGATTTTTTATGCTTATTTTCTCGGAATTTTTTTTTTTTGTTTTTTTTTTGCTATGCTTTATTTAAAATACAGCCAAGTTGCACTTTTGTTGCAAATATATTTTTTACTTTTGGATTACGTACAATAGTTGGTTTCGTGCTATACAAAATAAATAAAAATTATTTTTTTTTTATTTTTTTTAGTTTCTGTTTTTGAAGTTAACCGCGCATTGCTTTTACTGTAACAAACACAATTGACGTTGTTGTACTCCTTCGATTCGTACTTCGTACAATTTCAAAATTATTATTATTTTTTTTTTTTTTTTTGTGTTGTGTTATAAGTGCTCACTGGGATAGACGTGTGCGGTTTGGTCAGATGTTCAAACAGTCGTCCGTCTTCGTGTATACTGTGGTAGAGTTGGTAGTTTGTTGGCGGTTTATTTGGTTGCTTTACTTCGTCTGTGTTGTACGGTGCTGTGCTGTATGCTTTCGGAGATATTAAGAGACTTGTGGTAAGACACTTAATGAATTCCAATGGTTATGCTTAGTTGGTTTTATATTAAACACGAAACACTAAATTCTGTTTATGTTTTGCTCTCGAATTTGAGCACAATCGCAGGCAAAGCGACTCAATGCAGTGGCGTGCGAGAGCGCATGAGAATGTGTAGACGAATGAATGAGTGGATTTTCCGTTGCTTGGCACTACTTGGTCGCACAAAAGCGGGCGTACGTGATTAGCGGTTGTGATTTTGAGTGGCTTTCCAATGTTTTGAGTGCACTCACGTGCCGCTGTTCTTTTCTTGACAAAACTAAACTTGAGTTCGCAACTTGTTGTGTGGAGATTTGTGCTTCTGACGTGATAAGCTGGTCGCAGCACTCGCCACTGTTGCGCTAAGAATTTCTCCGTTTGTATGTGTATATAAGTATATTTCTTTCCTTACTTAATTCTCGTGAAAAAACGACTTTCACTTGTACTGTTGATTAATGTAAGGGTCATTTAACGATACGCAATGCATTTGTTCGTTGCTACCGTTTCGGGCGGTGTTCTGATGCATTAATGGCATGCAGTGAATCATAAACACACTCGTTTGTCACACTACACCGTAATTAAGTTGAGCACACTGAATTTTTATTAAGAAGCAGGTTAGTCACAAGTTGACAAAGGCAATAAACTACACACTTTTGCTCTGATTTTCCGCCTTAAGGAAACGTGGGTGAGTTATGAGTATATTGCTAATTAAGCTTTTAAATTATGCATTTTTAATATTTCTTCATTAAGGCAGTAGTCTCCTTTAGAACTCGAAAAAAGTGTAATTTCAGCAATTATTTGAATGGGAAGGAAATTATTGCGGTAAACGAATAATTTCCTATATTTAAGCTTCAAAAAACAATTTTTAGTATCAAAAAATAAAAAAAAATACCAAAGAAGTTTTTTTCGAAGTTTGAAAAAAAATTCACTTTTAGTTCGAATAAAAAATAATTTAATACTGAAGCTAGATCGATCGGACATAAATATGTATATTCCTTTTTTTATAACCGGCCCTGTTTTCTACGGCTTGTAAAAATGTAAACTCGAGAAAACGCGCTTGAAATTTCGGCCGCTTAAGCTACTCTTTGAGGATATGTTCTTGGATAGTTTTAGAAAAATTTCCTTAAGACTTTATTACAGTTAGGAACTTTAAGAAAAAGAACTTAAATATAAAATTTGGGGAGTAATTTATACACCTAAATCTTCATGTATACATCCAAAATCGCTACTTTCAATACCAAAATCTTCCAGAATTGAAGTTTTTTTCGTCTTTGAATTTGCAAAATTCTTAATATAAATTTGAAAATCGCGAACGCCCAAGGCAAAGTGAAGATTCAAAATGTTCTAATATCAATAAAAGTAGTTAAAATCATTCTAACTCTTCCTTCGACACCTACTTTGGGAAACTCTGACCTTTTAAGGAACATTTGACTTATAAATAAATTTTTGCTCCATATTTCTTTATGTTCTTAAACTAAAATTAATACAAAACAAGTAAGAAGAGGTGCCTCCGGCTATGTCAAAGTCATTGCAACTTTCATGACCATATCAAATTTTTGATTTCTTTTGATTGAACAAACAGGTTATATGAGAGCTGTTCGATTTCGATGATTTTCATTATCAATGTACAATTCATTATATGTGTACAGAATACCAGTTGTTATTCACGCGAGTACGCTCCGAGGACCCATCATCGACTCGGACCACTATCTTGTAGCACCAAAAATACGCACCCGTCTCTATGTAGCAAACGCGCCCATCAACAAATATAAATAGTGTGAGACGTCAAAACTTGAATCACAACAAGCAGCCCAAAAGGTTTTCTACTTGTACTCCTGCTCTCTGAAAGCACTTGCCGTGAGTTAAGCCTTATCAATATAGCGTATAAGGTCGTATTGAGCATATTGGGTGAAAAACTAAAACCCATCTGGAAAAACTGATCGGAACTATTGGATATAGCCTTGGATTTGGCAAATCAACCATTGACCAGATATTCACCATACACCAAATTTATTTTATCGCCGTGAAAAGAGGTTCAGCACACACCACATCTTCGTCGATATTAAATCAGCCTTCGACAGCACGAAAAGTGGCTGCCTCTATTCCGCTATGTCTGAGTTTGGTATCGCCGCAAAACTTAGACGGCTGAGTGAACTGGCGTTACAGTTCAATACCAAACGAGGTTTCAGACAAGGCGACACCTTATCGTGTAACTTCTTTAATTTATTGTTACAGAAAATAATACGAGCTGCAGAGCTGAACAGAGAAGTTACAATTTTCTATAAGAGTGTAGAGCAACTGATATAACTTTGAAATCTTGAATAACTTCTTCTATTTTGGAACCAGAATTAAGAACAACAAAAATGTGTACCTTGAAATTTAACGTAGTAACACTCTTGTCAACAGATGCCATTTTGGGCTGAATAGACAATTGAAAAGTAAAGTCCTCAAAAACTAAACATTCCCATTTTGATATATTGTTCGGAGACAGGGACGATGACAAGAGAGGACGAGAGAAAGGTCAGTAAAGAAGATTAAGAATACCAAATTAAATGTTCTTAAATGTTTTATTCGAGTATTTATGACCCCAAATCATATATTAGAACAAATATATAATGTTATACATTACAGTAGTTCGATTTGGCCGATTTCGACAAATGGTATAAAAAAAAGATCTTATGTTTGAATTAATAGAAAACTCTGCCTCTAAAATTTCCTTCGAACTAAATGTGAATAGAAAACATAAAATATTTATTATTCGTTAAAAATTAACTTATAATTCAGCAACTTCAATTATTTTGTATGTTTCCTTGCAGTTTTTTATACAATTTTAAATAACTAACTAACCTACAAAGGTTGTTACTGTGTGTACTTTTTTTTTAAAGACATGGTAGTTTTACTAGTTACTATTTTCAGCTTTTTGATAAAACATCATCTTCTTCTTCCTCTTTACTGGCGTAGACAGTGGCTTACGCGATAAAAAGCACATCATTACTTCCCTCTTTTCGCTGTTTCGTTAAAATTTATTTTATAGCCTTCAGAGCGGACCCCTCCCTAACTAATGCGATAAACTATAATAAGTAATCGATTACTTAAAATATTTTTGGCTCAATCTCATTACTCTTACCAGGAGTGTTTGTTGAAGTGTGCCGGTTTTACTAGTAGATGTCGCTAGCAATATTTATAAATTTCTATGATTTGGCATGTATGTAATTTTTTTCTATTGACATTAACCCACAAAAATACGCAAGTCACATTCCGCCAAAATAATAGCGTCATATTTGTTTACCTCAGTGAATATGTCGAGTTTCGTTCCAAGTAAATCGCATTTGCGGCATTTGTTGCTTTTCTTATTTCATCAAAAGAAAAAAGCAGCTGAAGCTCACCGGTTGCTGGTAGAAACTTATGGTGAACATGCTCCAGTGATTGGAACATGTGAGACATGGTTTCGTCAATTTGAAAGTGGAGATTTTGATTTGACAGACAATGAACATCCTGGTGCAGCGAAAAAGTTCGAAGACGAGGAATTGCAGGCGTTATTGGATGTTGATCCAACCCAATCGCAACAAAAATTGGCAGAAACACTACATGTGACTCGAGGAACAATTTGCCAACGTTTAAAAGCCATGGGAAAGATCCAGAAGCATGGAAAATGGGTCCCACACCAGCTGAACGATAGACAAATGGAAAATCGCAAAACCGTTTGTGAAATGCTGCTTCAAGGATTCGAAAGGAAATCTTTTCTGCATCGAATTGTCACGGGGGACGAAAAATGGATTTATTTTGAGAACCCGAAGCGAAAAAAATCATGGCTTTCCCCTGGTGAGGCTGGCCCATCGACTGCAAGGCCAAATCGCTTTGGCCGTAAGACAATGCTCTGTGTTTGGTGGGACCAGTGTGGGGTGGTGTACTACGAGTTGTTAAAACCTGGTGAAACAGTGAACACTAATCGCTACCGACAACAAATGATCAATTTGACTCATGCGTTGATCGAAAAACGGTCGGAATGGGCTCGAAGACATGGCAAAGTTATCTTGCAACATGACAACGCGCCGTCTCATACCGCTAAACTGGTGAAAGACACGTTAAAAACACTTAATTGGGAAATATTATCGCACCCGCCGTACTCTCCAGACCTCGCCCCGTCCGACTATCACCTTTTCGCGCCGATGGGACACTCCCTTGCAGAGCAGTGCTTCGTTAATTTTAAAGAAGTCGAAAAATGGCTCGTCGAATGGTTTGCCTCGAAAGAGAAAAAGTTTTTTTGGAATGGTATCCATAATTTGCCTGTAAGATGGGCGAAATGTGTAGAAACCAATATTCAATATTTTGAATAAAAAAATTTTGAGATTCCTCGGAAAATTAAGTGTTTTCTTTATCGAAAAAAACGGCAAATTTCAACAAACTAACCCCTGGTATTCAACCAATTCTCTTTTATTTCTTCTATGCACTGAAAAATGGCGTCTCGAAGTGAAAATTTGAGTTTTGAATAAAGAAAAAAGTCGGCTAGAGTCAAATCAGTAGAAAACTTTGTTTGCTTTAAAGTATGGAAATTTGAATTTTGGCTCAGGAATTCACCCACAACATTAATATTTTAAGCTGGTGCGTTATTATGTTGCGAAATCCACGTGTTTCCTGACATTCCCTGTTCTGCAATTAGAAAAATTAACTTGATTTTTTTTTATTTAAATTAATATTCTATACAATCTCAACGATCTAATAAACCAACGATTTACATTGTTGCAACTGTGAGCATCGTGAAAGGTGCGATGTCTCAATCGGCTGAAAATCAGCCAATTCCAATTAGTATCTACAATCCACACTGTCCTATAATAATTTGGTTAAATTGTTGCAGGACCTTAACTGTTCCTCCATGATCCACTGCTTTAGACATTTTGAATGCGCTGAAAGGCCTGTAGCAGTCGATGGTGACAATATCGCCCACGGTCTCAGCGCGAGCCAGCTCAGCCACTTTTTCTTTGCCTTCTATTTGCAACTGTGTAACCCGTGACCCGGGATCCAAGTGAGATTCGAATTTTTGTGCAATTGTCTGTTAATAGTCTCTCCTCATCTTACACTTTTGGATCTTGTGTTGATACTTTTAATTGCTTCCATTGTCACTGGACGGTCTACCAAAAAGCTTATAGTATTTCTATTACAACGGTTGACCATTTGACAGTTTGTTTAATGCCCACAATCTCTGCTTGTGAGACAAGGAAGAACCCCGCTCTTCTACCTGCCTCGAATTCAGATCCAGTATATTATACTTAAATTAGTTTAAAAATTTATTTATTAAGGCTAAATAAAGGAACTGATTACTACAATAACTGAGTTATTAGCATTGTGTGTTGACATTCCGAAAGCAAGTGTTCGAGTTATGTTTCGAATCCTGGTTTGACCAACATCCAAAATTATAGAACATTAATTTTTGTAATTGCGGTCGCCCCTTTAGAGGGAATGTGAAGCCCTTCAACTGTATTTTTGACATGAAATATAAAAAAACACCTACATAAAACTCCATCCGTCATTCGGAGGCCGCTTAGAAAAAACTGTAGGTCCCTACATATGTTGGAAACATCAAGGTTTTTGGTATATTAGAGGGGGGGGGCTCCGCGGAAATGGCTTAAATGGTTATAAAGCGCCGATTATATATACATAAATAAAATAATTTATTATTTTTTGCTTTTTAGTTTTTCATTATTTTTGAAAGCTTTTATTATTTTTACTTCTTCGAAAATATTTTTTTTTCTAAATAATAAATAATGTCGTTAATTAAGTAATTTATATTTTTACATTTTTTTTTCCTTGTTAGCTTTAGGTTTTTGTAATGGTTTAGACGAATTTTGCATCGAAAATAATTATAGTCGGAAAACTTCCAGCAATTTCTCTCAAATTAATTTAAAAGTTGCAACCTTGCCACATATTTACATACATACGTGTATGTATTCATTTTGTTTCTATTTTTATTTTCATTGTTATTTTCATTTTTTTTTTCTCAAAAGCATTCACAATCATTGCTGATAACCATCTAGTTTAGTTGATTTCTTATATATATTATTTACGCCTATATAAATTACCTTCAAATTATCGGTGTTACTTGTTGTTGTGCATGTACATTCGTTTACGCATAGAAAAGTGTGTAATTTTAATATGAATTTCAATATGCCCTAAGTAGTTAATAATAACTAATATAAAATCATTGATCAATAAATCAACTTTTGCAAAATCCAACAACACAACGTTACACGTATGTATGTTTATATGCACATATGTAGTACATATGGAAGAAATGAGAGCATGAATTAAATACTATTAACTTTTAATTTTTTTTCTAACTTAATTAAACTAGTTCACTCGCATTCCACTCAATAAAAGGCACAAAAATTTATAATTCGTTAATGTAGTTTAATAGAGCAACTCACTATTTAAAAGCATATATGTACATACATATATATGTATATATACATATATATACATATAAGTGCATTATTTTGCAAAAAATATTATGTTTTTTATGTACTGCATTTACATAATTACAATTACAATAACAAGTAACATAGCAGCTGCATCCGAATTGAAAAACTTTGCGTAAAAAGCTTCCGTATTACCGTGTTGTTGTAGAGCATATACTACAAGTACACAGTTTATTAGGCTTAAGTTCTAGGTCTTGTTAAATATTCATATTCAAATGCATGGGCGTGGGTGTTAGATTCAAGACGGAAATGTAAAAAAATAGCCATGAAATTTAAGGTATTCTACGAGTATTCTACGAGGAAGAGGAAAACCTAAAGGACTTGGGGGCGTTTTGGTAAATTAGTTGTAGTGTTAATTATGTAAGAATTAATTTTTAATTCAGCTACTACAATTATTCACTTTATTTCCTTATCTTCTCCTTCTTTATTGGCATTGGCAATAATTACGTGATTATAGCCGAATCAATATTAAAGCACTATTCCTCTCTTCCTTTCTACTTCCACCAGTGGGTACTGCATCGAATTTTTTCATAGCTGAAGCGCTTTCATACATTTAGCCGCTGTCTGTTCATTTGCTGAACTATGTCAATGTCATCGTATTGCTCGTACAGCTCATCGTTCCATCTCTCTTAGAACCGACTCATCAGATATTGATATCACCCACGCCTCTGCGCCATATAGTAGGACGGGTATGATGAGCGACATGTAGAGTTTGGTTTTCATTCGCCGAGAGAGAACTTTACTTTTCAATTGCCTACTCAGCCAAAGTAGCACCTGTTGGCAAGAGTGATTCTGGAATCAGAGGAAGAGGAAGTCTTCCACTCCGTTGGAAGGAGAGCGAGGTTCACTTGGTATTTCCAACTGGCGCCAGACAGCGAAAGGAAGAGAGAAATGGTGCTCTGATATTGATTCGGCTATAATCGCGTAAACGTTGCCAGTGCCAATAAAGAAGAAGAAGAAGAGCAGGAAGACTACTATTCTCTACGGATTTGGGACCACCTATTCAAGAAATTCGCATCCATAGTTCCTTATATTTGAAATTTTTTTTCGGTAAATAGACTGAAAAAAATATATGCAAACATCCACTCCAATACATTACTATACATTAGTTTATATGAAAACCTAAAGCCGTGTGGTTTGCAGTGCGTGCTATCATGGAAAGACTAACATCCATTAGAGAAAATTAAATAAATATATTAATAATTTTACCAGGTGTGTTTGTTGAAGTGTGCCGGTTTTACTAGTAGATGTCGCTAGCAATATGTATAAATTTCTATGATTTGGCATGTATGTAATTTTTTTCTATTGACATTAACCTACAAAAATACGCAAGTCACATTCCGCCAAAATAATAGCGTCATATTTGCTTACCTCAGTGAATATGTCGAGTTTCGTTCCAAGTAAATCGCATTTGCGGCATTCGTTGCTTTTCTTATTTCATCAAAAAGAAAAAGCAGTTGAAGCTCACCGGTTGCTGGTAGAAACTTATGGTGAACATGCTCCAGTGATTAGAACATGTGAGACATGGTTTCGTCAATTTAAAAGTGGAGATTTCGATTTGACAGACAATGAACATCCTGGTCCTCCATCGAAGACGAGAAATTGCAGGCGTTATTGGATGTTCATCTAACCCAATCGCAACAACAATTGGCAGAAACACTACATGTGACTCGAGGAGCAATTTGCCAATGTTTAAAGGCCATGGGAAAGAACCAGAAGTATGGAAAATGGGTGCCACACCAGCTGAACGATAAACAAATGGAAAATCGAAAAACCGTTTGTGAAATGCTGCTTCAACGATTCGAAAGGAAGTCTTTTCTGCATCGAATTGTTATGGGGGACGAAAAATGGATTTATTTTGAGAACCCGAAGCGAAAAAATCATGGCTTTCCCTGATGAAGCTGGCCCACCGACTGCAAGGCCAAATCGCTTTGGCCGTAAGACAATGCTCTGTATTTGGTGGGACCAGTGTGGTGTGGTGTACTACGAGTTGTTAAAACCTGGTGAAATGGTGAACACGGATCGCTATCGACAACAAATGATCAATTTGAATCATGTGTTGATCGAAAAACGGTCGGAATGGACCCGAAGACATGGCAAAGTTATCTTGCAACATGACAACGCGCCGTCTTATACCGCTAAACTGGTGAAAGACACATTAAAAACACTTAATTGGGAAATATTATCGCACCCGCCGTACTCTCCAGACCTCGCCCCGTCCGACTATCACCTTTTCGCGTCGATGGGACACTCCCTTGCAGAGCAGTGCTTCGCTAATTTTGAAGAAGTCGGAAAATGGCTCGTCGAATGGTTTGCCTCGAAAGAGAAAAAGGTTTTTTGGAATGGTATCCATAATTTGCCTGAGAGATGGGCGAAATGTGTAGAAACCAATGGTCAATACTTTGAATAAACAAATTTTGAGATTCTTCTGAAAATGAAGTGTTTTCTTTGTCGAAGTCAATTTTCAAACAAACTCACTACTTCTTAATATTTTTTTCGATATCTTTACTTTTTTCATTAAATTGAAGGCTTTGTTAAAATTATACGGTTTATGTCAAATATACATCGTTTTGCTCGATAAATGTTTGCCATTTCGAAAGTAATGTCATTATGACTCTCTCTTAGAAACATATGTCTCTTTTGGCACAAAAAACGGGATAACCGAACACACAACAACCCCTTCTTGGCCATCAATCCTGGCTTGAAAACCATTTGAGCGACTCTCTGCTCTTCTACCACGATCGTTTTCGTTTGATGTTGCTGTAAATAACCCACTTTTTATCAACAGTCGGCATTCGCTTCAGAAATATGTTGATTTTGTTATGATTCAGCAGCGATTCGCAAATGAAAATTCGGTTCATCAGGTTTTTCCTCATTAACTCATATGGTATTCATACTTCGAGCTTCTTTGTGCACCCAGCATTTTCTAGTGGGTCAAAAGTATTTTTTGTGTTATATTTAGCTCCTGGGCAATCGAACCAGTGCTCGAATGATGTTCCGACTCGGTAATTTCCATCATTTTTTCTGCAAAAAATATGGACGACTTGTTACTTCATCTAATACTAATATAATCTCGTGAAATTTCTGTAATTTCTGGTGTTATTCAAGACAAATGAAGCATTGGTATGTTGAGCGACACTAAATAAGAAATGTCACATTAAACCTTTGAAACAGGTGCAAACTGCCTGACTACAACTCTGTCTTTCAATTGAGCAGCAGCGAAATCTGTTCAGTTTCTTGTAGACTCCCAATGAAAGCAATTAAGTATGTCAACACAAAGTTTAAATATCTGAGAACAAGTAAGAAATTAATTAATAAAGTATAACAGATAAAAACACAGGGCGCATGACTTCGGTGACAGACAATGAAAAGGAGAAAGACAAGCTATGCTATATCTATCGATTGACTCAGACCAGTGGTTTTCTAAAGAGGCACATTTAAGGCCATGGAACAATTTCAACGAACGTCGCCCCACTATATTACTATGTACATGCGTAGACTTGAGACAAACGAAATTGTTATTTGATCTAAGCGAAGAAGAACTAAGTGCTAAGTACCTCTGAAATATAATCTCCTCTAGCTAAGTAAAGTCTTTTATTTCTTTTACGATTAATCCAACCAGCAACAACAATACGGAAATAAAAATGCAATAAATTGATTGTTCTGCTGGCTGTACAGTACGTAGCGTCGTCTGGTTGGAACCGAGGGTAGCCCACATCAACATTCTTTAATTCAGGTACAAAAAAGCCATTAATCAAGACTCTATAGCATTCCCCATTGACTGTAGCATTATGATCGGGTTCAGTTTTGAAGATATATGGACCAATGTTTCCTTCTGCCCATAGAACACACCAATCAGTGACTTTTTAAGGATATAACGTGGTGTCTACAATGAAATATGGATTATCATTATTCTAAATGTGACAATTTTATTCATTAACGTACCCGTTTTTTTTATGAGGAGCCTTTATTTCATGTCAGAAATACACTCGAAGAGGTTGACATTAATTTAATTTTTTATTTAAATTATTTTTTTTATAACTTTTGGATGTTGGTCGCACCAAGATTTGAAGACGGGCCTTCCGAATGGCAGTACGCAATGCTAACCACTCAGCTACTACGGCCGCCGGTTGATGGTCTTACCTCCTCTTTTCTATCTAACAGCCGCAGCAGCAATATTTTGAGTGCATTTTATTATATGTATATTTATATAAATTTTAATTTAATTGCTTTAAATTTGATAATTTAGTGGAAAAAGTGTAGGTAATTTTTTGCAGCTTTCTGAAACCTCCCCCGATCCACGGAGTTCAAGAGGAATAAAACACATTACTTATTAATTATATTAATTTTTTTTACTTAAATAATTATACATAATTAACTAATACAATGTTTTACTCAACACTGTCAAATTATACAAAATGTTGCACTAAAATGACAACAACAACCATATTCTCTGTACTTCCGTACTTGCCAAAGTACAAAAGACTTAAGCGACAAACTCTATATAATCATTTTGCGCATAATTGTCTATGTACACAAATATATTAGTAATGTGTTATGTGTCTATTCATATATGTATGTGCGTTTATGAACAATTATGCTTATTGCGCCTTCATTATACTCACACACTCATGACGATGCATTTCACAATTTTCACCTATTTTGCTTGCTACAACTGCAATTGTAATAAACAGGAAAAGAAATTTACATATTAAAATAAGCATGACTTAGTAATTTATTTTTGTTTTGCATTAAGGACAGCTGCTAAGCATAATGTGAGCGTGTGTAGTGGAAAAAATGATTTCGAATCTGACCTTGATATTATTATTTGCTTATACACTAAGTATTTCATGTGACAGCATAAATTTCATTATTAAAGACATTAAATAGACACGAGCTTTCAATTAATTTGGTTTTTCATAAACATAATTTTTTCAGCGGTAAATTATAATTAATTTTTAACTAATTATTCAAGAGAATGCTTTATAAAAAAAATATATATCATATATTTATTTATACATATTTGTCACCTCGTAACCGCTGACTGCCACTTTCAGCCACTCCAATTTTACATTTCCTCCCGAGGGGTGACCGCAATTGGAAAAATTAATTTTGTCTCTATGTAAGCGAGTAACACCTTTTACTTCCCTCGTTCGCTTTTGGTAATTTGCTTCTTGTCATTTGATATAAATACTTATACATATATACTTGTGCGTGTATGCATATTGTTGTTTTTGTTGTAACAGTTCACTAGCCCTGCTTAGGGACAAGTGTCTATCTAGTAACCTTTGTTAACAGTATATGAACATCCTGTTATTTCCATATACTTTTAGTTTGCCCAGAAATTACAGCGTAGAGCAAGCATAAGTTCAATACGAAATCCCCTTTCATTTCTTCCGGAGTCTGAAACTAGAATGAGGAGCTATTTCTCAATTTGGTTTTTGTTTTCCTCGCTTTCAATGTCACATGAAAACATAAATGCAGCGCAACATAAAAAAATCACAAATCAAATTTATAATCAGACAAAAGCAATCAACTGTGTAACCAATAACCTTATTAATAACTCCATTAGCGCGGTAAAACTTATTAAAAATCAATTTGATTGCTTTCAAACCACAAATTTGACTTTTTGCCTTCAGCAGAGGAACGTAGCAACAACAACAGCAACGACATGAGACGACAAATGATCGCCCTTACCGCACAAGGTAAGCTTTTAAAGCGGTTTGTAGCTACTACAACAAAAAAACGACAACCAATAAAAGTATAGAGAAAAAAAATTTTGCGCTTTTAAATATTCTTTTATGATTTTTTTAAACTTATGCGATTATATACGAGTACATACCATACATCTCACCGGCCGATAAGCACTTCAGTGGCTATAAAGCGCTAATTATACATATAGTATAAAATATAAACCGGGCTATTCATTTCGATATTTCGAAAGTAATCGTAAATAAAATGCATTTCAAATTATTTAAATTATTTTTTTTCGTGAAAATCATTTTTTATTATAAACTTTGAACCTTGGCATTATATGTGACACACGCTACATCATTCAAATGACCGTCTCGAGAATTTTTGCAAATTCCGGTCCGTTTGAGTAATTTTCGACCACTTTTTGGCAAGGGAATCCTGGGCGGACCATTGCTTCCGCAACTTAGTTTGCTTTTCTCGGTGATCTTTGATTTAGCATTCTTTCCACAAGTCTCAGCAAGCATATTCACAGGACTTTTATGAAATTCATGATATTTGTTAATTAATGTGTTTTTCAAGCTCGGAGTGTTATCTAAACCGATATGTGCCATCATTCAACCTGATTGGATTATATATTTTTCTCAGTATTTTCCATTTGAAAGATGTTAAATGGGTCACGTCAGTCACCTTTATCATCCGAATTTCACAACCGTATGTCAGGATCGGAGGCAGGAGTGCGTGATACAAAAGTACTTAGATCCATTTAAAGTAATTTTCAATCACTTTTTGGCACATATTGGGCAGTATCTCAGCCTAAACTTGACGAATGTTAGCTTTCAAGTGCTCAAGTGTTAAAGATTTATTTGCATAAACATGGTATATCACGTAGCCCCTCAAAGAATAGTTCAACGGTGTCAAATCGCATGTTCGCGGTAAGACGAGAGATTACGCAACCGGGAAATTTCTCTCGCAATAAAGCCATATTCGGTCGTGTTGTGAAGCATGTGGCATCATCTTGTTGAAACCACACATTGTCCAAGTCGTGTTCTTCAATTACAGGCCAAAAAAGAGTGGTTTATCACATGGTCATAACGCTCCGAATCGACAGTGACAGTCTCGCCGTTATCGTTTTCAAAGAACCAAGGTCCAATCACACCTTTGGACCAAAGAGCGCACCAGGCAGTAAGTTTTTTTTTTTTTTTTGGGTATTATGGCTACTCTTCAATACTTTGAAGATTCTCGGAGCCACAAATGAGACAATTTTGCAGATTTACATGTCCCATTGTAGTTCAAGCATTTAATAGACGTATGTATGTACGGAATTGCGAATGGTCAACTGGCTTCAGTTGATGTGTAAGTCCAAGTGCAAAATACGTTATAATGTGCATAAGAAAGTCTCTTAAGCTCTTAAGAACGCCGTGAAATAGACACATTCAAGTCTACATTTTCACTCATATATATGTACATCATGTCACGAAATAGATAACCCTATACTTATATCAATATGTACATCTCAATGTAATTCAAAGCCTTTTCAAAAGTTTTGTCTTTGCTGCATTAAATCTATTTTTTATTATTTACTTTTATTTTTATAGGTATACATATATTTTTATTTTTATTTTATACCAAATATATGCCTTGATAATATAATAAATATTGTTTTTAGCTGTCAAATAAAAATGTTTAATTTAAATTTGTATACAATATGTATAAATAAAGGGTGGTTAAATTGTAAGGGCCGATGTTGAATGTGAACCACACCTAAACGCGAAGTTTTTTTCCGAATTTAATTTGACATTTCTCTATTTCAGACTTACTCAATTTGAACCATGGAGAGATACACAATCCAACAACGTGTTAAAGTTATCCAGACTTATTATGAAAATTTTCGAAGAAAATCATCTTCAGTGATGAGGCACATTTTCACCTCAGTGGATTCGTCAATAAACAGAATTGCCGCATTTGGGCGAATGAGAATCCAAGAGTGATTGTCGAAAAGCCAATGCACCCACAAAGAGTGACTGTTTGGTGCGGTTTATGGGCTGGCGGCATCATCGGGCCGTATTTTTTCCAAAATGAGGCCGGTCAGGCAGTTACTGTGAATGGTGTTCGCTATCGTGAGATGATAACGAATTTTTTATGGCCACAATTGGAAGATATGGATGTGGACGATATGTGGTTTCAGCAGGACGGTGCCACTTGCCACACAGCTAACGAAACAATGGCTCTTTTGCGCAACAAATTCAATGGCCGTGTTATCTCACGTAATGGCGATGTCAATTGGCCCCCAAGATCATGTGATATGACACCGTTGGACTTTTTTCTCTGGGGTTATTTGAAAGAAAAGGTGTACGTCGATAAGCTAGCAACAATTTAAGAGCTAAAGGATGAGATAATTCGGCACATTAACGGCATAGAAACTCCATTATGCCTCAGCGTCATCGAAAATTTGGACCATCGTATGGAGGTGTGCTGCCGAGGTCGCGGCGCTCATTTGGCCGATATTTTGTTACATACATAATTGAGTAATACCAATATATCATAATAAAATAAAATTTCAATAATTTCCTAAATAGTTTGTGTTTTATTCAAAATCAACATCGGCCCTTGAATATTTAACCACCCTTTATATACAACTGCAACTACATAATGTACAAAACACACACACAAACAACTCACTTTGATTGTGTACAATATAAAGTCGGTTTTTATTGCCGCCAGCTAATAAACGACTGCTAATGCACTATCAAACAATTTACCAACCATTCAAGCAAACACATAACAACAATCAGCCAATTTGCTCAATCGATTGCCACCACATCTCTCTAGTCAAACACAAGCATACTATACAAGTTCATTCGTTAGATTCGCAAATTCAGTTACTCGTTCATTTTATGTGCTCATTCAGTTAGTTACGGTCGTTGGTGTTGGCGTTCTTGCTTTTTTATTTCTGTTGTTGTTATGTTAGTTGGCCTTGAACTTGAAATATGAAACGCGAGATTTATCTGCAATATGTAGAGTCAACAGCGGAGGCAGGGAGACAGGAAGACAGGCAAACAGCTATATGAATCTATCCTCGTACATGCTTACATTGTGGCATACACGTATGTGTTTCCATATACAATGTGTACATATGTATGTATATGTTTATATTCACAAGTGACTCTGTAGATGAAATGCTTACGGATGTTGGCGGCAGTCAATATGGTACTACATAGTACATACATAGGTCATTCGCGCTTGTTGCCTTGTTGCTATTCGATAAAATTGAAATGTTTGAATTTAATAATTAGCAATTGTTTTTATTTTTTTATTTGTTATTGCACTTGGTACATTTTCTTGTTTAATTAAAAATTTGAAATTAAAAGGAAATGGAAAGAACCTTTGTTGTTTTTGTATATTTTGTGTTTGCTGATTCGATTTTTTGTAGCAGCATTCTCTCCACTGCAGAAGCCGAGTGTTAAGCATTGCGTACTAACATTCGGAAGGCCAGAGCGCGAGCACTGGTGCGAACAACATCCAAAAATTATAGAAAGTTAAGTTTTTCAAATTGCGATGGCCCCTTGGCAGGAATTTTCAATTCCTCCACATTTTCGGCATCGACCAGGCTTCTCCACCATATAGTAGTACGTGCTACCCTACTCGATCCAATGTAGCATCTGTTGGCAAGGTGATTCTGCGTTGGTTTTCAAAGTTGACATTATTATTGGCGTTAATGCTGATCTCTCGATAGACGAAATTATCTGCGCCCTTGAAATTATGAGTGTCAACAGTGACGTGGGAGCCAAGTCGTACCATAAGTGTGCCGACTGTTTGTTTGATGACAAGATATATTTCGCCTTGTCTTCGTTAACATCTCATTTATTTGTCAAACGTGGAGGAGGCAGAGCTAACACTGCGGTTGTTGATATCAGTGTCATCGGCATACGCCAACTCTATTCCAAACTATCTGAAATCGGATCAGCCTTAAGAAAATACTAACTGACTAATACCTTATTCGGACCAACAGCGAAACACTTTGAAAACGTATTGTATTTTGTGAATTGCAGGCTCAAAAGTGTTTGCAAATATTGTACTTTTAGAGTTTTCTTTGGAATATCTGACAGCTTTTGTTTACACATATATTTGCTTCTTCTTTAGCAAGACAGTCTTGGGCGGACCATTGCTTCCACAACTATCTTCCTCCAGATTTTCCTATGCGCCTATTCGCTGAATGAAATTCATGACGTTTTATCAATATATGAGATGTTCAGTATAGAGCCTGTATCTAATACGATATGGTATATGCCATCATCCAACATACGTAGGCTGCTATATATAGGTCTGGCCTAGGCAACACTAAGTACTTCCAGGTGCAATCTGACATTTCCATTGGAAAGTTTGACATTTTTTAGTACAACATCACTCAGAACGTTTTGTCATTTAATCGTGAATTGTTTTATTTACAGGGAATTAAAAAATTCATCTCGGCCAAAAAATGGAATTAACTCGTGAACATTTTCGTGCGACCATTTTTCATAACTTTCGACGTGGATTATCACGACAAGAGTGCATCGATGAACTAAAATCTTTATATGACTATGAAGCACCATCCTATAGCACTGTGAAAAACTGGTACAACGAATTCAATCGTGGCCGACGCTCGCTCAAAGACGAATTCCGTGAAGGTCGTCCAAAACCAGCCGTTGTGCCAGAAAACATCGATGCCGTACGTGAACTGATAATGCAAGACCGTCATGTAACATACCTTCAGATAGAGGCATGCCTATGCATTTCTCCCACCAGCATACATTCGATATTGCATGAACACCTGGTCGTAAAAAGATTTGTTCTCGTTGGATCCCGCACAATTTGACAATCGCTCAAAAAAAGGCTCGTGTGGATTGGTGTAAAGAAATGCTGAAAAATACGTTCGCGGTGCTTCAAAAGACGTTTATAAGAACGTCACAGGTAACGAATCATGGATCTCTGCGAATGAGCCCGAAACAAAACAGCAATCGATCGTGTGGGTCTTCCAAGACGAACCAAATCCAACGAAAGTTGTTCGTGGAAGAAGCACTTCGAAGCAAATCGTCGCCTGTTTCTTCGGCAAAACTGGTCATGTGGCGACTGTTCCGCTTGAGCAACGTAGGACGGTCAATTCTGAGTAGTACACCACCATTTGTTTGCCTGAAGTCTTCGGAGAAATTCGAAAAACGAACAAGAGAAGACGAATCATTGTGCACCATGACAATGCGAGCTCTTACACATCGGCTCAAACCAGCGCCTTTTTTACCGGCCAAAACGTCGAATTGATGGGTCATCCGCCGTACAGCCCTGACTTGGCAACCAATGACTTCTTTTTATTCCCACACATCAAGAAAATAATGCGTGTTCAACGATTTTGGTCGCCAGAAGATGCTGTTGAAGCATTCAAAAACCATATTTTGGAGGTGTCTCAATCGGAGTGGAAAAAATGCTTCGAAAATTGGTTTGAGCGCATGCAAAAGTGTATAAATCTTGATGTAGAATATTTGGAAAAACAATAAAACCATTTTCGTTGATAAATATTCGTGTTTTCATTATTTGGCCAGACATATATGGTATATAGCAGCCATAAATACTTTTTCATATTTTCCGTTCGAAAGTTGCTATATGGTGCACGTCAGTCATCTTCATCGTCCAAGTTTCACAACTGCGTCTCCGGAAATGCTGAAACTTGCTTCTGCGCTCACCTATATATTTCAGGCACGAAAATGCCAAGCGGATCTATAGCGTTCTCCAACGACTGTAATATTATTATGGCTTCAGTTTTGAAGATATATGGACCAATACTTCCCTCTGCGCATAAAACACACCAAACAGTGACCTTTTTGAGGATTTAACGGCGTCTCTACAGTGGATTATTGTCATTCCAAAAGCGACAACAAAATTGTTTGATAACGTAATCATTCAACCAAGAGTGAACTTCACCCAGTTCCGCGATGGCGGTCGAACTCATTTGATTCCTCTTCGATACTCACTGTACGGCGGTGCAAAACTGATCCATGGTTGCCCGAACTACCGATTCTACTGGGTCTCGTGGGATGGTTTATTATGGAAGGCTTCCTTCTCTCGCAAGTTTGTCTGTCGTGCAATTGCCTAGGATCTCTCTGTGTCCGGATACCCACAGCACCGCTGTGTTGCATTTAATCGAGGGTTTATTCAGTTTGCTTTTACATTTTATAGCCACTTTTGATGTTGTAGTGTTACGCTATAGAAATCTATGGGCAGCTGGATCTGATAGTTTCAAACTCATTTTTATTGAAAGCAGATCATCGAAGAATGTATTCCACAGCCCATTTTTTCATCGAGTTTTGATCTGTCTATGGGCATGGCTCCCTGCTGCAGGATTTTGATTTTTCTTTGGGACTCTTGAGGAAAAGAGATTGTCAAAGCACATACAGGTGGTGTCGGTGGTGGTGTGGTCCAGCAAGATATAAAAGTCGATGACAGTGCTTACGAGGATAGCTGTCAACCGTTGAACTATCTCAAGTTTTAGAGTCCGTTTTGCCAGCGTTAAGTGCAATTATAAAATTCCTCGACCATTCTGCCGTGTTTCGGCTCTAGTTTAGTTTGCTATTTATGATTATCCCAAGATATTTGACTTTGCTGACTTCGATCAGCCCAGAAATCTTGCGTAGAATCACTCTTGCCCGCACCTGCTACTTTGGACTGAGTAGTACAAAGGCCAAACTGTACAAGACACTCGTTATTCTCGTCCTGCTATATGGTGCGGAGTCAAGGACGATAACAACACTCTATAGAAGTTAGGAACGGCGAACGTGATATACGGTAACAATCACATAGTTCAGCAAATCAACAAACAGCGTCAGTTCCGGCTAGGTCATGTGGTCCGGAAGGATAAGAATAATTCAGCTTTGAAAGTTTTCGATGGGTACTACGGTGGAAGCAGAAGAAAAGAAAGACCTACACTTCGTGCGTTACTAAAGAAGAAGAAGATTTGATTTTGGTAGAGAAGTTGATCTACACGTCCTCTGCTAGAGACGGCTTCAACCACAAAACAGTCTAAATAAACTTCGGAAATCGATCGAGGTGCAGAGAAATAGGATGCAAAGGAGGAATAGTACGGTCCAGTTAGGAAATAAGAAGTATCTCATTCGTCAATATACTCGTTACCTGCAAAGCTTAGCAATGCTGACGATTGAGACAACCTAAAACAACCATTTATAAATGAATCTTTGAATTCCAAAAACATTACGACTCCCACCTGCAATGTTAGCAAATCCGCCACAATAGATACGCATACATAAATATTTTTTCTCGTTTCATTTTAATTGCACACTCTGGCGTATGCGGAACATATTTGTAGTACAACAAATACACGTACTTATTTTCTTTTATTGAATTTCATGACGGAACGTGCAAATATGTATGTGCGGGTAACACTTTTTCCCCCAAATACTTAACTAATTCACCGTAGTGTATA
This sequence comes from Ceratitis rosa, assembly GCA_037013455.1. Lineage (NCBI taxonomy): Eukaryota > Metazoa > Arthropoda > Insecta > Diptera > Tephritidae > Ceratitis > Ceratitis rosa. Next base: position 8,722,733 of record JAWMAG010000020.1, on the reverse strand, counting down.
ATTTATGTTTATTAAATAAATCGTTTTGTGCACCATGTGATTAACTCACTAACAACGTGATCGGCATAATCGCTTACATACAAATATACAAATAATTTAAGAATATAAATTTATAATTATGAATGTTTGTGAGTGTGTCTACAAAGTATAATAAATGTGCAACAGAACGTTTTAAATATAATAATTAGCTTCAATTCAGAAAAGTCATTAATCATTTCTTAAAATATTTGAAGCAAAACAAATCTATTAATTGCAAGATTTAGAAGAAAGAGAGTGAGTAAACGTGGAGTTAAATGATCCAGGAAGCCTCTTAATGCGCTAAAGATTAAATTAATCGATAATGTTAGCTCTTTAAGTAGATATTAGTTACTAATTGGACAATCACGCAAGTAGTAAGCTAATCACTCTGTTTCTGCTTACTGCTCTCGGAGGAGATGAGCTCTGATATATGTATGTACCTATTAGGTAAAGTAAAAATTTCGTTCGGTTTTTATCTAAGAGATGGCGTTATTGTCCATAGTACTAGTGTTACGTGTCGCACCATGCCATACTATACGGCGCTGAAAACGTGTTTTTTTCGCGCTAAAAGTTTGTCTTTGACAGTTTTTCGATTGAGAGAAAATTCGCTATATTTTACAATTTTTCTTCGATCAAGGCGAAAGAGCAGCCAAAGCGGCTGAAAAAAATTAATTAAGTTTATGGGCCCGATACTGTAAACGAACGTGTAGCACAAAAGTGGTTTGCTATTTTCCGTTCCGGTAATTTCGATATCAAAGATGAACCACGCGTCGGGAGGCCTGTCGTCGAAAATTGGGATAAAATCATGGAAATAGTGGATAGTTAATTGCTGAGGAATTAAAGATAAGCCAGAAAACCGTTTGGAACCATTTGCATAAAAAAAACTCGAACGAACTTTTTACTTTACCTAATATATATAATTGGCTTTGTAGCCGCTAAAGCGATTGTCGGCCGAGATCCTCCTCTAATTTGTAGTATGAGTCTTGATGTTTATCCAACAAATGGAGGGCCCTACAGTTTATACTAAGCCGCCTCCGAAAGGCTGATGGATTTTTATGGTATGAGGAGCTTTTATTACATGTCAGAAATACACTCATAGGTCTTGACATAATCCGAGTTTTCCTGAATTTGCGTCATTGAATTACAGTTTAGGCGACTAGTGATGTTTGCTCTGAATCTAAATCTGACTTTGAGCCCTTCACCTCATAAGAGTGAGTGCCTACCACCGTACGAACTCGCTTTTCCTCTCTGTCTTCAAAGATATCCATGACATAGTGACCACGCATTTCTAATAATTATAGCGTATTATATTTTCAAGTACGAAAGTGCGGTAGACTAGAGGTGACAAGCGAGGAAACGCCAACCAAGGAAAACGATGATAAATTCGAGGCACTTACGGATAAGAGTTCCGCACGCTGAAAAGCATATGGCCGTAAGGACATTAAAGAAATACAATGGGATCAAAGGGGCGAAACCACTAATACACAACTTCCAGGATGCCGAAAGGTTTCAGAGCAACTTTAAGGTTGTTGCTTGCGAAGGCACCTGATCGGTGTATAAGGATGCAATCGCAGGCTTAAAATAAGTCTACCCTGGATCAAATCAAAAGGTAGTGGAATGGAAAGAAATTTTTCCCGTCTGAACTTAAGCATGAGTATCGGTTACTCCAACGAAGATAGAGAGGGTCTTAAAGACACTCCAGATTATAAGCCCCTCCATTCCTATCAGGGATTGGCACTCTAAAGAACTATCTTTCAGGCTACATGACTATTGAATGTCTTTCACACGGAGATATCTGCTATCATGGAGGCAGCAAAGAAAATAGAAAACTTTGAATATAAGGATATCTTCATTTTCAACGACAGTCCGGCTTTAATGAAAACAATGGGCACGCGTACACTAAATTCCAAAATTCAAGCAGAACAGACTATCTCTCACATGGAAAGGTACGACCTGCAAATTATTCTCGATAAAAAAAGCATTGGTATGTATTTTGTCACTTCTAAGCTACTTCTCAAGGAATTTACATATGAACAAGCCACGTCAAAAAAGGAATGAAACTACAACCTGCTGGAAATACAGGTAAACGAGATAGGGAGAGTTCAAGATGTATGAATTCCTTCAAAAGAGGAGACATGTCGAAAGTAATAGGAGTGCTGAAAAGACAGTGCCTAATAGATCGACATGCAGAGAGACTTAAAGCTCCCCATAGGAGATACTGCAAGGATGATGAAAAGCATGAAACGATCAACCAACTCTTATGCAACTGCATTGCTTTAGGCAATTTACGGAATTTTGGAACCCTGCTGCTAGATGTTCTGTCGAAGATAGTCGACATCAAAATCGTTGATATAATGAGGTTCATTAGAGAATCGAAATTGTTGGATAACGAAGCCTAATGAACAAGTTTTTGTGGCATCACATGGGGTCAGATACCACAACCTAAGTTAACAATAATCTAACCATCTACAAAATTCTTATTTGGTAGTGCCAAACCAACACGTAATGAGTTAAGCTTGGCTTTCCGTCAGGTTCTTCTTTTTTACTGGGGTAGACACTGCTCACGCGATTATAGCCGAATTAACAACATTGTCACATTCAATTCTTCTTTTCGCTGTTTGACACCAAGTACAGGAGAGCCCTTCTCTGTCTGATCTTTCCAACAAAGTGGAGGTCTTTCTCTTCCTCTGCTTCCACCGGCGGGTACTGCATCGAAAACTTTCAAAGCTGGATTTTTTATCCATCCGGACAAGCGAAGCCGTATTTTCTTGATTTGCTGAACTATGTCAATGTCGCTGTATATCTCGTACAGCTTATTGTTCCATAGGCTGCCTTATTCGTTATTCCCAAATCATAGGAGATCATAAACCTTTCGAAAAACCGTTGTACCGAAAACTCTTATCGCCAACTCATTAGATGTTCTCATGGTCCACCCAGCAGCTCTCTTTCGTGCTGTCGAAGGCTGCTTCAAAACTGACCAATCTTTTCCAAAATTTGGCGCGTGGTGAATATCTAGTCAATGGTCGATTTACGAGGTATACAGCCATACTGATAAGATCTAATCAGTTTGTTGACGCTCGATAGAACCTTATGTACGATATTAAGGAATATTATCTCAATTTAATTGACGCAGACTGTGAGATCGCCCTTTGTGTGGATCGGGCAGAGCACACTTAGGTTCCAATCATCGCTTATGCTTTCCTCCGACAATACTTTGCATGCACCTTATTAGTTCTTCACCGCCGTGTTTGAATAGCTCGGAAGATAATCAACCGTCGCTTTGCCATTCAAACTTCTTCATAGTCAAGCAATGGAACATTTGTTCCATCATCATCAATTGGGGGCTCGGGCTTGCCATCTTCTGGTGTTAAAATCTTAGCGCCATTCAACAGGATGGTGTTCTCTCCATTATTTTTTTTTCTTCTTTAAATTTTTTGTCTGCACATGCGTCTTGCTTCCCCGTCACGGTACTGAAACGACACTTGGACTGGAAGATATACGTGTATCTACAGGAGCTGCGTAGTTTGGGAATGAAAGAGGTACACGCCTGAGTCCACGCCAGTGGTACACACCTCAGGTCATCCGGTTTCTCCCAAAACCTGATTAAAATTCAACGAGATTATGTTTCGTTTGCGTTGTAAAAGAACTAACGTCACGTCTACCGCGAGTATTCCGAAATGTTTAAGGAAGCACGATATCTTGAAGTCAAAAAATAGTTATTGCTTCTCAAAAATTTAATTTTGCTTCCGTGTGCACTTCTTCGATTAAGGTTAAATACATTTCAAGAAAAGTCGTTTGACATCATATTCTGTGACACAAATACATACGTGTATGTATGTACATATATATTTAGCAACGTTTTGATACACAAACTGACAAATGTCAAGTCGAATGCAATGAACTTTAAGAATTATCTGTAAGTACATGTATACGTATGTATGTATGTATGTCTTTATGCAAATTAAATTCATATGCATCAGTACACCGAAAAACGTTCGACCGGCTTATAAGCGTGCGGCTGTAATATTTGAACGAAAAATTTGCTCAAACAATGACCGGATGTGCTGAAAATATGTAAATGCCTTTCACCGCAACACGACAAGTGAACGGGAAAACGTGAAGTTGGCAACACACAAGGTAACACATGTGTATGTAATTTAGTGATGTTTGAGTACAAGTTTGCATGTGCGTTTGAAATAAAATGTTATGCATTTCAATAGCGTTCCTGTGATGTCTTCTTAACGCCTGCCGGTGACAATTAACACTTTTCAAATTTAATGAGAATATTTCAATAATTATGCATTTGAATGTCAACATCACACTCACAAATTACGTACGAGTACATACAAAAATTACTTACTTTCATTTAAATTTCAATTAAATGCATGGCATGACTGTTATTTATGGTAAGTAGGAGAGGGGGTTCTCTCCCCGAATACAGTAAATCGTACTCTGGGTATATGTTACTTTGACTACAAAAGCTTTTTCTTTTATTAATATTAATATTCATTTATTGAATCTACTTTAACAAACAATAACATCTCGAAACTAAACTAAAACGTAAAGCCCATTGGCAGGAATGGGCTGTTGGTTTTGCCTCTTCTCTTCAGACAGGTTTGACTTGTTATGTAGACCAAGGTGTTAGCCAAAGAGTTCAGATGGTTACGCAGTTTTGTTAAGTATTTTTGTGCTGTGGTTTCAATCTCTTCTTTGATGGTGCATGTATTAAGATCTATATGGATATTTTTATTACGCAGGTACCATGGTGCGCCCCTTAAGGGGTAAAGCCGCACTAGGATTTTGGAAAACGATTTTTTTTTTTGCTTACAGGGTGCCTTTGGGTCCTAGAAATGATATGCAATTGGTTTTAAAGTGACAAAAAAAATATTTCAAATAGCTGAACTTTTTATTTTGCTGCAGCGTCTCAGAGCGTGCGCTGAGCGCAGTGAAAACTTTAAACGCATTTTTCTCAAAATCACATTTTTCCAACTGGGAGGACAGATTATTCGAATCCTATTTCATCGATTTCTCTGAAATTTTGATGGTTGCTTCACAAATACATTTTCTCTTGGAAGTACGTAGCCGTTTTTCGATTAAATGTAAACTTTTTTTTAATAATTTAGTTCGTAAAATCAATTTTTTACAAAAAAAAAGTGTGCCGCTTTCACAAAAATTTGTTAAAAAAATAAGTCCGCACGTACTTCCAAAGTCCATAGTTTGTAGCTCATAAAACTTTTTGCTCTTCTGTTCTAGGCCTCTTCCTTTAGAAGAAATCGGTCCTCCTGTGGAAGGCTTTCAAAAAAATATGGATTAAATAATGGACTTTATTACCTCCATTTTGGAACAAACTAATAATTAATGAATATTTTTTTATACTTAAATAAAATATACTCGTACATATGTTTAATGGAATGGTAAAATAGAAATTATATTCCTTTTCCCATATTCCCACAATAAATTTTTAAAAATGAGTTTATTTTTCAACCTCCAGAGTGGCTTTACCCCTTAAAACCCTTTATGATTTCGATTGGAACCTTTGAATTACAACTACAATATATTCGTCGCACAAACTGTTATCCATAATTGTACATCCATATCTGTTTTATTGTTGCATTATATAGAGGTTCTTTGTTGTTAATGCCAGGTTTCTTGTTTATAATCCAATACAATCTGGCAGGCGACCGCGATAACCGAGTGGTTAACGTTGCGTACTACCATTCGGAAGACCCGAGTTCAAATCCTGGTACGACCAACATCTAAAAGTTAAAGAAAATTAATTGAAATAAAAAATTAAGCTAAATTTTCTAAATGCCGTCGCCCCTCTATAGGGAATGTCTACCCCTCCGAGTATATTTCAGACATGAAATGAAGCACCTCATAATTGGAAAATTGGAAAATTTCAGCCAGTAAAAACTAGCAAGTATAAAAACGGCTGATTTGTAATCATGTAATTGAATTTTTGTCAACAAACCAAAATTTATTTAAAATATAAATAATATTAATCTTTAATATGAATTATACATTAACACAATAAATGCTCAAATGTAATTTAATGATTTTAGATTCCTTTAAGCTATAGAGCAGTGCCGACCAAATCAGCTGCAAAGCAATACAAAGCAAAATTGTTTCTACGATCACAATGACTATATTAAGGCCAGGTTCCACCAAAAAACGTGTTTTTTTCTCAAACATATTTTATTTATTTAAAAAAAAAAAATCATATAAATCAAAGTTTATGTAGATAAGTAGACGTATAAAAATATTAATTGAAACATTTTTTTTTCTTTTTTAATGGCGGCTCTTAAACTTGCTGCTGAAACAGCTGTTGGTAAAACGTAAAACGAATCATCCGATAGCAAAAATCAAAACAACTTCTTATTCTGTATACCATTAGCTATGGCCGGAACTACAATGAAAAATTTTCACCTTAAAAAAAAAAACAAAACGGCGCTCCGCTCTCTGCTCTTCTATGCTTACTTCTTGATCTGGTGGACCTTCGGTACTAATTCTATATTAATGCTAATAGTATTTTCTAGCAATTTACAGGTAAAAATTCCGATTTTTTTAAATTTTTTAGAAGAATGTGACCTTAAGCTTGCGGAGGCTACGAAATAAAGATCTTGCTTGGATTTTCTTTAAACAGAATCGGAGAAACTCTATAAATATAAAAATATAATATTTATAATGTCGCAAAACAAGTTTTACCTAAATCTTTGTTCTTTTAGAGAAAAAACATCGCTTGACGGCTATAAAACATTTAGAACTGCAGTCAAGGCAAATTCACACACGGTAGAAGCAAGAATACAAAAACAAAAAGCCTATGTATTTTGTTTGTGTAATCGTAGTTTTGTAAAGTCAAAAACGAAAATTTTTTAATGTATTTTCGTTCGTAATGACAAAACTTATTTCTCATGTATTTTATTTGTGTAACTTGTTGAAATGGAAGGAAGAACAAGCAATCATATGATGTGACAACTTCACCTTCTATAGATTCGTTTTGACTTCAGCATTGCGGAATTACTACAAATTTTGCAAATGCCATATTATTTATTAACATACTTAGGAAAATACTTCAAAGCAGAAAAAATAAACCGTATAAATCCGGTTCTGTGAATACTCACTGGAATTTCATCTTACTCTCTCAATTTCTTACTGTCTAATTTTTACTGACATTTCTCACCGAACAGAGTTTTAAATTTCGAAAATTTTATTTTACGTTTAAAGCCAAACATAAACTTTTGCTACAGCCTCTCCTCTTAAAGCACGCCTATGGGTTAAATTTTTAATTTTTAACGAAAATCCTTGCAAAACAAATAAACAAAATTTTGGTCTAAGGAAAAAAAATCGTACACCCAATGTGCAACAGATGTGCAACTGTTATTAATCGATTATAACCATAAAAAGCATAAATTGCTACATTATAGTCTAGTTACTGGAAGCATGTGTAAAATGCAATACTTGGACTTTTTTTTCATAAATCTACGTAATTAGCTACGTTATATGCCAATTAGTGTCAACGCAAATTACTTTTAGCATACGAGTATGTATGTACGTGTATGTAGTCAGCTAAGAGGAAGTTAACTGATGCGTTACCCATATAAGGAGTGGGTTAATTAAAAACAATTTAGGCTGTGAGTGGCTTGGAGGTGTACCTGTGTGTCAACATTATCTTGAAAACAGTTAAAAAATTGTATATGAAATTAATTAACAATAATATATATATAGATACATACAAATCATGCATTTCCCCACTAATTATTGCTTAAAACGTGTTGCACGAAATTGTCAATGAGTTGCTGCAAGATCATATGCGAGCACACACGACTAAGTAGAAAGGTGAAAGGTGAGTGCTAGAAATGTGTTAGAATTTCGCCAATGAACAAGTAAACGCTAGATAATGTTATTAAGAGAAATAAAAGCATAACTACACATAATCACACGATCAATGAACTCTATGAAAGCTCCCCTTTGGTGCACTATTGAAAAATGGCTCCCAAGCCGTCTAATATACAGCCTTGGCCAAAAGTATTAGGCACCCCACTACAAGTATTCTCAAAAGTGGCTATCAAAGTTTCCACTTCATTTTGTAAATGTCATACATGGGTGTTTAACTGTTGATTAAACGAATAAATTGTGTAATAAGGGTAAGCTAAACCTAAAAATTGTAATTTTTCAGAAATTCATAAAATATTTTCGCATTTAAAATTTGAAAATGAAAGTGTAAATCATATTTAGTGAAAAGTTACCAATCTTAAAAAAACAGTTCATATTTACCGAAATGCCTAAAAAAAGTGAAAATAGTTACGATGATAGAGTTAGAATTCAAGTTCTAAGTGAAGAAGGGAAGTCTCAGGTTGAGATTGCCAATTTGGTGGGATGTTCGCGGTGCGCGGTCCAATGTGCTATCAGGCGTTTTGTGGAGACGAAATTCCACAATAATAAATCAAAAAGTGGAAGAAAGCTTCTAACCAGTAAACGAGAAGACCGAATACTTATACGAAAGTTACTCAAGGATCGCAAAAAATCTTCTTCTGCCCTTGTAGCTACCCTTTCGGATGAATTTAGTAAACCAGTTAGTGCTCGAACAGCTAGAAGAAGACTTCTGGAAGCAGGTTTAAAAGAATATAAAGCCCGAAAGCAGCCGTGGCTCTCAAAAAAGAATAGGAAAAATCGTTTGGAATGGGCTCACCGATACCAACATTTCACGGAAGAAGATTGGTCGAATGTTCTGTGATCTAATGAATCAAACTTCGAGGTAAGCTTAGTTAAGATCGTCTTAAAGTATTAACAGCCATAGCTTCTTACCCTAGAGCAATTTTGAAGACATAATACAAATCTTATGAAAACATTATTTTTCCTTTTCTACAGATATTTGGAACACCTGGTGTGACGTTCGTGAGGCGACGGGTTTGGGAAGAATATCATCCAGATTGCGTGGTACCCACTGTTAAGCAAGGAGAAGGCAGCATTATGATCTGGGGCTGCATGACTGTTGATGGTGTCGGCGAAATGTTCGTTTGCGTGGGTCGCATGGACAGTCAAAAGTGCATAAATGTATTAGAAGCTGTTCTTTTGCCTTCGTTAAAGCGCATTTTCGGCGATACTAATTTAGACAGAGTTCAATTTCGGCAAGACAATGCTCTTTGTCACAAATCAGCGCCTACGATGCGTTGGTTTAGAGATAACAACATTGTATTGTTAGATTGGCTTGCACAGTCTCCAGATCTTAATCCCATTGAGCACATGTGGGCTATTTTAAAACGCAAGATTAAGGAACACAGTATAACATCAAAAACTGCCTTAAGGGGTTAGGGGTAGTCAGGATTTTCAAAAAAAAAATTTTTTTTTTTGCATTTTCGTTAAGTATAATATCTTAAAAATAATCTCTGAAAATTTCAAGTTAATCCGATAATTCGTTTTTAAGTTATTCGACAAATAACAAAGAGAGCTCGGGCCTTTCAAAGCGCTGTGTGAAACTTTAAACGCGTTTTTCTCAAAACTATGTTTTTTGAACTGGTGACAACTGTAACTCGAAAACCGCTCAGTTGATTTTAATGAAATTTATACAGCTTGTAGAATACATAATAAACTCGGGCCTGATCGAAGGATTTTTATTTTGATTTCGATTTTTTAAGACCAATTAACTGTTGATTTTTTCCCAAAAATCTAGAAAAAAATTTCCTGAGGCCGCCATTTTGTTAATTTTTGAAAAAAAATAAAATCCTTCGATCAGGCCCAGGATTATTTATTTATAAAACTATTTTTTTTTTATCCGATTGATTTCAGATGAATCTCCAAGGACTTATGATTGTCACCGGAAGGACCTTTTTTTGGAACTGGGTTAACACAGACAGCTGTAACTTCGGAAATAAATTTTTTTTTTTTCGAAATTTTCGTGACTTCAAGTCAAAACATTGTTTAATAATACCATATCACTACTTTTGTAAAATAAAATTATTTAATAGCAAAAAAAAAATACTGAAAATTCTCGTTTTTTCGTGCCTCTGACTACCCCTAACCCCTTAAAGAATGCCTTAATTAACGAGTGGTACGCTATAAGTGCGGACGAATGTGCAAAGCTTGTAACGCAGCATGCCTAAGAGAATGGCTGCCGTTATTCAATCGAAGGGTGGACCTACTAAATATTAATGTTATTATCACTAATTCATTGCATTTTCACTGCTTTACTAATAAAACTTCATTACTTCACTTGTTAAAACAAAAAATTCCGTAGTTAGTGGGGTGCCTAATACTTTTGGCCTTAGCAAATGGCTAAAATTATGACTCCCGCAACATTCCCCAAAAACTACGTTGGTGAATATTTTTTCGGTTGCAACAACAAGAGCTGAAGAGTATCCTTGCTGTTTATTTAAGTACTCTTCCAGGGTTTGGTTGAATGGTTTCACCATGCCATTTTTCGAATACCCAGCTACTTGCATGGCAACTCTTTCAAATGGAGCACCTGAGTGATATTGCATCATCTATCCATAACTTCTAGATTTCTTCCCTTTCTCCATGAAACGCCCAGGATTCTCAACATCGGAACTTCTATTAGATTGCGGAAAAACTGGTCACATTTGCTCCTTACTTGGCCGCCCATCTCCAGTCCGGGCATTAAAATTCCCATATCCGGACCATCCTGTTGACATTTCCATAAGTGCTTTACATTCCACCCTTCTGCTAACGTAATTGTTATTTCCGGACATCTATTATGTCTTCTTTACCTTTAGTTTTTGAGGAGTGTTTCGGTGGGAATTTCCTTTGCGGTGCTCAATAGTGAAGTCAATCCACCGAGCTACGGGTCCTTCAAAATTCTTGAATTGTAAGAGCCACTTCAGCGCTGCATGAAAAGTCCTATCTCCGAGTTACACAGGAATTCTTTCCAATATCCGGGTTACAGTAGGCAACTGGCATAACCACTAGCATCCTTATACAGAATAAATGTGGCATCTTGAACCGGGTACGCTAGCGTAGGGGCAGTGCATTACTGCAGGGCTTTGAAGGCCTCCTGTTGTTCCATTTTCCGCTCTAAACCTCTAGTGAGCTCATGGAAGCAACTAGCAACGCTAGCTGAATTCAGCAAAAAATAGATAAGTGCATAGCCCAACTCCGTAACTCTTGCCTTTCCAATCTTTCACTTCTTCCATCTTTTCTTTTGCAGTGCAAACGCCGTATATCGTTACCTAATGGCCCAAGTACGTCTTTAATAATGATCTCTTTTTACGACTTAGTTTGCAACCAGCGTCAACTTCCCCCCTGGAAAACTTCATTCAAATTGTCATCCATATTTGGCATTTTCTCATGATAATTTTTGCTTGTATTTCATCGTTATACTTAAGCATTTATACTACAAAACATTTGCGCTATTTAATTTGCTATTAATGCTATTAAGGCAAGTATACTAAAATAACCGTTTTAACTTTTTTCTTGCTGTCCCTGTACTATTTCGTTTCTTTATGTTCTCTTCCACTTTGTTCCCACTGTCAATCAGAGAACGTACACACATCTGAGAGCGTAAATCAAATTAAATGACGTTCTCTGCAGCGCTGCTGTGGTTGTCAATTACTGTTTGACGTTTGATGTTGCTGGTGAAAAATTTCTAAAAAAAAGTTTGTGATTGCAAAATTTTTTGGATTCATTTGCATTTTGATTTTATCTCTTCTCATTGCGAATCGCTTGTTAAAAAACGACTGCAAAACAAAATAGCTGGTGCAAAGTTATTTAAGCTTTGATTAAAATTAACGAAAACAAATCGAATAAGATGTGAAAAGCCAAAACAACATACATACATATTTATATGAAAAACAAAATAAAAATTGTATAGACGGAACATTGCGAAGAACAAAATCTAAAAATAAGCAAAAAATCAATTGGAAGTTATTTAAGTAAATAAACGAACTATTGGCAAGTTAACACTAACTATATTGGAGCTTTGACAGCGTAAAATAATATTCCAGACAACGTACCCACGCCCGCATAAAATAATATTGATGAAGAAAAATTTAAAATTAATCAACTCTACGCGAAATATTTTCAAAAACATATTTTAAATCTGTTGCTTAGGCAAGAATTGACACTATCATAATTTTGGGACAACTTATTACTCTTCAAATAGAACTGTGCAGGAGACATTTGCATACTCGTATTGTATAATAAATAATAAAAATAAATATTGGGGCTGACAAAAATTGCAAGAGTGACTCAACATCTGCAAACTACCAGTAAAGCTTATTCCATTCCGTTTTGCTGTGCTTCCTCAGCAACTGCTATTACAACAGCATTTCAGCTGGCGGTGATACTGCATACATATGTATGCGTATACTGTCGTTCACAAGCCTTACTAGTTTTTAGTAATACATTCATTATAGCAATCAAGCCATACGTTTGATTACTTTTCTGTTCAAATCCAGCTATTCCAGTATCAAAGCATAACTTAAAATTGAAACGAAATTTTAGTGTGTTGTTTTGAAACTTTGCCAATACGTAAAATTAAAAGAAAATTAAGCATTGCACGTTATGGTTGGCGTATATAAAAATGAGCTTTTTAACTTGAACCGTTCTTAATGAAAAAAATAAATAAATAAACAAATATAAATACGTGCTAAAATTTGTGTTTGAAAATATCGAAAATAAATTTATATAAATGAGTGCAAGCATGAGATTACAAGAAGGGCAGGCGGGATCCGGCCTGCGACCAAAGATGAATGCATCTAGTGATTTATTGACAAAGGAGGAGAATGAAATTGTCTTCGGACTATTAGGAAAAAAGTGTCAGGTGAGTGATTATTTTTTTAAATTTTTTACGTATTAATTTATCTTGCGCTAAGAGCTTTGTTTCTAGCTAAATAATTATGACTTCGCTTCCTGGCAAAAACAATATAACCTGCCAATTTCGATTGAAGCTATGTACCAAAGTAGTTATATACTTAAAATACAAACAATACCTATTATGTTTAAAAAGCAACCCAAATATGTCACATGTAAACATTCCATCATCGTGGTCAGCCAAAAAAAAACCCGATTTGCCATCTTTGTAAATGTTGCACAAAAGTAAAATTGGTAAAAGTACAGCAGTATATAAAACAAACATTAACAATGGTCAAGCACATTTACAAAGAAACAAATGTACTCGTATACAATCGATGGCGATAAAAGCTTTGACAAAACCTCGATGAATGATGGACAAAAGAAACCTACATAAAAAGTAAATATGTAGGTATATTAAGAAAAGCGTAACAAGCTAAAAACTGTGATTTTCAGAGAGCAGCAAAAAGAAGTCAAATCTGGAAAAAGTTAAACCATATAAACGACACAAAAGGGTTAGCTCAAATCGTAGCGAATTTTTTCTCTAAATCTATATAAAAAAAGAGAAATAAAAAAATTAGAAACTAAAGTAGAAAAGACAATTAGAAAGTTATATTTGCGTCTCTACCGCCTGCGCAATCTCGTCATTAATCAAAACTTATACATAAAGACACAACTGTTTTAAAAACATGAAAAAGAAATATACAAATGCGTTGGCTTTAGTTCACGTATGCTACATACATACATATGTATATATGTATGCATTCTTATAGCTCTGCAATAAGTTTTTCTATAAAACTTCGATCTTTGTAAAGATGTAAAACAAGCCAATCACTTCTACATATTTCTTTCTAAATATTACTCATACATTTCTTTGAAAGTGGCACGAAGACACGAAGAAGGTATTTTATTCAAAAAAAAAATTCTTATCGTAGAAACCTTATAAAAAGTATTGGGTATGTTTGAACATGTATTGCAAAATATCAATATACAATTTATTTCAGTTATATAAACATACAGCGGATGATAAGATAAGTCATAACTTTGTTTAGCTATTAATATCAATACTCTACGAACTCTAGCAGTGCTTATCACTTTCAGAAAATTGAACTAGTATTGAACGTTTCATTTCAAACTGTATTAGTCACATTTTTTCAATATGTAAAACGCCTCGATATTGAAGATGTTTGAGCTCCGCGAAGTCCATATGGTAGAATTAGTAAATAGATTTTGTATTTAGTAAGCCAATTTCAAATAACTAAAATTAGAAGAAATATCCCAACGCACTTTGAAAGCTGCGAAAAAATATTGTCATAAAACTGCAATGAAATTCTATATTAAAAAAATATTACATATGAACCAGACTAATAAAAATATTAAATATATTTTTTATTTATAGTTTTCTTACCAACTGGCAAATAGTTGTCTTCTTTAATATACAAAATGCAAAATCCCTCTTATCACTATAACGTTCTTATCTATGCTTTTTAAGCAATTCTCCTTTTATTATGCATAATTACATACATACCCTTATGCATGTGTGTACATATTTTTGCAATATATATTTCAATAAATATAAAGGCATATCTTTTATCATACTTATTTTTATCATAAGAAAACATTGCAAAGTAGTAAATACTTATACTCTCGCATACCAATATAAAGGGTTTTCCAATAGGAGGTATTATTTTGAATAGCCTGCTATTCTGGTAGATGTCACTTTTGAAGCTGTAATTTTTTTACATCTGACAAATAAAAATTACTCCAGTAATAAAAATAGAGCAATGCACGATTCAACAATATGCTAAAATTATTAAAATTCACTATAAAAATGGTGAAAACCTGGCGGTGACGGTTATGAAACTAAAACAATTTTCGAACGTCATAAAGTACCTTGTCGGACTGCAATACAAATATTGGTGAATAAACGGAGCTATTGGGACAAGTTAGTGATGTGAAGAATAAAACATGTCCACCTCGCTCAAGAACAACTGAGGATATTGCTGTTGTAGACCAAAGATTTGAAGAATCCTCGTTTTGTTAATTTTTCGTCGTTATTTGGAATTGAGCATTCTACAAATGTCATTACACTGTATTTAGCATAAAGACTTGGGTCTAAAGGCTTAAAAAATTCAGTTAACACAAGAACTCAAGCTCGCTGATTAGTTCCATGAATAGCATAAAAGTGATTCAGAATTTCATCGAAAAATCATCTTGACTAATCAGGCCTTTTTCCACCTCGATGGCTGGTGCGGTTTTTGGCCAGGCGTGGCGAGGTCATTGGTCCTTATTTTTTCGAAAATGAGGCAGGAGCAACAGTTACGGTGAATGATTAATATTTTTTTATGGCCGGAAATGGCTGTTATTGCAAGCAACAAAATCATCGATCTTTTGAGGGAAAAGTTTCCGGACCGTGTTAACTTTCGAAGAGGTGGTCTTCCTCTTCACATTAAATTAAACATAATTTTTATTTAAATATCAAAATAACACCTTTTATTGGAAAACCCTGTATATACATCCATACACATTCAGTTATGAACACTTAAATGTCACAATATTATTTACTACTGTAACTCAAAAGTTTTGAATATTAGGTCAAGTAAAAAGTTCGTTCGGTTAAATGTCACAATATTATTTTCTACTGTAACTCAAAAGTTTTGAATATTAGGTCAAGTAAAAAGTTCGTTCGGTTTTTATCTAAGAGGTGGCGTTATTTTCCATAGTACTAGTGTATGTCTTTGACAGTTTTTCGATTGATTGACTGAGTACTTTGTGAGCGCTCGTCAAAGATGGACACTAGCAAAGAGAAAATTCGCTAAATTTTACAATTTTTCTTCGATCAAGGCGAAAAAGCAGCCAAAGCGACTGACAAAATTAATTTAGTTTATAGGCCCGATACTGTAAACGAGCGTGTAGCACAAAAGTGATTTGCTAGGTTCCGTTCCGGTAATTTCGATGTCAAAGATGCACCACTCATCGGAAAGAAAGAGACCGTCACGTGAGCACTTATTTAATTGCTGAGGAACTAAAGATAAGCCAGAAAACCGTTTGGAACCATTGGATTCAAAAAAAGCTCGATGTTTGGGTGCCACACGAACTAGCACAAAAAAAAAATGATGGACCGAATTTCTACCTGCGAATCGCTGCTGAATCGCAACAAAATCGACCCATTTCTGAAGCATTTGTTGACTGGCGATGAAAAGTGGATCACTTACGACAACGTAAAACGAAATCGGTCGGGGTCGAAACGCGGTGAGCCGGCGGAAACGGTGGCCAAGCCAGGACGGGCCAGGAAGGTTTTGCTGTGTGTTTGGAGGGATTTGGAAGGAATCATCTACTACGAGCTGCTCCTCTATAGCCAAACACTCAATTCGGCCCTCTACTGCGAACAACTGGGCCGCTTGAAAGCAGCACTCATCCAGAAGAGGCCATCTTTGATCAACAGAGGCCGAATTATGTTCCAACAGGACAACGCCAGGCCACACACGTCTTTGGTGACGCACCAGAAGCTCCAGGAGCTCGGTTGGGAGGTCCTAATGCACCCACCTTATAGTCCGGACCTGGCACCGAGTGATTACCATCTTTCCCTGTCCATGACGAACGCGCTTAATGGTGAGAAGTTGGCCTCAAGAGAGGCCTGTGAAAAAAACCGACCGAACTTTTTACTTGACCTAAAATTTCTTGAAAGAAAGTCTATAACGCAAAGAATTTATGTGTGACAAAAACCTATGTAATGACCAAAAACAAAAATTGAAAGACAGGTGCTGCTATTATAAGAAGTAGTCATCGTGACATATAGCATATGATATAAATCAATCATTGGACACAAAAACATTGGCAGAAGCGATTGATGACAGAGTCTTGTTCATCATCCCAAATGCCATGAATATAATCCCAGCTACCCTCAAAAGACGATCAAACACGAGCGCGGAAATATTATGGTGTGGGGTGCATTTTCTTGGTATGACAAGTACGAATCAACGACAAAATGGGCAAGTTTAAGTATTTGAACAACAACTTGCCAGTTAAATGGAAAATTATGGCAGACAACGACCCCAAACATTTGTCCAAATTAGAAATCAACTAGTTGAGTGTGCTATGGATCGATGTTGTAGATTGACCAGCACAGAGGTCTGACTTAAATCCTATTGAAAACCTATGAACTGAAGTCAAGACTGAAGTCACAAAGAAAGATTATAAAAATTAGCGGATAAATGGTCTACCATTAAGGAAGCTTGTCATGCCTAAAGTCCAGTGTCATTAAAAATAAAGGCTGCATCACAGAATACTAAAGATTAAAAATTTGTGTAGAGAAAAACACTGGATAAAAACACATTTTCACTTAATATTTTTTTCTTTTTTTTTGGTGTCCAGCATATTTTCCATAATTCTATTATTTTTGTTGTGTTATTAACAAAATTCTAACTTAAGAGTATGTTGTTATATGAAGAATAAACTTTAAAAACCACCAAAAACCTGCTGGTTGATGATATTTTTAACTACGCAAAAGCATAGGAAAGTCGACTTATAAAATGTGCCATTTATATGTCCATAGCTGTATACATATTTATATTCTTATCGAACACTTTTT
This sequence comes from Ceratitis rosa, assembly GCA_037013455.1. NCBI lineage: Eukaryota > Metazoa > Arthropoda > Insecta > Diptera > Tephritidae > Ceratitis > Ceratitis rosa. Next base: position 8,705,320 of record JAWMAG010000020.1, on the reverse strand, counting down.
TTTTAAATAATTGCGGTAACATTGTTTATTTTTGTGCAATGTGGCATCGAACGGAATACTCGTTGTCTCTATACTCTATATTAATTCTACAGAATTTACTCTTTTCAAATGTGACACTGATCGCTGGACCCAAGTGACCATAAGGCTGACTGGCATTGGCCTTTAATAAGCACCTGTATAAATTAAAACTAGAGTGTATCGATTTTTTACATACATACCCATTTACATTTACATATATATACATATTTACGTGCATATATAATACATATGTAGTTTCATCCATGCATATGAATATAATATGGAATACAAACTGCAGAGGGAAAATATAACAAGTGCCGCATTAAGCCTCTTTGTTTCCGACAGTCAATATTTACCATACTCTTGTTTCCTCTTTATACTCTTGATATTTAGTATTGTATTGTAGATATATGGTATATGTATGTATGTACATCCGAATTGTTATAGTTATTCTCGTGATCCACTGTCCCACTTTTCGAAAACTTATTATTTTCATATGTCGCCAAGCTTGCCTTGAAAATGAGCGCTTATCTATTTTTGTGTTAAATAATATGTTTATATATGTATGTATGTATGTATGTATGTATATATTTAGAAATATTTCATACATATGTATATGTAAATAAATTCGCATTAATTTGTATAACTTGTGTGTACTTATTTGCCTACATATTGTATATTTTACGTATACATATATACATACATATGTATAAGCATATGAAACATCAATGTATAGGTTCAACACGTTAATTAAAATCAATTTAGGAACATATGACATTTATCAAAAAGTGAAAAATTTATTTGTTTGGTGTGAGATTTCGCATATAGTTATCGAAATGTGATAAGCTGCAAAGCAAAATAAGTGTACATACATACATATATATGTACGTCCGAGTATGTCTGTATATATTTGCATATATGGTATACTACGCGTATTATATATAAGATTAAACTTCCGCCTTACTTTGAGTATTCTCTGGGCAAGCAAATAAAGAAATTTTAAAAACAAAAAAATAAATATTTTTTTCAATTTTTCCGCCATATTCAACGCAATGAATTTCAGTACTTGGAAAGTTACATACTCCTCTTTTTTCGGGTAGGCACCGCTAACCCAATTCTTCTTTAGACCATTCGGCACCAAGGGAAGACAGGTTTTTCTCCACCTCATCTTGCACCGGAGTGAAGATCTTTCCCTTCCTCTGCTTCAATCAGAAAGTACGACATGGAATACTTTCAAAGCTGTAGTATTTTCCGCACGAAGTAGCCGACTGTTAGGTTGTATTTCAACGTACACGATTATGCATCTTAAAGTAGCACGGGAATGATGAGCGATTTGTAGAACTTCGGCAATTGAAGCTATCTTGCTACAAACGGACCTAAACGGCATGGTTGAATGGGGCAAATCAAATCGGATGCCCTTAAATTTTAAAAAATGTTAAGTTATGCGCATCTCTCGAATAGACATACAGTCAGATACTTACACAATACGTAACTATAATTTAGAACGGGTTGACCGTTTTACTGACTTGGGTGTCACTATAGACTCTAAACTGAACTTCTACTTTCATATTGGTGTGACAGCCAACATAGCCAAAGGCATATTGGCGTTCGTAAAATGGTGGTCAAAGAAATTCAAAGATCCTTACGTTACTAAAGCCTTGCACACAGCATTAGTAAGAACTACTCTGGAATATATACGTATATGCAGTACACAATGCTCGGTTATTATTCTGGAATACAGCTTGGTAATTTGGAACCCAAAGTATCAAATCTACTCTGATCGTATAGAATCCATTCAAAAACAATTTCTTCTTTTTACCTTGAGGAATTTGTATTGGGATTCTCAATATACTCTTCCTCCCTATCGTCGTCTGAAACTTATTAACCACCTCCTGTTGTCGCAAGGAAATGTTTGGCGTAATTTGCATAGTTCTAGTCTTCTCCGTTTTTCTGAAATCAAATATAATATTCCGTACGGAATGCCCAGACTTTTTGTCTCCTGTTTCTAAAAGCTTGTAAAAGGGATTTTGAACTCCCCTAGCCTTTGCATTGTTCGTGTGTTGATTTCAACTGGCACATTAGACATATCTGACTCTCGCTTTCATATTGGCCCAGAGGATCATGTTATATAAAATCTTAGTATTATGCGATATTGAGAGGCTTATCCCATGATAATTAATGCTTCCTAGTTTTTCATAAATATTATCATTCGAAAGAATTCGACCGCCATCTTGTTGAAACCAAATGTCGCCGAGATCACGAACTTCAATTTCAGGCATCAATTACTTGGTTATCATGGCGCGATAACGGTCACCATTGGATATGGACCGATGACTCCACCGGCTCATAAACCACACCAAACCGTTGTTCTTGCTGTCTTGAATCTCTTAAGGTTGCTCTTCGTCCCAAATGCGGAAATTTTGCTTGTTTACATACCCATTGAACCATAGACCATAGACCTCGTCGCTAAACAAAATTTGGCTCGAAAACTTCGGATCTTCTTGGAACTTTTTAAGATCCCATAGAACGAAGCGATGTCGCTTTGTCAGTTCCTAAACAAGCCGTATTTTATACGCTTTCAATTTACGCAATATTTAAGGCGAAACAAAAAGAAAAGAAATACTTTTCTTTGTTATTTTTTTTAAAGGCATTTTAGTTTATAAATTAATAGAAAAAACGCTAATAGACAAAATTTAATGTAGTTTTACAAAACACGATTCATTTTAAAAATCCGTATGTATCCGATCCCCAGAAGAACCTCCAAAAAAAATGTGAAACTCGAAAACCAAAAAAATGTAGTATTACCTATATGGAATGAATTACAGGTAATGATTCGAACGCCATGAGGCGTCCTTAATGATACGATCATATCTCCGGGACTGTTTGTCGGATCAACTTCAGAATTTCGAAAAATATTCACACACAAATTTCTTTCCGACTAATAATGAAACAAAGCGATATCTGTGCTTAAAATATGAAAATATTGTAACGATGTTTTCGCTTGCTTATTATTTAACACAACCTTTATACAAAAACTTAATATTAATTCAATGGAAACTTAAAATAAATCACAGTTTGAGGTTCCTAATGAAATGCCTTGGTCACGCAAATAGCACATATTGCAACACCTATAATTATAATTTCAAATATGCCAGACAACAAACTATAATTAGCCTTAAGTAGGTCTTATCTATTAGTATTTTGTACTATATCCACGATTTTTAATAACGGCTTCACATTTGCGTCTTATGCTCTCAACAAGTTTCTCACATGTTTTTTTTTTTGGTATGGATTATCACTCCTCCTTAGAAATTTTTGAACTTTTTTGCAGATATTTTTGTTTTTACATCGTTCCATGATTTTTCGATAGGATTTAGGTCTGGGCGGTGCGCTGGCCAATCCAAAACACGAATATTTTCCTTCTTAAGCCAATCTTGTGTTACCTTCGCGGTATGCTTAGGATCATTATCCTGCATAAAAGTCAAATTTAGTGTCATGGAGTTAATTACGAATGGTTCCATTTTATTTTTTTAAATGTCCATATATTTATATTTGTTCAGTTTTTCCATTTATTCGCACAGTTGGTCTTACCCCATGCCAGGAAAATGCCACCCAAATCATAATATTGCCGCCTGAATGTGTTATGGTCTTTTTGGTGTACCTAGGATTCGAATTTTTGACCTCTTGGACGATGAAATGTGATATTTCTATCTGGATCCATTCTATATACACGTATTTTAGTTTTATCGGTCCTTAATAATTTTTCCAAAAACTAAGCGCCCGGTTCTCATGCGTCTTAGCAAACTCCAACCGTTTTTTCATATGCCGTTTTGACAGGAGTGGCGTTTTGCGGGTAATGCGCCCAAAGAGCTGGGCCTCATTTAAACGCCTTCCGACATTGCTTCTTGATATATTCAAATCAAATTCTTCGTTTATTTCCAGCATTTTTTGTCTAGACAATTTAAAAGGATTTAAATAAATAAATTTTGGCTCTGTCTTCAAAACTCGTTGTCTTGCGCAGTGCAGGTGCCTTGGATTTGTTTTGAGATAGATAATCTTCACTCTCTTGAACCAGTTTAAGGGCATTATGTACCATCTTACGGGAACAATTCAATGAAACTGCAATTTCTGAAACATTTTTCCTTGTGTTACTCATATTATAAATAATGCTTCTTTTTCAAGAGTACAGTGTTTACTGCTACCCATTATAGTTCAATCTGCGTAAATATTGATAGAATTTAACTTCAAATGTATTTAAATTACATTAAAAATCAATAAAAAGATACTTGCTAGATGCAACCGATGACTGTGCTATTTGCATGATCACCAAAAACTAATAGCCGGGTCAGATAAATTGACGCAAAAAATATTGTTGCTAAGATAACGGGAATATAAGAAACGCAATGTAAATTAGATAACATTAAATATCGTTATTCTCGTGAGAAAAGTTGCATTTTCGCGTATGATACATTTTGTGCTATTTGCTGTATGTGCATTGGAAAAGTAAAAAAAAAATAGATTTTTTGAAAATTTCAAATGGATGTAACCACTTAAGGCAATAGCATCTTGTGTAAACAAAATATTATAATATAATTTTCTTCCACTAAATTCATCTAAAGTTTTCTGAAACAATGTTTTATTTTATTTAGTTTTTATTGCCAAACGACATTTATCTGAAAAGACCTTTTAGCCTAACGAGACGTGCTGGCGACACATTTTAATAACAAGAAAAAAACCTTACCTACAAACCTATAAACTTTTGGCAGTGTCGCAATTGCACCAATTCGTATAACAGAAAACAACAATCACCAGCAAGGTCAGCAAATATACTCACATACATACTACATACATATATATATATATTTATGTACAACCATTTATACGAGTTCACGTACAAAGAAAAGTTCCAAACATCCACACAAATCCACTCTGGGCACACAAATAGAATCGCGCAGCCAACCAACCGAGCAGAAGAGAAACGAAAAAAAAAACAATAACAAAAAAACACAACAAATTTATTGATTTGACAAAATGCAGGTTATAGTGTGGCGCCACACAGAAGACCGGTTGGCCTATTGCATTCACCGCATCCAACTGCAATTCGCGCACAAACGCATAAACCTTTAGGTAGATATTATGTGTGTGTGTGTGTGTGTGTGTGGTTGTATGTGTAACACAATTACATTAGGTCAAAAGGCATATTGAGTGTCGTGTAAACAAGTCATAATTGTGATATTCATCGACATAATTAAATTGAGATGATTGACTAAGCATTCATGCATTAATGCACAACAACAACAACAATTTTCATTTCGATAGATAAAAGGTGTAAAAGTTATGCAAAAGAGTACAGGGCTCAGTAGCAACATTTTCTTGTGTAAGTAATTTTTCTATTACGGTACCAGCCCCTTTTACCTGCGCTAACGTGGACCAATTCGCATGATACCTACGTGTATGTAAATCATATGAAAGGTAAACCAGTGTGACAGCAAGAAAAAAGTTAATTTTTGGAATTTTTTTAAGAAAACTTCCCCATTGAATGTTTTACAGTATCAAGGGTGTATTTGTCTATAAATAAGGTATTTTTACATATTTTTTCAAACGCAAATTTTGCAATCCACATGGAGGTCCGAAAAACTAGTTTCCATTTTGCATTGTATTTACCTTCAGGTTACCTAAATTGAAAAACGACAAAGTTCAAGGTAAAAAAATGTAATTAAAAAAAATGGCGTCGTCTTGAAAAAAAGCTAAAAATTTAACTTAAAAATCTGATGGTATTTTCCATGCCAAAAATACAATTTTAATCCTATGGAAATATCCCGAATGCCATAAAAAAAGTTTCTAGACGATCGGATGAATATTTGTTGGTTTATGATGACAGCGAATTTCGAAAACACTGTTTCGAGAAAAACGCGTTTAAAAAAAAAAGATGTCACTTAAACTTACATGACAATCTCACGCGTTTTAGGATTACTTCGAAACTATTACAGTTACGCATTTGGAGTGGAAGTATTTTTTTTCGTAGATATACGTGTATGGTATCGAAAAATGTCAAAAAACAAAAATAGTTTTTTTTTTAAAGTGTCACACTGGTTGAGCCCCTTCACGCATGTAAAACTCAGGAAGAATTCAGGATTATGTTTGTTTCCTAGAATCTCCGAAACTAGCCTAGTGATTCTACTGAAAAAATAATAAGCTTTGGTTCCTGGAAAGGTTTGTAAGAAAAAAAATTACCTTGAAGTAGACCAGGGACCGACCTATTTGATTTTCTTGAAAAAATTGGTGTAAGGATAGCTTTTTATCTTCGGGAAGTAGACCAGTCGAAAAATTACAAAAGGGAATGTAGAACCTTTTAAGAAAAATATACAAAAAAAATCGTTTCCTTTTGTTTTTATTTTAAAATCATATTGTCTTCAATCCACTTTAATTATTACATTAACAATCAAGAGTGAGGTGAAAAAGAAAAAAAAAATATTAGTATTCTCCTGGTTTTATTATTGCAGATGCTTTCCAGGGATAAACAAGTATATTAACGCAATATAAACTCATTGATTCGAAGCGAGTAGATTGCCATTTGAGAGAGTTTATATTAGTTCTGTTCGGTGACTAGACGGGCAGTAAAAACCTTTTTTACTGAACTTTATGAAATCGCATTCGGTGAGCCAAAAACCCAGGTTAGTTTGGAGAGAATTTCCAAGCTTCTCGTGCTTTTCAACCAGTAAAAACTAGCAAGTATGAAAAACAGCTGATTTGCGATGTTGATTTTTGTCAACAAATCAAAATTTATTTAAAATGAAAATAATATAAATTTTTAATATGAATGATGCACAAAATGAAATGTTAGTGGAGAAAATAAAGCTCATGCTTGAATTTCATTTAACAGAGTCCAAAAAACTATAATAATGTTCAGTTAATATTGCCGACCTACACCGTAAAATATGTATTTCCAAACTCATTTTCGTATTTCAAAAATCGTTCCTGAAAATCTTAAATCTAAGCGATGAATTGTTGTAAAGCAATTTCTACATAAATCTTTGTCCTTTTAGAGGACTATTAGAAAAATCATATTGGTATTGTTGTCGTTTGACGACTATAAAGCATGTAGAATTTCATTACTGCTGAAATACAATAAATTTTGAATACAATTAATAAATTAAAAATGCCAATAATATGGCAATTTTATTAAAATACATAGGAAAATACTTAAAAGCTGAAAAAATAAACTATAAATGAGCGGATTCAAATTTAACCGTAAAAAAATAAACAGCTGTTATGCAATTTTTACTAAATCAATCAAAACTCAGTAAATTTCTTTCATTGGGAGAGTAAGACAACTTGCTCTTTAAATTTCTTTACTGATATTTCTCAACGAACACAGCTACTGTAGTGTTGAATAATAAACGTCCACACCATTACCGTTAAATTCATTTTAATGTGAGGTGTATTTGGTTAAGCAATAAACTACAAAAAAATTGTTCAATAAACTTTAGCTGTGTTCGTGACTGATATTTCGTTTTAGGAAAATATAAGTTCTCTGTCTTCCGAATGTTAGAAACTGAAAATTGAGTCACATATATTGTACATTCTCGTTATCTAATCAATTTAGAAATATTGAAATAAAATAGAATTGAATTTGTAACCATATGACTATTTTTCATTTGTTTTTTTTTTTTTTTTTAATACACCCTTTAAAAAAAATGTAGTACCTTTCCCGTAAACTTTGGCCCGAAGTATGAAGTATTTCAGATTAAGATCTTAAATCCATCAAAAATGCATCAAAGAGAGTTTGGGAAATTGGTGCCCAAGATTATCGAAATCGGACAATTATAGATAAAATATAGCTCCCATCCAACCGATTTCTTCAGAAATGACGCTTTAGTCAAAAAAACATCTGAAAGCATGAAATTTAGTATTCATAATATTTGTGGGAATAAAAACTTAATCTTAAAATGAAATACGATTAATTTAATGTGATCGTGAAAGCTAAAGAGTTCATCATGGCCGAGAACAGCTTTACTTTGCAAAATACTGAGACATATTTTTCGCAATGTCTTACACTTGAAAGTGATTTTAAAATACATATATTTTACTGAATTGTTATTTATTTAATAAAAAATCGTATCTTTGTCTTTGATTTTTAAATTCAAAATCAATAGTCATTTTTTGAACTTGTCATGAAGTTAAGAAAATTCTTAAATTAAAACAGGTGTATTTAATAGCAAAAAATATCAAATTTTTCTAAATGGGTAATGCAGAGTAATTCAAGTCGATTTTTTTTATAACTATTAAAGTACAGAACCCATACTATTAGGGTGGTCCTAATAAAATTTAATTGACACATTGCTATTATGTAATGAAAATAGGTTGTTAGAAAAATAAAAACTTTAGCGTTTGCTCCATTTTCAATTGAACTAAAAAAAATTAAATTGAGCGAAGTCAAGTTAGGTGTTTGAAAAAAAAATTTAAAATTAATTTTTATTACATTTTAAGCTACTAAATTTTCTTTTATGTCCATTTGTTTGCCTAATTTGTCTTTATCAAATCCAAAGAGTGTAGCACGCGTTGCGAAGACTTGTATTACGAATTACTCTCTGGATTTGACAGTCTTAGAATAGAATTATATGACAGCAATATATTCTGGTGCTCTCAACTTGATTATCTAGAGCTATCGTAATTACATAATTTTCTTACTTAGAATTATATTTTGGAAAAAGCACTTGCTTTTCGGGAGTTATAAATTTTTTAATTTGATCAGATTCAGACATATTGAGTTTTTATAATTTCAAAGCTAAACCGCACTGAAATACTCACTTATGTGCATATATTGCTTTGTACTATAAAATACAATCGTTCAAAGATTCGTTACCTAATTTACTTATTCATGCATTGGACAAGTTTATCTTATCGCTAAAATAGTCACAAACTAAATGAAGTAATGTTTTTAATAACTAGAAAATTTTTTCGTTGTATCTTTTCTATTCAACATATTCGTATTCATTATTTAACGAAAAAAGAAGAGCTATTTTCTTTACACCTTTCATAGCCATATCGAAATTATGTTATTTCATTTTAGAATTAAATATTAATTCACATATCTGAAAAATAGGTTTTCCGATTTCGATGATTTTCGATGTCAGCATTTATTTGTATATGCGTGTGTAAAATAAAAAAGAATTTGATGTCTCTCTCTCTCTATCATTTAATTAATTATAATTATTTTCACAAAAATATAACAAAAAAGAGTATTTTTCGGCTCAACTGAAGAGGTTCATAAAATTAATAGTAAAAAAATATATAATGTAATACTGGTCTCCATTGACTACATTTAACATAAAAATATACATATTAAGTATAATTTAGTATTTAGTAAATCCACTTTTGGTTGCGATTACCTTATACCTACATTCGATCTTTTAAGGATTTCAAGTAATTTTCAAGAACTTTGATCGCCCAGGCTGCTTTATTGACATCAATTAAGGACTCTGGGTTCCAAATATAGCCATCCGCCCTCATAAACCTTTTGTGACAATAGTTCCCAAACAAATTCAATGACAATTAAATTTAAGTCGGGTGAGTATGGCGGCCATTCAAGCAATTCTACGTATTGTTAGCTTATTCACTGCTTTATCACTATAGCAGTATGAATGGGGCACTATCAAGCATGTTGGAATGTTCATGGTATTAGCCCATTGCAAATTGTGGAAATGCTTTTGTAGCACAGTTTTATAAACTTCTGCAGTCATCTTTGATGTTAGAAACTGCAGCTCGCATTTCTCATTTCATGATATAGCACCCCATACCATTACGACCTGCACAAGGGTTAAATCAATAGTTGTAACCATCCCATTTCCAGTATTATTTGTAAACAAATAAAAGTGCAACATAAATAGAAAAATATAGAATGTTTTACAGAAGCTTAGAAAACAAACATAATGTATGCAAATTTCGTTGAATCTATCAAGTTGAGGAGCAGTGTATGGGAGCTATGTGATATAGTCCTCCAATTTCTTTCATTTCGGGCACAATGTTTATTTTATTATACGCGTTTAGAATACAAAATTTCTTTATTTTAGATGTTTTTTTGACGGATTTTTTAAACAATTTTTATCATATCTGAAAAAATCGTTGTTTGAGTGGTCTTATTTCGATCATTTTCGACAACAATGAGTAATGCATCATATGTATGAAGAATACCGGATTTCACCTTTTTAAATGCTTTTTTTAAGAAATCTGAAAAATCAATCGTATATACCAGGTATGTTAGTTGAAATTTGCCGGTTTTTTCGATAAAGAAAACACTTGATTTTCAGAGGAATCTCAAAATTTTTTTACTCGAAGTATTGACCATTGGTTTCTACACATTTCGCCCATCTCTCAGGCAAATTATGGATACCATTCCAAAAAAACTTTTTCTCTTTCGAGGCAAACCATTCGACGAGCCATTTTTCGACTTCTTCAAAATTAGCGAAGCTCTGCTCTGCAAGGGAGTGTCCCATCGATGCGAAAAGGTGATAGTCGGACGGGGCAAGGTCTGGAGAGTATGGCGGGCGCGATAAGATTTCCCAATTAAGTGTTTTTAATGTGTCTTTCACCAGGTTAACGGTATTAGACGGCGCGTTGTCATGTTGCAAGATAACTTTGCCATGCCTTCATACCGTTTTTCGATCAACGCATAATTCAAATTGATCATTTGTTGCCGGCAGCGATCCGTGTTCACCGTTTCACCAGGTTTTAACAACTCGTAGTGCACCACACCACACTGGTCCCACCAAACACAGAGCATTGTCTTACGGCCAAAGCGATTTGGCCTTGCAGTCGATGGGCCAGCTTCACCAGGGGAAAGCCATGATTTTTATCGCTTCGGGTTCTCAAAATAAATCCATTTTTCGTCCCCCGTGACAATTCGATGCAGAAAAGATTTCCTTTCGAATCATTGAAGCAGCATTTCACAAACGGTTTATCAATTTTCCATTTGTCTATCGTTCAGCTGGTGTGGCACCCATTTTCCATACTTCTGGATCTTTCCCATGGCTTTTAAACGTTGGCAAATTGCTCCTCGAGTCACATGTAGTGTTTCTGCCAATTTTTGTTGCAATTGAGTTGGATCAATATGCAATTCCTCGTCTTCGAACTTTTTCGCTGCACCAGGATGTTCATTGTCTGTCAAATCAAAATCTCCACTTTCAAATTGCCATGTCTCACATGTTCTAATCACTGGAGCATGTTCACCATAAGTTTCTACCAGCTTCAGCTGCTTTTTTCTTTTGATGAAATAAGAAAAACAACGAATGCCGCAAATACGATTTACTTGGAACGAAACTCGACAGTAAACAAATATGACGCTACCTACATGCCAAATCATAGAAATTTATAAATATTGCTAGCGACATCTACTAGTAAAACCGGCACACTTCAACAAACACACCTGGTATGCTATAGTGGTCCCGTCTGGTCGGTTCGGACAAATGATCGTTGAAACATCTGTGTACCAAGTTTGGTTGAAGTATCTCTTCTCCTTCTTACATAATTCGGTCCAAAATTTATTTTTATACCATTTACCATTACTTCATGTACATGGAAGGTATAAAAAAATGAATATTTATTCAAAGAATACAACAGCGACGTCCATCTGCGGGTGGATATACACGTATGTATATTAACTATTATTTTAGTCCACAGTGAACTTCTTGTAGGAGACAATACATCCATCGACAATTTCCGTTGAGTTTAAAATATTTATTGCATATTTACTACATACGAGTATGTAATAGTTTTTTCACTTATTGACTACCAAACATATGTAGGTACATACATAGAGCCGGTCTCTGCACTTGTTATTATGCTCTTGTCGTCACTGGCTCCGGACAAACACATTGCATATTTTATAGCATTACATAAATTGCCGTCAAAATTATATACGATTACATATGTACTCGTATGTACCTATATGCATACACTTGTAGTGTTACTTTTAATGTACATATGTACGTGTTTATTGCTATGATACTGCAAATTCAATTTAGAGCCGGTAGTTAAAAGCAAAATCTGAAATGTAGCACGATAATCATGCATTTTGTATCATCACCTAGTCCAAACTATTTTTATTGTACTCAAACTAAACAATTTAGTCAAATGTTGTATGAAATATTTAATTCTTAAACTCGTGAAACCCGCTTTTCAACTGATCTTGCTTAGTCTCATAAGCTTTATACTCCAATTTCTCTATTAAAGCTCACTATTATTGCTAATAAAGGGTGGTTAAATTTTCAAGGGCCGATGTTGATTTTGAATAAAACACAAACTATTTAGGAAATTATTGAAATTTTATTTTATTATGATATATTGGTATTACTCAATTATGTATGTAACAAAATATCGGCCAAATGAGCGCCGCGACCTCGGCGGCACACCTCCATACGATGGTCCAAATTTTCGATGACGCTGAGGCATAATGGAGTTTCTATGCCGTTAATGTGCCGAATTATCTCATCCTTTAGCTCTTGAATTGTTGCTGGCTTATCGACGTACACCTTTTTTTTCAAATAACCCCAGAGAAAAAAGTCCAACGGTGTCATTGTTTCGTTAGCTGTGTGGCAAGTGGTACCGTCCTGCTGAAACCACATATCGGCCACATCCATATCTTCCAATTGTGGCCATAAAAAATTCGTTATCATCTCACGATAGCGAACACCATTCACAGTAACTGCCTGACCGGCCTCATTTTGGAAAAAATACGGCCCGATGATGCCGCCAGCCCATAAACCGCACCAAACAGTCACTCATCGTGGGTGCATTGGTTTTTCGACAATCACTCTTGGATTCTCATTCGCCCAAATGCGGCAATTCTGTTTATTGACGAATCCACTGAGGTGAAAATGTGCCTCATCACTGAAGATGATTTTCTTCGAAAATTTTCATAATAAGTCTGGATAACTTTAACACGTTGTTGGATTGTGTATCTCTCCATGGTTCAAATTGAGTAAGTCTGAAATAGAGAAATGTCAAATTAAATTCGGAAAAAAACTTGGCGTTTAGGTGTGGTTCACATTCAACATCGGCCCTTACAATTTAACCACCCTTTATTATGGCGCTTTGTAACCCCTGAAACGATTTTCGTCCGAGTTTCTCCTCCAATTTGTGGGGTGTGTCTTGATATTTTTCAAGCATGTGGAGAGACCAATAGTTCATTCTAAACCACCTCCGATGGGCCAAAGAATTTTTATATCATGTCAGAAATACACTTGGAGGGATTGACATTCCCTGCCATAAATTTGGTTGTTGGTCGCAGAAAATCTCGAACCGAATGGTAGTACGGCTATTGCGATCGTAATATTAACAAACGCCAATTTCTTAACTGTTTCGTATGGTACGCCCATAGCCTCCGCTAATGACAATAAGTTTCATTACAAAAATCTAATCATCGGTAGCATTGATAATATTTTATTTACTTTCTTATCTTAAGCTACTGTAAATACATTTTATCGATAAAAAATAATCATGGTGCAATAACAAGAAATATCAAAAAATATAGGGAGCGTTCTATTACGCCTCAGAAATATGAGTAAGTTTACGTTTTTGAAAACTTAAACTCAAATATACATTGGTAATATCTTCTTTGGGGATAAATCATTTGAAAGGAGACGTCTGAAGCGGTCACCCTGTAGCCATCTGCCGAATTAATGCGCCCCATTATTGGTCAAAATATACTAGTCTGCTTTTATGCTTATTCTAATTTACTTTATGATTCCCTAGAAACCTAGCAATGAAAACTACTGTACATTCTGTTGTTTCAACCTCACCTAGTTGCTGGTAGTAAGATCTCAGCTGTACTTGTATTATAGCTTTGCAAGTTCAAGAATATTCTTCTAGAGCAAACAATCGAAATTTGAAAGTTTTGATTATATTTTGTGCTTTTGACCGTATATTGAATGAAAGTTTGTCATATTAGTTTTTGGCTTTCTCTACTATAAAGCTAATAGCCTACTATTTATGGTAACTGTACAGTTTTTCGTTCTATTAGAAATTGGTCTTATCTGTCTGTCTATCGATCTACTTGTATCGATAAAATTGTTAATTAATGCCGTACCTGTAATATTGTCGTCCAAAACGTCGTCTAAAACATTTCAAACGCAGCCTCATAGTACTCTCAGTATAATTTTTGTAGATATCAAAAATTGTTTCTTTGTGTAAGTAGGGATTACAACTTCAGGTATATTTTCTTGTTTTTTATTGACGTGCGCAAAGCTTATATGACTATAGCCGAGTCAACAATTGCACGCCATTGGTTTCATTTTTTCGCTGTTTGGAGCAAATTATAAAAACCAGGTCCTGCTTCATCTTATCCCTTCAGTGATCTCTCAACTTACATAATATCCACTTTCTAATCTTTCATGGTTAATATTAGGTGAAGTAAAAAGTTCGTTCGGTTTTTATCTAAGAGATTGCGTTATTGTCCATAGTACTAGTGTTACGTGTTGCATAACCTTGGATTCAAAACGAAACTCGATGTTTGGGTGTCACACGAACTAACGCAAAAAAAAATTATGGACCAAATTTCCGTCGTTTGATGACTGGCGATGAAAAGTGGATCACTTACGACAACGTGAGTCGGCGAAAACGGTGACCAAGCCAGAATTGACGGCCAGGAAGGTTTTGCTGTGTGTTTGGTGGGATTGGCAAGGAATCATCTATTACGAGCTGCTCCCCTATGGCCAAACGCTCAATTCGACCCTCTACTGCCAACAACTGGACTCATCCAGAAGAGGCCATCTTTGATCAACAGAGGCCGAATTGTGTTCCATCAGGACAACGCCAGGCCACACACGTCTTTGGTGACGCGCCAGAAGCTCCAGGAGCTCGGAGGTCCTAATGCACCCACCTTATAGTCCGGACCTGGCACCAAGTGATTACCATCTTTTCCTGTCCATGGCAAACGCGCTTAATGGTGAGAAGTTGGCCTCAAGAGAGGCCTGTGAAAATTGGCTCTCCGAGGTTTTTGCCAATAGGGACGCAGCCTTCTACGAGAGGGGTATAATGAAGTTGGCATCTCGTTGGCGTTTACGAACAAAACGGCGCCTATTTGACTTAAATCGGACAAATGTCCACAAAGTTATCAGCTTTTGAAAAATCGATAAAAAAAATTAAACGAACTTTTTACTTAATCTAATATATACATATATATATACATAGACGCAGATTGTTGGGTTTGAGCCGCATCATACCTAAGCAAGAGAGAAGAGCTGTCTTATCATTTATAATCATGCTAAATGAATGGAATTTCAGTATAATTTAAAATATTAATTCTCATTTCTGAAAAATTGAAATGTTTATTTGTGTATACAAATGCATAATACCGAATTTCATACTCTGAGCTCCTTTTTTTAGCAGAGTTTCGAAAAGTGCTCATTTCAGAACAAATCGATGTACCATATGAGAGCTACATATAGGTAGTTGTCCGATTTCGATCATTTTCAATACCAACGTGTAATTTATCATATGGTGTGTGGGATGCCAATACTGGACAGTCAGATGGACACACGGACATGGCTATATCAACTGAACTTGTCATTCTGATTCGATCGGTATAAATTTTTATGGGTCTATCTCTCCTCCTTCTGGTACTTATGGTACATAGTTCGGACCTTAATCATAATCCTTTTATGTATTGGGAGTACAAATTAACTCCGTCCGTATTTTGTGTTTTTATTTAAAAAAAAAAAGTAAAAAGCACTTCATTCAAATCAAAATATTGTACGTTGAAAGCGGCTACTTTTTCCCATCATTTTGGTAATTTTCGAATACTGTCTCTAAAAAATTAGTCATCTCTGTGCTTGATTGAGCCATTCTTCGATTTCTTCAAAAGACCCGAAACGGTAATTCCCAAATCGTTTTGCATCTATCGAAAAAGCCAGTTGTCGCAAGGAAAAAGATCTGGAGAATACGGCGGTGGGGTAATACCCAAAAATTCAGCATTTCCAGGAATTTGTTGACGTCGTCATGTTGCAAAATAACTTTGTCAACTCGTACGGCATCCAATTTTTTTGCTTTTGAATAACTCCAATTTGCTTTAACCGCACGGAAATTGTTCGCTGGACATTGTTAACGATTTGGGGATTTCAGTTTACGATTAGCACGGATCTTGATTCTCATCTTCATACTTTTTGGATTGGGCAGGACGCTTTTTCGCTTTGACGCTAAAACAACCACTTTTGAAGCGTCGAAAGCACTCCTTGTATGACATATCGGTCGGCGCTGATTCGCCATAAACTTGCACAAGCATTCATCTGCACTTTTCTTCCGTTCGGACGTTTTCGAAGAGACAGATGTAAAACTTTTCCAATGAAATAGATAATCACTTCCAGAACTTGCAAATGGAGCCATCTTTTAAGAACGGCTCCTAACAAAAGTTGCCGAGGGGCAAAAAAATATTCTTAAAACTGAGTTTCATATATGGAATTGTCGCGAAAAAAATTTTAAAAAAATATTATTGTAACTCAATTTTAGATAACCTCTGTTTGCTTCAGCGGCTTACAAATTTGTTTATTTAAACTACGAAATTTTCTAATAAAAGCGCACTTATCACCTCTGGAGCGTTGGCGAATTTGGTTTGCTTGTCTCATTCGTCGAATTTTAGAACCCGAAGAGATTAAGATTATCTTTCATTTTCACCACTGGGTTTCCAACTTTAACTCTCATAATACACTTTTGTCTAGAAAGCAAAACAGGCGCTATGCAACACAAATCTAGTGTTGGGGTAATTGATGTTACTTGTTGCGCACACAAGTTCCATTGACATTGTCAAATGTTGAGTCTCTCTACAAACATACACATGCACATATGTTGTCATCATTTTTATATACATACGTGACCACAATACCAAAAGATAAATGCAAAACGGTGGCCAATAATACTTGCCGATCGACGGCGAGACGTATGCGCATGCGCAATCCGCACCTTCAGCCAACACAGCTTACCAGTAGACTCCAAATAATAACACAACTACACTTTGTATTATTTCATCAAATGTTTTATTTTACACTTTTTTTTTTGTAAATTGCAAGTGAATGTTGGCTTTGTGGTCATACAACTTTTGCTCCATTAGCCAAACGCATTGATATGCAAAATAAGCGATTTTTGCGCATAAAAATAGATGCGCTCATCCATCCATTCATCTACATACATATGTATGTATGTATATAGGCATGTTTGTCTAAAAACGACCGACCGTCCACCCATACGTTCATCAAGTCTATCGCACGAGCGCTCGCCACACAACTTTTCGTTCACTTGTGGCCACTGGCGGTTTTCCGCTGTCATTGTGCGCATCGATCGCGTTGTGGAGCCAATAGGCAAAGTGGCCAAATGAAAACGAAAGTGCAGTGTCAGAGTTTAGACGCATCAGTGCGGTCAGTCGTGAAAGACAAGCGCATGACCGGTAGCAAAGGACTGACGTAAAAAGCGCAAAAATTAAAAAAAAAAATACATATAAATACAAGCATATTAAATGATCAAGCCAAAGAAGGTTATCCATTAATTTTGGTTGTTATTAAATTTTTATATATTTTTTTTTTTTGTAATTGTAACGCATCTTAATGATTTTACAATTATCTGCTTTGCGAAAATTACGCAAAAAATGTAAAGAAAGTGAAATTCAAGAGGAAGTTAATCGATTGTTGTATAATTTTCATTTTGCAGACGTTGAATACAGCCGTAGTGCAGATCTACAAGACGGAGGGTTCCGCGCATTCGCATTGGAAGAAGAAACACACTGGCGTTGTTTGCTTTGTGAAAGATAGCGCCAGGCGTTCGTACTTCTTGCGCGCATATTGTTTGATCAAAAACGAACAAATTTGGGAACATGAATTGTACGATGCTATGAAAATCATTAAAGCGCGACCATTTCTACTCACCTTTCAAGGGCAGGTAAGTTAGCTAAGTTAATGGTGCCGTGAAGATTATTATGATTAATGATCTGGTTCGAAAGTGAAATTACAAAAAATCATACGTCTAGCAAAATCCAAATTAAATGATAAAATTAATTTTGTGATTTGAAATAGTTTCTTACCATCTATATTAACCGTTAAAATAAAAAAGCAAGCAACGCTTTAGGAATTTGTTTGCTCAAACCTTAAGATATAAAAACAAGCTATGCACGGTCGAAAATTTGTTTAGCCAGTTATAAAGTGCCAAATATTTTTATTTTATATACCCATTGCGATGAAGATTCTTTTTTAAACTCCTCAAACAGATAGTTTTCTAAATAACTGCAATTTTAAAACTTTGACTCTAATCAATTTTTTTTTTTTTTTTTATATTTATTTTTTTTTCGACAATTTATTTCGATATTACTTTGTCACTCGAGAAATATTTCCAGACAATGATTAGCAAAGTGAAATTCCTCTCTCTAACCTATACATTCAACATTCCCGCTAAATCCGCGGCGGCCCTATATTGAGTCACCCAAAGTTCTCAGACAGAACGCTCTACGAGGTAATAATGTAACGCATAACAATCCAGTATATTGTCGACAGAGTATTCACCTAAAGCCAGGAATGTGTGCTGGAGATATAATTACCTCAATTGCGCTTTTCTATGAAAAATCATTTGTGCTCTAAGACATACTCAGCGCATTTCCCGAACACTTCAGATTTTAATCAATTAAATCTGTACATTCATATCCGCCCGTATTTACTGCAACGCATTCGAACTTCATATCAACCTCGTAAGATTGAGTAGTACTTCATACTCAAACTCAACAATGTATGTGAGGTTTGACCGCTCTGCCGAATTTCTTTCCGTATATTTCTATCATATATTGAGTTTCTGAGCAACTGAAAAACAAAAACAGAAAGAGCACTCCTGTTCTCTGAAAGCACTCATCAGCAACTTGGTATAAGGAAACTGTTGGACGGCCTGCTGGTACGTTGAGAATTGTAATATACCTCGAAACGTTGCGCTACACCACTACGCATGCGGGGTGGGATAGATACCAAGAGTGGAAACGGAAGCATTCTCGACAATTGCAACTCGTTGTGCTCTGCCCAATCCACAAAATTTGATATCTCCGCAAAGCTTAGACGAATGTGAAAACGTTGTGACGTTAAAAAGCAACAAAAGCTCCGTCGGGATGGAAAGATCCTCTCCGAACCGTTCGATTCTAATTAAATTTCGGAAAAGGTAACTTCTTCTGACTTCTTTAATCTATTGCAGGAGAATATATAATAATTCGAGCTGCAAACTTGTATAAAGAAGGAACTAACGGCTTTCTCCAGGCTGGACAAAGAAATGGAGGGCGTTGATCTGGTAATGAACGAAGACAAAATGAAATGACTGCTGTTACTCGGCTCCGACAGACTTAAATTTCAAGTCGTAGGTAATTTCGTCACCAATGTCAGCCTTAAAATCCAATGCAGAATCAGTCTCACCAAGAGGTACTACTTTGGAATGACTGACAATCGAATAAACTTCTCTCTCGACAAATAAAGACCAAACTACAAGTCCCACATTATTCCCGTTCTTCTATGTATTGCAGAGGCATGGACGACGACAAAATCTGACGAGTCTTCCGGAAAAAGGTTTTGCGGAAGATTTATGATCCTTTGCACATTGGCAACGTTGAATACCGAAGCCAATGGAACGATGAGCTGTACGAAATATACGGCGACATTATTTAGTATGAATTACTTACAATGAAAATGGTTGAAGTGAACTTCATCAGCTCTTTCTTCGCAAATTAGTTTATATTAAAGTCGAAAATAAATTTCGTCTGTCATTTTAATTCCAACTAAACCGACCTTCGGTCATTTCCCATGGATATTGTACTGGCTTCACTTTCTTAAGAAAGGATATAGATGTCGACTTTCGGTCTAAAGGAAGAATAACCTAGGACCATCATTCTTGTTTGACTAATTAACCACATTCCAAGTATCGAGTACCACAAATTCGTTTATTTAAAATTTAAAAATATGAGGTGATAAAAGCTAATTAAAGTTTATAATTTTTAACAAATTTGGAAATTCGGTGATCAAGCCAACAAAAAATCCATTTGGATTATACACAAATAAGAAGAAAAATATAACTTGCATAAATCGTTAAATTAAAATGTAATTGATTTTTTCCTCCAGGATGGGCACGTGGGATTAAACTTTGTATCGGAGGAGGAGTGCGATTCATTTTACAGGGCTGTGGACACTACAATTGAAACCAGAAATCGTAGGAAATTAGGTACTAAATATATACTTACACGTACATCGTCAATATGAATGCCAATGACATTTTAAAATTCTTTATCTTTCCGTTTGCCATAGAAAAACGTAATCGCGCTAAAGCACAAGCAGCGCCAAACGTACCTCCACCGGTCACAAGAGATTCAATGAGATCTACGCCCGCTATTAGTCAAACGACAACAGATTCAAGCGTACAACTACGCAACCATCCACAAAAAATTAATTCCGTCACACTAACACCTGCACCCAATCCGGTAGCGCCGTCTAAAAATTTCCTCAGCAGTGGTTTTGGTTTAGCTGGGAAGGATAAAAAACGAAAAGTTACAAAAGCCGACATAAGTACGCCAACCAATTTCGTACACATTAGTCACGTCGGTTGGGATGCAGATAAGGGTTTCGATTTGACGGGCAATGAGAATGACGAGGTGCTTACAAGTTTCTTTGCCAAAGCTGGTGTATCGGAAAATGAGCTGAAGGATCGTGATACACGCGCATTCATTTATGACTTCATACAGAGCAATAATGTAATTGCATCGGTAAAATCGGAACGTGTTGAATCACCAAAAGCGACTGCGCCCTCGGCACCGCCACCAGTGCCAAGTCGGCATCAGCATGTAAGTTATTAAATTTCCAAACTTTTATAGTTCAATGATATAATAAAGCGAATTTTGTATAATTTCACAACGTTTTAGCACCAGAATGGCACAACTGTAAGCCAAAGAACTGCACCACCGCCACCACCACCGGCGAGACAACCGCCACCGCCGGTGCCTACAACAGTGCCAGGCGCGTCACGTGCACCAGCACCACCCACAAGGCCACCCCCCATAAGCATTGCACCACCGCCCCCAGCACCACCACAGCCTGTGGTGACTGCACCAGTTGCAGCTGTAAGTCTTGATTTCTTTCCACAAAAGATTTCTTCTACAAGGTCTTTCTCACAACAGCCACCACCACCACCGCCTCCACCGCCACCACCACCGCCGGCAATGGCAGAACCTAATGCGCCAAGTACGACAACAGATGCGCAAACGGCTGAGACAAAACGGCCAATAGCACAGCTACCAGTTGTGCCCGACGTACGCAGTGCGCTCCTGGAGAGCATACGTAAGGGCACAACATTGAAGGTAAATACGAATGTTTGCTTGCCCTCATTTTTCGCTTAACTAATAGTTTTTATTTCTATTTTTATTTTTACTTTTATTTTTATGTTGCAGAAAGTCGATACGGCTGCACTGAGCACAGGCAGCGGTGACTCGCATAGTGATCTTATGTCGGAGATACGCGGTGGCTTCGAACTAAAACCATCACATGATCGTACGCCAGTCAATCGCAATAGCGATGACGGCTCTGGACCAGCTGGCAGCGATGCGCTGGCGGTTGCTTTGAGACGTGCACTGCTCGAACGAGAACGCGTTATGCAGCCGTCAGATGATGAAAACGACGACTCGTCGGGCAACGACGATGATTGGGAGGATTAAACGCTAAACAAACTAAGTCGTTTGCAACTCAGAGTTGTGATGTTAAGCGTCTGGACGTTAACAATATGAAATAATACGTATATTCGATGCAAACAAATTCGTTCTAAAGTCAAATCTTGCATTGATGTTACGTTAACTAATTAAAAGCTATCTTCTTTAACTATATATATATGTATATATTATATAATAATAATTGTATCTAAAATAATTCTTACGTATGCAAATGCAGTTACATATACATACATACCTATATTTTTGATTATTGGATTTTTCAAAAGCAAATGATGCCAATCGCAGATATACAAATTGCATGAATGAAATAAGTCAAAAACAAAAATGAATCATAAATAAAAATTTATGTAGTCACATATGCTGTAATATTATAAATACTTCTTCTGGATGTTAACAAATTTCATGTGTAATAATGATTTTAAATGAGTGGCATTGCTATGGTATGAACTGTTTTTTTTTTTTTTTTTTTTTTTTTTAATTAAAATAATTAATTTACTTAAATATATTTGACAGTATAAACGTAAACTTGCAAGCATACTTATATATATATTTATATATATATACATACATAGTACAGATGTAAAATGCATATCGCTGCTCAATTAAAATGAAATATTATTAAAATATAACATAATATTACTTTTAATTAGCTAAAATTAATGAAAAGATATTGGACGTTTAACTGCGGTTTTATTTGTTTTTTTTTTATGATAAATACTTATAAAACAAAGTGATAGTCTTAGGGAATGTGTCGCTAGTATGAAGTATTTATTAGAGTTTATTTCGAAACTAGCGAACATAGTCAAAAAAAAAAAATTAAATTTAAAAAAAAAAAAATATAACAAAAAATGTGAGTGCAAAGTAAATAAAAAATGCGAGTATTAAACGATTTAATTTGTTATAATTGTATAACAAAAATTAATTAACACTAGTATCTTAAAAGGGGAAATCGATAGGATGGTGAATGGAAGAGTGTGTGTATAGAAACGTGAAAAATTTTTAGAACATTTACAATGGTGTAATTAAAAATCTGTATATGCATGAGTTCTTGAAACAGTACATAAAATTCTTATTCTAGATTAATGTGTGTGTGAGATTTGTATTTTAACAACAACACTTTATTGAAAACTGGTTATTTCGGCATGCGAACCGCCCTTTAGTGTATTGAATGGTGAAACTTTGAACTAAAAAAGAAATAGCAATTAAAGTCTTAAAAAAAAAACTATTTGCTTACAAGTGAGAGGCTACAGCATAATATTTAAAACTCCATTTTAATCAGTAAAAATATTTAAAAGAAATATTTAACAACTCAATTTATCAACTACATCGTAAATTTGTATAATTTGATAACATGCGTATAATTTAATTTGTATTAGCAATACTATAAAAAAAATTACATGAAATTTTAGTTTTTTATTCGTTTTGTATGCAACAACCTCATAACCTGACCTGACAAAAACTGAGCATTAAACTATCGACACCTCTGGTCATACTTATATGCAATGGCGAGATAAAAGGTTTAACTTTTATTTTTGAGAAAACTAAAATTTTACATATGTACGTATATAACCATATCAAGTCTGTTAATATTATGCAAATACCCATAATGGGAAACTTTTGGAAATAATATAAACTGTTTTTTTTTTTTTTGTTAACCAAATCGGTTTTACATTCGCTTTTTGTGTAACACAAATAAAAATATAAAATTACAACAAGAACTTGGCACACTACAAACTGAATTAATCTGCTGGAAGTTAACATATCTTAGAGCACAGCTTTGATTAGAGAATAATTGAAAATGAGTATTTTAATTAAATATCAGCAAAATTACATACATACATACATACATATGAATATCAGCACATATGTACATACATATGTATGTACATTTCTTTATTATTGAAATTTTTATTTTGACTGTTGCATATATTTTGAAAAGTTTCTCATGCCGTTTAATAAGGTATTACTGATTTAACGTATTAACGCGTTAACTTTTCAACTTTATTTTATTTTACTTGGGGTTCTGTTAGAGTTTTGTAAGTTTCTCTGAAAAAATTGCTCGCAGAGAAAATTTCTGCTCTATAAAAATCTAACAAACGCATAGAGTTTTCTAACACATGCAACTCAATCAAAATACAAGCAAGGTTTTGTCGTTAAAAATGTATTAATTTATACAAAAAAAAAAAATAAAAATATAAAATAATAAAATGACATTTTAAAAATGTGGTGAATTGTACGTATGTACATGATACATAAATTAGGGTGTGCCAAAAATTTATTCAATTACTAAATATTATAAAAACAGAAAATAAAATAGAATTAAAAAACAAAAAACACTTAAAAATGGTTTACAATATTTCATATGTACCAAATTTTGTAAAATTTGTTCTTGAACAAATGAAAGCAAACAAAAATCAGGGTTTAGTTGGAAGCATAACTCAATGGTGTCTATAATTGAAAAAAAAACTGTTTTTTTTTGTTTTACTGTATTCGAAAATTCGAAAAACATACTTATCGAAATTGTGAAAACGTGCCTACTTACTCAAAAAAAAAAAAACACAACGGGAAAGAATGAAATATTTCAAGTATGCAACTTTACTATATTTGTTTAAGAACAATACCATATACATATATTATATGAAGTATGTATGTACGAGTATGTATTATATATACAATATTTAGCTATACAACTTATTTTTGATTGAGATCAGCAAAGAAAATTGTGATTGTGTATTGCATAATATGAGAAAAGATGCTGACTGAATGAACATTACAAGTATAAATACGTATGTATTTACATTAAATATTAGTACATATATATATATGTACCTAGGTATATGCATAAATAGTAATTATATTACCACACTACCTACTACATAAAATGCTGCTCAATATACATACATACGACCTATGTATGTATGAAAATAAAACAAGAACTAAGTAAAAAAAAAACTATTACAGTAAAATAATTAATAATTAATTTGGATGCAGAACAATATACTAACTACACACACTGAGCAATATAAATACATATTGAAATATACGCAATGCACACGCAGCCGATATTTGCTGAATTTATTTACTCCCCGATAAAGAAAAGTGAATTATAAACGTTTAAAATCTAGATGTATCAATACTAATAACAACAAACAAAGTGAAATTCGATTGCCGTTAGAAAAAAATTTAAAATTTAAATTTAATAAACATCAAGTTCTCTTATACACTTATGTATGTGTTTATTTATTTTCCGTCGAAAGCTTTTATGCTTGCAGTCACATAATACATATGTACGAGTATATGTACATACATGTTTGTTTTAAATACTATACATATATGTATGTATGCAGCTTTAAATTATTTTAAAATAATCTTTTAATTATAAAACATAATTTTTAATTTAGTTTATAACTAATTGATAAGTTAAAAAATACTTACGTTATTCCTAATACTAAAAATAAAAAAAGCATTTAATGCAACAACACTTATTAGTCATTTCTTTCAAGTATAAAATCAATAAGTACTTTTCAACAAATTCTGTATGCAAACATATGCTGAAATGAAAATATGTTTATTATAAAAAAAAACATTAATAAATAATAATTATAAAAATGTGCATAATAATAAATGTGCGGGTAAAATATTAAAATATTATGTTATATTATATTAATTTAAATTATTAACATGTATTAAACCAATTAATTACCATTATCTGTATGTGTAAACAAGTTAATAAATTATATTAAATAAAATGGAAAGAAAATATTAAAATTACCAAAGATATGCAATTTGTCGTTTAAATTCTAGTTAGATTGATTGTACTGTGTACTGTGCAATGTAGGAGTTATCTAGCCCCACTTCACTTAGAATGTAAGAAATTTAAGTATTTTAAATGGAAAAAACTGAAAAAAACGACCGTCGACTCAAAGTTAAGAGGATTCAACAGAAAACACTGTAAATTCAAGTGAGTACAATCATTTTATCATCCCGTATATGTATACTGCAAAAACAGTGACTTACAGAAAAAATAGTGATTATCTAAAAAGAAACACAACTAGTAACAAAATCTTCAATTTATGACCTTCTTTCTAACTTTTTCATGTCTGGTGTCTTAAGATGATTTCAAAAAAAGTATAAAATTTGGCACTGAGTGAAGTAAAAAATAAATGTTGCATATTTCAAGGGGAATTGTTTATTTCCATCTGCTAGGTACCTTCCGCCAGCCTTCCGGCTTACCGAACTTGTTTTTTTTTATGAAATTCTGGAATGGGAACTGAGAGATTTTAAATGTTTTTTTTCAGAAAATATAAATAAAGTTTGCTCTTAACACAGTTGTCCTAGATTTTGTCGCATAGTGTTAATTGACTGTACTAAATCTGAATTTTAGTTGGTTGGTTGGTTGGTCGAAAATGGATGTAGAGGACCTGACCGCAAGCGGCCAAACCTATTCCATAGCATATGTTCGTTGTTACCTGATTTAAGCGGCCTTGTGCAGCCTGCAGCTCCTGGGGAAAAGACAATGAAAGGTTGCTGGCAAGTTACAATGCATTTGGCCGTCCGGTCGTAAACTATACTGTCCGACCGAGCACCGGGAACTAGCGAAACACAGATGAAGAAACTACCATCCTCAGGACCGTGGCAAAAAACCTTCCGATTTCGCCAAGCATCACTTGCATAGCGAATCATCTATGCTGCGAGTTAAGGATCATATTGATTTGCTGTGCAAGCAGATCATGCTGGGATGTTACCATAGGGACTCGACTTAAAGGACTGCTTTCAGTACCACCTACAACAACTGCGCGACAAGACGTCTTGTAGACACGCATTAAACACCATTCTCAGAGGGTGTGTTAACGTTTTTCTGAGCTCGAAGTCAAATCACCACCTATTGCAGACGAAAAGCTCAAACTGCCTCGAGAGTCCCACGTAATACTGTCTCTCCTTAGATTTGGATATTGTAGCCGACTTGACCCTGACATACCCAACGTATGTCCTGCATGCAATGAGTCCCCGTACGACACTAACCACCAAAGATGTGCCCCCTAAAACCAACTCATCCCAATCCTTCGAAACAGCTAGTTTCGTGGACCTCCCTTTAGATGACCTCGAAGACTTAGACTGATCTTGCCTACTCCTAAGTGGGACTAGTGAACCACTACAACAACAAAAAATACAAAAATATGTTAATTTTGTTTGCCCGTAAAATATCACAATAATAAATAAATCTAGTAAATGATGCTCACAGTATACTGAATTTATGGAGGGAATACTTCTCCAGCCTGCTAAGTGGTAGTGAAAAGTACACACCCGGAGATGGCGAACCCGAAACCGCAATAGATGATAATGTAATGTAATGCTTAAAGAACAAAAAACGGATGGAGAATCTTGCTTGCCGACTGAGCTATTTAAACATGGCGATGAAGAGCTGTCAAGGTGCATGCACCAGCTTCTTTGCGAAATATAGTCGGATGAAACCATGTTCGACGATTAGAACCTATGTAATTGTGCTCTTCCCAATCTACAAACACAGTCTGCGCCATTTAGTCCTATCGAGCATATTGTGTGAAAGACTAAAGCCCACAACAAACTGATTGGACCTTATCAGTGTGGCTTCAAACCTGGTAAATCAACCATTGACCAGATATTCACTATGTGCCAAATCTTGGAAAAGATCCGCAGGACTACTTCGTCGGTTTTAAAACAGCCTACGCTATGTCTGAATGCGGTATACCCGAAAAACTTATACGGCTGTTTACTTTAAGTAACACGAAAAGCTCGGTCAGGATCAGGAATGACCTCTCCTAGGCGTTCGACACCAAACAAGATTTCAGACAAGGAGATTCCTTATCTTGTGACTTATTTAATATATTGCTGGAGATAATAATAAGAGGTGCAGAACTGAATAGAGAAAGTACTATATTCTATAAGAGTGTACAGCTGTTGGTGTACGCCGATGACATTGGCATCAGTTGCTTCAAGAATCGTGACGTGTGTTCTGCTTTCTGCAGGCTGGATAAGGAAGGGAAGCGTATGTGTTTGGTAGTGAACGAGGGCCAGACGAAATATCTCCGGTTATCAAACAAACAGTCATCGCACTCCCGACTTGGCTGCCATGTCACTGTTGGCAGTTGAAAACAATTTCGTGTATCTTGGAACCAGTATTAACATTAACAAATAAACTGAAAAACTGAAAATTTCTCGAATAAATTTCCCAAAATGGAAAAATTCCCGTGCACAGGGCTTTCACGTTTTCTCAATTCACATCGTTTCGTCTGCATTGCCTGTACAGAAAACCTAAACAATGACGATGCGATGAAAGTGACGATGAACATTGAAGATCGTCAGCGAAGGCGTAGACGATATTCAGCATAAGGCCGATTAACAACAATGTCAGCGTTGAAATCCAACGCAGAATCACTCTTCACAACAGGTGCTATTTTGGACTGAAAAGTAAAGTCCTCCCTCGACGAACGAAGACCAAACTCTTCAAGTCGCTCATCGTTCCCGTCCTGCTATACGCTGCGGAGACATAGACGATGACAACATCTGATGAGTCGGTGTTAGAAGTCCTTTACTCCGTTGGAAATTCCAGGTAGAGAAAGACCTGACTGTACTTGGTATTTGCAATTGGCGCCAAATAGTGAAAAGAAGAAGTGGATGGCTCAATGTTGTTAACTCGACTATAATCGCGTAAGCAGTGTATATGCCACTAAAGAAGAAGAATAAATAAATAAATAAATAAAAACTATTTTATAAAATTATTTATTATTATGAATCTTATTTTATATTATATTTATTTATCATACAATAATAATTTGTTTCAATTTCAAATCAATTATCCATAATGCTACTAATTTTGTGTCTTACGAAATTATTACGTGAACTATATTTTCTGATTATATAATATTATTTATTTATGTACGTGTATGTAGGTATTATGCGTACATATTTTGTTAAATTTTGCTTACACAATAAAATGAATATATTTATAATGATGTTCACGCATTTGATTTACATATTTTTCAAAATACCTTTGCTAAACACTAATGGGTGAGTGTACCATATATTTGTAGTGTACTAAAATATACACGGATTGCAGGGCAAGCATGATAATCCTTAGAGCACATAAATGAAGGGTACAATTTTTGATGCACATTAACATAATTGTGCTCATTTGGATACATATGTACATACATTTCAATGTACCCGAAGGAAATGATTACATCTACATGTTACATGTCTGTTTAAGCAATAAGTACTAAAATATTCTTAATTCGAAATTACATATTTTTACGGTAATTCGATTCAAGCTATTGCAGCTGTTCATGTTAAATTAGATTAGTTCTTATACTTAATTTGATTGTAAATTATATATATTTTTAGAAAAAAAAACTATGTAGATATTTGATTTTTTGCAATTATATATATACATATATATATATATATATATATTTATTTTTTTATTTTTTTTTTTAATGAAACAAGTTAAAGCTAATATGTGTAAAGCATAAAATAAAAAAACTTTGGAAAAAAGAAGCTTAAATAAATCTCAATGTTTAAAACCAACTAATATAACCAATAATACAATAATATTTAGCAATATCAATACCAATGCTCATACTCATAGTACCTTTGCTCTTTGTATACTCTCTAATTGTATATTTTCACACATTTAGCTTTCGCTATTTGAAATGTATGGCCATTTGCTTACACTACTATTGTTTTCATGTTACATCATTCATATCCAGACGTATTGCCTCGGCATCACCTTCTCTTGGAGTGGCATTCTCACTGGGTTCCGTTGCATTTGCAGGAATTGTAGCACCACCAATATCGTCCTGTAATTCACGCTCGATATTTGCATTGTTGTGATTTTCTGCAATTTCATTTATATTACTATCGTCGAGCAGGAAAGGATTATTGAACACTGTGCTTTGGCTGGTTCTACCAACAATACTGTTACTACTACTACTTCCACTACTATATTCTACGTCGTTACGTCGCAATAGCACGTTATCGCCAGTTTCAGCTGTCGCCTGTTGCTCCTGTCTCTGTGCCTCGGCTACACTCTCGTTCATAAGATTTTCTGTCTCCTCGATATTCTGCGTCGGCTCAGTAAGTGTAAGGGATTGGGCGGTGGCAGCTTCAAGTGTTAAACGCTGATTTGCTTGTGCTTCGACAACTTCTTGATTCAGCATATTTTGTGCCTCCTCAACTAAACCGGAATCTGCTGCATTAAATGTTGCGGCATTACTCTGCAGTGGCATATCCACACCTATGTGAACATTTGAGCTTAACGGCATTTGTGTTGCATCGATTGCCGTCAATGTTTCCACATTACCATCAATAAATGGTTGAGCATTAAGTAGCATTTCCTTGCCTTGATTTATCTCTAAACACAACGTCTCTGCAGCTGGCGGTATATCCATTGCTTCAACAGCTGATTGCTGTGGTATTGTAGTGTGCAGGGAATCAGTAGGATCGGTTGTGTCGATTGTACCGCCTTCCGTCTCATCGCCAACTTCCATCGGTTCTTCTGTCCATGCTGCTGGTATGTTTTCGGTTAGTAAGTCGTCGTTTTTCGATAGATCATTAAAGCTAACTGAACAGCCAGAAAGGACATTGGCAATTTTCAATGTTGGCACTTCTGCTGGTGGTTCAAGTACACCATGGGAATACTGCACATCAACTTCGGTTGGATGTGTGGGTTTTGCGTTATTAATTCCATTTTCACCATCCTCCGCTTGACAATAAACGCCGGTTATAACAAATGGCGGTGGAGAGTTTTGCCTATCTTCGGTCGTTAATGTACTTGTTGTAGGCTTATTCAATTCGCATAACGTATTGTTCCCCTCTATCGAACAAGTGGACAAATCGTTTCTATCATCATCATCATCATTGAGTACTTTTGGCTGGTGTGTATTATTTGTACCCTCCTCAGTTGTCTCGTGATTCTGTGTTGGCAGCAAAGGCGGTAACTCTATTTCGCGATATTCGCGTTTTTCATCTTCTTGTTTAATGCCGACCCAATCATCATTGCCATCACCTACTTCCTCATCATCCTCATCGTCATCGGTTTCTTCATTATCCGAAGTATCTGTATTATCATCGTCAGTATATTGAGATTCTTCACCATTCGAACGTCTCATGCCATTCGGCAAGGCATTCGCCATGATGTGTGTGTTTGTTATCTCCACATCGGCTAAATCGACATCTTTTTCTTGCTTGATTTGTATATTGGTGAAATCAATATTATTCAAATATTCCTGCTCAGCAATTTCTCTCATGGACAATCCTTCTTTGGTAGGTCCAGTTTCTGTCACCGACGAATTTGTTGCTGATTCATAAGCATTGTACACATTCTCATAACCAGCATCAACGGGTTCAGGTTTAATTTGAATATTTGAAAACTCAGAAGTATTAGATTCAGCAACACCACTGATGTTGGGCTTGTTGATACCTGAAGTTGATTTGAATGCTTTCGCCGAACGTGTTGACTGCAATTTTTGTTCGACTGATTTGTGTTTTACAACTTTAGGCGAGGTTTTAACAGACTTCCGTTTAACAACATTAGTAACGGTATCTGCGTTGGATGATTCTTGTGCAATACTTTCCGTGGCAGAGATAGTATCTTCGGTACTACATTCTGTATCCTTATCTGTTTCACTTTCTTGTTCATTTTCCATCTGCACTCCACAACTTACACTAGTAATTTGGAATAGACGATCTAATTCAGCTCTATTCGGTTTGACGTCTTCAATTTCTTCCTCCGCAGCAGTCGTTTGAAGTATCACTGGCGCTGTAGCTTCACCAACTTCATCATCTGCTGACTCGTTTTCACAAGCCATTGTTTCGCCAAAATCGACACCGCTAGAAATCGCAGATATTTGGAATTGCGGTATTGGTATTGTGGTCATGACGGTAGGTATCGCTTCACTATTGTCTGTTTTATTGCCCTCATCATCTTCATCTGTTTCGTCTAACCGTTCCTGTTTGATAGGCCTCAAAATATTTGAATTTGACTCTGTATCGAGTGGCGCTTCGGCTTCAGTAGGTTGCGTAGGAGTCTCTTGAACATGCTCATTAATATCCGACTAAAAAATAAAATTAAATTTATATAAATCAAATTTTTATAAGTAATAATACTTTTTACGTTATTATTTAATAAGATTTTACAGAGATTTGAAACATAATTATCTAAATATATCTAAAAGTTAATAAGACTTCTTCTTCGTGTATACTTACCGTTTTATCTCTGGAGCGTTCTGCCTCTTTTCGTTTCTTCTTTTTCTTTTTCTTTTCTGCTCTATCGCTTTGCACTTCAACTATAGAAGAATTCAACGTACCATGTTCTTTCTTAATTTTCAATTTTAATACAGGCATTTTCGTTGCTGGTACCGGATTATCGTTGTCAACATCAACAACTTCCTGCTTAACATGTATAGCATTTGGCGAAACACCATCTTCCACTGGTTCCTGCTTCATACCTATGTTACTGCTAGGAGCAGTTACTGTTGCATGACCCCCTACATTTACATTGTTCTCGTGAACGTCGTCATCATCATCATCATCATCATCATCATCATCATCGCCATGATGAAAATCATGGTTTTGATTGAAATGATCATCATCTCCAACCGCTGTTTCATCTTCTTTATTGGCAGTTGCAGCGGATGGTGCCGATGATTCACCTTCGACTTCTACATGTACTTCCGGTTCATGCTTAATGCTAACGAGAGCATCCAATGTAGATTTTAAGAGATTATCTACCCTCTTGAGATCCTTACGAGAGACCCCCTTTTTAGTACCCTTTTTTCCTGGTGTTTTTCCTTCCTCAGCCAATCCTGAAATATTTTCACTGGTGTAATCTACTAAATCTTTACCTTGACTTGCTGCTAGAATTTCTGGCGTTGAAATACGAGTTAGCGATACTATAGGTGCCATATCCAAAGTTATACCAACTGTTCGAGCAAGAGCTTCAGCTGCTGCTGCCTCGACATCATTTTCATTCTTAATCCGAATTGTGGATTCTGCAGCTACAGCAGCAGCTGGTATATGTTTCGAGTAATTCAAGTAAACTTTAGCGCAATGTGCTGCATGACGCTGATATTCCAGCTCGTTACGTAATTGGCGATTACACCCGGCACACTTTTTAGTTCTTACTGCACATGGATGAGTATTGTAGAGATAGTTTGTTAAGAACGTTTGATGGCATTGGGGACATTCACGATCAAGTATCCACAGATTCGGTGGTATCTCCACAGTATGATCACGAAGATGTCTAAAAAAAATGTGTATTTTTATTTGAAACTATAATTAGATTATAATTTTTAGGTATATTTACCTAGAATACATATATGAGCTAGTCAGTAATTGTCCGCAATGTCCACACATGTATGGTGTTTTCGATAGTTTATGCCATAACTGATGGCTTTTGATATCGTTGGTCTTTTTAATGGTCTCATTGCAGGCTGTGCAATAGTAACGTGGAATGTTAGGCAGATGGTTAGCCGCTACATGTTGATCTAACTTTAGTTTGCTTCCAAAACGCTCACTACATATGTTACAAGCTTGACGAAATTTCGTTATATTGCTATTTGCAGTTGATGGTTTTTCAACTTCCACGGGCTCTTCTTTTCTATAAATAATGAAAATTGTTATAAAAGCATATATTTCTGGACTACTAATATCAATGATATTTGGATTTCTTCAATAAATACCCTTTTTCAATAATCATGCTATTTGATTTTGTGTGAATACATACTTACATTTCCTCTTTGGGTTTTAACGTTTTGTCGACTTGTTTTCCAAGTTTCCCCTTTTTCTTTATTTCTACAGGCGGCTCATTAAAGCGCTGTTTTTTTGTAATATTCCCTACGGGATTAGTTTCCCGCTTAACTTCAGTTGCTTCTAACCTTACTATTGGTTCCTCCGGCTTGCGTTTACGCCCCCGTTTCCCTACGGTTTCTTCCTTTATGTCTATAATGGGTTTGACGTCGGGATTTACAATCTAAAATAAATAATTGAAGATTCATAAATTTTCACATAAAATCAAAATATGCAGCTTACTTTTTTCTGCGACTCGCCCTTCAATCCGAGCAATTTTCTAGTCTGTACATCTGTGGCATAACACATTTCACGAAACTCATAGAAATCATTGATTTTGTCCACGCAAAGACCGCAAGCACTTTGTGGCATTTTATCATCTTTGCAAACCTAAAATGTAATTTTAAAAATAATTATTGAGTCCTCTAGGATCAGGGAACCTCATTTATTACCGTAATCCCAATGCATTGTATAATTTTTTGATGCAGTTTCAATTCGCCGTCACAATCCAATGGCTGTTGGTCATCAGTGTCCGTAGCATCTAGTATCTCAAATTTTTCATCTCTATCAATTCCACAAAGGCGACAAATTTTATACAAATTCGCCTTTAATGCTTTATCTATCTTAAATGCAAACGACATCTTCGAAGAAACCGAAATTCTATCAAACCGCTGTTAAAAATGTATCACTCGGGTGTCCCCAACATAAAGATTTGGTGCAGTGCTTATGATTTATTCTCAATAATCTTTGTATTCGTGTTCTTGTCTTGTATCGGCGTACAAGATTAAATAGAATTATAACACATTGTGATAAAATCAATTATATTAAGACATATTCAAATTAATTGTATGGAATCGTGAAAAATTGGAAAACACCACCGCACACGAATATTCAACTCTCAGCCTGTCAACACAATTGTGAATTAATGAGTTCAAGAAGAAGCATCAGACAACAATTGAAGGGTAGCCTACCCCAAATAGATTTACGAAAATATTTCTATCGAGGTTGCATCTTACCGATAAATTTAACGTTAATGGGAAATTTCATTGGTTTCTGTTAAACATTTTAAAAGGTTCTCGTTATATCAGTTATCATAACGTTTAAGTTTAAGTGCACTGGTAATGTTATAGCAAGCGATCATTTAAAAGATCAACTCTCCTTTTAATATTGCATTACCAGTACCCTTTAAAACTAACGATAACAATGAATTTGTGCGGTTTCAACATAAAAAATTTTATTTAGTTTCAATTACGTTGTTAGGAATCGAAACAAAATTATTTCATTAATACCATGTTTCCTATTAAGGAAACAAAATGGGCATGGGCACCCTTGAAAAGTACGCAAGGGTCCCAGCTGAAAGAGAGGAAGCTTCAGTGGAGCCACTCCGACATACTAAATTTACCTAGATTTATCTAGATGTGAAAAAAATTTAAATTTACTCGCCTAGCGAACTTGTGCGCTAAGTTTTGGGAGCTGCCACGTCTAAACTAACTCCAATACATTACCTCGAATAGCAATCGCTCCCTTAAAACACAACAAAACGACAAAGCCGATGGATTGCTTGCCGAGCCATTCAAAGTTTGTCAAATTTTGTAAAAGGATTGACACACACCACCTCTTCGTCGATTTTTAAGTATCCTTCGATGGCAAGAAAGGCGCTACCTCTACGCCGCTTTGTCTGAACTGGATATCTCTAACTGGATCGATACTAAAAGAGATTTCAGACAAGCTGATTTCTTATCGTGTGACTTCTTTAATTTATTGCTGAAGAAAATAATCCGAGCTGCAGGGCTGAATAACTATGTATAATTTTCTATATAGTATACCCCTGCTAGCATATGCCGATTATATTGACATCCTTAGCGGTGTGAGTTCTGTTTTCTCCAAATTAGGTGAGGAAGCGAAATGTAAGGGTCTCTTAGTGAACTTAGTCAAGACGAAATATCTCTTGTGATGAAGCATACAGCCATCGCATTCACTACCTTCACCAACACCAAAAAATGTCAGCCTTGATGGTAAAGTCCTCTCTCGACGAACCAAGACCGAACTCTACAAGCTAATGTACAAAAAAATTTAAAGAAAATGTCTATGCTGTGTGTGACTGCTCGTAAAATTATATGCATGGATTGTAGTTTTTCATTTAGGGATACAATCGTAACAATATTGTACTGTGTCTGACAGCACCTTTATGCAGAAAGATTGCACAAATCATAGGGTTCTATGCAACCCTGTTTACTGTCAGCTTACAAAAGTCTCGATAACTTTTTATTGCATAAAAGATGGCGTCCAAAGAAGATAACGTTACTAGTGAAAATCCAGGTAATTACACATTAAAATAATAAATAAAGTTAATATAATTTCCACGAATGTACAAATTACAGTATGAGAAAGTAGGTCCGACGAAAACTATAGTCTACTAATGTGTATTCTAAATTTTCAATTGGAAAATTGGCGCATTACTGTTTGCTTGTGACATCTGCGGTAAAATAAAAACGTGAGCCTCGTGAAGTCGCATGAAATAGACATTTGTGAAAACTCATTCCAATATCGTTCATTGATTGTTTTTAGTTTTGTGACTTTTCCATACAAAATTAACCAACTTTAAATAACATTCTAGGACGGCGAACTCGTTCCGGTAGAAAAGTTGTAGCACCTCCTTTGACTCCAACACCAGCACGATCTACTAGACGTACGAAAAAATCAATCCAAGAACAACAGGTTAGTAAATTACATTAAACTTCAAAAAGTTCCAGGCTTTCAGATTTTAAGTTCACTTAAATGAAACATTGATGAAAAATGTGCTTGTGTGTGCGAGTGTGGCGATGTTCCACTTTCACATGATTTGTCCTGGCAAATGTGATTTCAAGCAAGGGCCAACTGAATACTCTATTATCACTTCACTGCAAATTTTTTAAGACTGGTTCATTAATTAGAATAAACTTATAGGTTACTGATGTTGAAGACGACGACGTACAAATATTAGAAAAGGATACGAATCCCATTGAAGAACAATCAGATATCATAAAAGAAATGCTGGAAGAAGCAGCACAAGGTGTTATCATTGATAACCCGGACGAAGATGGGGATCAAATAATTTTTGAAGAGCAAATAGTTGAAACAGAAGAAATAATTGAAGAGATTCCACAAGATGATGATTGTGTTGTATACGAGGAACAAATTGTTGAAGAAGATCAACAACCAATTGACGATGACATTGAAATGTTTGCTGTTCAAGAAGAAGAACAAATTATCACAGAAGTGCCCATAACATCTGAAGGTGGAATTGACGAGAAAAGTTCATCATTTCCATTCGGTCCAGCTGGCGAGCAGTCTGAAACTTCGGAAGAAATACAAAATGAAGATGGAACGAATGAAACCGGCGCAGTAGAAAGTTCTTTACTAGCATCATTGGCTGGCGATAACGCTAACAGTTTGCCATCGGTAGGTGGTGGTGAAGAAAATGAAGTTAAAAAGGAAGATTTTGAGACAAAGGTATCGTCAATAGGAGAAAATTGCG
This sequence comes from Ceratitis rosa, assembly GCA_037013455.1. Classification (NCBI taxonomy): domain Eukaryota; kingdom Metazoa; phylum Arthropoda; class Insecta; order Diptera; family Tephritidae; genus Ceratitis; species Ceratitis rosa. The sequence goes on along the minus strand of JAWMAG010000020.1, from coordinate 8,668,244 downwards.
AAAAATTGGAATCAGAGGATTCTCTATCTGAACCAGCAATTGCTGAGGATATTGGAACAGGTGCGGATGCAAGTAACGCAACAATTGTTAATACAGAACTTGTTTCTGAAGACGAATTACCATTACCAACAAAACCAGAAATAAATGACGCAGAAGAGGTCTCTGACGATGAACTTCCTGCACCTCAACGTGCTGAATTACCTGCAGATGCTGAAGTAATATCGGAGGATGAATTACCAACTGCTGCTTCACAAACTGAGAAAAAATCTCCACCTACGTCACCCCAAACTCCCGTAAAAACTAATGCCGCAGAGGCTGCATCATCTAAAGAATCTATTGGTCAAAAACGCAAAGCTCATGATGAGGAAAGAACTGAAGTAAGACAAGAAAAACAACGCAAATTGGAAGAATCAAAGAAACGTAGCGATGAGCAATACAATCCTATGAGTCCAACATCGGAAAGCAATGATGCCACCCCTGTAGTCACAGAGGATAAAAAAATATCGGAAACAGTTGGAGGTAAGTACACATGGCTAAATATAGATATAAAACGTAAGTTTTAAAATACGTTTGTATGTAAATTTATCTTCAGAAAGTGAACACAAAGATAAAAAGAAGGAAAAAGGAAAGGACCGCGAGCGTGAGCGTGAGAAAGATAAAGAAAAGGAGAAGGATAAAGAAAAGGAACGAAAGCGATTACCAGATTTAGATAAATACTGGCGTGCAGTGAAAGAGGATCCAGCCGATTTCACTGGTTGGACATACTTGTTACAGTATGTAGATAATGAGGTATGCGATGCGATGAATTCGATACAGCCTTTTGCAATAATGAGTGAAAAATGTAAAAAATTCACAATTACTACTACTTGAACGGCTGCATCGAATACTGTTATTTATTTTGACATGTGGTGAAATATATTTTATTATTGTTTAAGTCCGATGCCGAAGCTGCACGTGAGGCTTATGATGCATTCCTTTCACACTACCCATATTGCTATGGATATTGGCGCAAATATGCTGACTACGAGAAACGCAAGGGTATTAAGGCCAATTGCAACGCGGTGAGTACCGATAAAATTCCGTTCATGAATATATTTGCAATATTTTGTATTCTTCAATATGCAATTTATTATAATTTAATAAAAATTAAAATTAATAAATGGAATTACAAAAAAAAAACAAGAATAAGAACAATCTCAAATCGAATGAGAGGGGCAGCGATGTTTTTTCGGCATCTAAATTCGTGTATTATATTTTAATATTAAATTATTTACATACCCCAGGGTATATTTTTATGGGCAGACAATCAGTCAGATTGCATTTGTTTTGTCGCTTTTCTTTATTTTTCGTTTTCAATTTGGTAATTTCATTAACAACTTTATAGTAATTGGGCAGGCGCGTTTTTTAGAAAATTGAACTTCTTAAAACAAAAAAAATGGAAATCAGCGGCTTTAAAAACTTAAATTTTCAACTAAACAGAGGATTTATTGTAGTAAAAATGAACTGGGCGACTTAGGATAGATTTTTTCTGAAATATTTCTACGAATCTTCCGGACTTATTTAGTTTTATTCTTATGTTTATAAGCAAAGAAAAAATAAAAAAAAATCATGTTTTCTGTCAGCACTACACTTACCTAAGGCAGCGAGAGCATTTCTTTTGCATAAATGCATCACAAACAGGCCATGCGTAAGTACAAATGGCGTTTTAATGAAATTTTTGTGAAATGAAATTAATTACATTGTGTTAAGCTATAAATTAAGGTTAAGTTAAATTAATAAATAAATGAATTGTATTTACATATCTATGTGTATAAAAATCGTAAATTCCAGCTTCGCAAACATGTGTACTGGTGTATTGTTGAATGCGTGTATATCCAAATATTTTCCTAGTCCAAAAACTCCTTCCGCCTTTAAATCTAAAATTTGGTCTTTTTTTATTTTAACCTGCCTGCAAAGTTCATAATGTTGAGAGCAAAAACTGTTATAATAACAAAACTTTCCATTTTTTTAGCTCTTTAGTCTGCTTCTTCAAATCTAGAGATTTTGTCCGATTTAAGTTTAACAAGTCAAAATGTTGACACTTCAAAGGCATTTGAAAACTCTTCTTCTGTACTGTATATGAACTTTGCGATTTCAAAAACTGACCAACGTTTTGTGGCTTATCCATGCCTTCAAAACGTGAAAGTTTTCCAAATTCATACTGAGTTATAGTAACTTTTGAAAGTAGTTCCAAATATAATTACCTACCTCCATATTAAATCCCTTAAAAAAAACCTCGTACACGCACAAAACGAAACAAACAGAATCAAGCTAAGTATATGGATTACATTTTTTCAACTAAACTTTTGTCAACATTTTTCTTCTCTTTTCTAATACAATCCAATTTATAATGATGGTAAACGCGTATACTCAACAATTGATGGCAATTTAACATGAAATTCTCGCACTACAATCAAAATATGATGGCAAACCATATGATTTTATATTAAATGCAAAATTAACACCTAATATTTAGGTATTCGAACGTGGTCTCGAAGCGATCCCACTATCTGTTGATCTGTGGATTCATTACTTGGCACATGTGAAGAGCAATCATGCCGACGATGACGCGTACATTCGGTCACAATTCGAACGCGCTGTGGATGCATGTGGTTTGGAATTTCGTTCTGATAAATTATGGGATGCCTACATAAAATGGGAGAGTGAATTTAAACATTATCAAAAAGTTGTAAAGATTTACGATCGTTTATTAGCCATTCCAACGCAAGGCTACAGTGGTCATTTCGATAAGTAAGTAAACAAAAAGTTCTCACACCTGTACAAAAGCAGCTGTAGTGAAAAATTAAATAATTTTAAAATATTAGTAAAGTTTAACTTAGTCTGTTCATCCATTTTAACAAAAACGAACGTACCTACATATATTATAGGCTAGGCGTTCTGATGATTTTCTTAAATTTGAGGTTAGATTGTAATAATTCTTCGAAAGCTTGAGGCTTATATACTGTATACATTTTGTGCTTTGTAACTCTAGAAGCGATTTTTGGTCGAGCTTCTCTTTCAATTTGAGATGACTAATTGTGGTTCAGTTCCTGAAGTATTTAGGTCATTAACCAATTAAAATAAACAGAAATTGGTCCATATACATATCTACCTTCATAAAACAGAAGCGTTTTTCGGCCGAGCTCCTCCTCCAATTTAAGCGTCTTGATCTGTTTTTTTCCAACAAATAAGTTTATTGTTGTTGTTGTTGTAACCGCAAAAATATTCCTCAAAGTAATAAAAAAAATCCGGGTCGTTCCGGTATAAATACCCGACTGCCGCAGGAACTATTGGATTTTAGTCGCGTCTTACGACAGGCATGCCTTACCGCGGGTAAATTCTTGAACCCCTAACCCGCAGGGGAGACAAATAAGTTTATCCTAAGCCACGCTCGAATGGCTGATGTATTTTTTTGTAGGCATTTATTCTTTCATGTCGGAAATACACTCGGATGGGTCGAAATTTCCTGTCGAGGGGCGAATGCGATTGGAAAAAATAACTTAATTTTTGTATTTTAATTAAACTTCTATATACTTTTGTATGTTGTATGGCCAGAACTAGAACCCATTACCCTCTGCATGGCTGCCAAAAGGCGTATTTTGTGCCATACTTTCCATATATCTGATACTTACATCGATTATTTAAAGCACTCTCCGGCTTCATTTTTGAACTTAATTCTTAACAGCTCCAAATGTTAGGTAACCTTCATCACATATCCTTCCATAGTAATAGTACAATACAAATGTACTCTAGGAATTAGTTAATTCTTAAAATGTAGAAGGGTTAGATGGCTAAAACGTACCAACTTGTAATTTGTATATTTCGAATTTTTATTGTTTTTTTAAATGCTGCCCCCCTTGTCATATTTCCAATTGCAGTTTCCAAGATTTAATAAATCAACACTCAATTACAAGCACCATAACTCCCGAAGAACTGTTGAAAGTTCGTACCGACTTACGTGATAGCAATACAGCGCGTTCCTCATCCTCTCGTTCGAAGAGTCGTCGTAGCGAATCTAGAGACAAAGAAAAGGAAAAGGATCGTGAACGCCATGATGAAAAGAAAGATGATGAATCAGGTAGCAAATCACCAAAAGAAGAGGACGCAAAAACGTCAGTAGCCACAAATAGTGAGCCATTGGGCGAAGAGCCGGAAACAGAAGCAGCTACTAGTCAAGTAGACCTTAGCGATGTGAGTACTATCACAGAAGAGGAGGAGACTGCCATAAAAGACAAAATTATATCAATTCGTCGCAAATTGCATAAGAGCACAGTTGCTGCAGTGACCGCACGCTGGACCTTCGAAGAGGGCATTAAGCGTCCATATTTCCACGTGAAACCGCTTGAACGGTGTCAGCTAAAGAATTGGAAAGACTATCTCGATTTTGAGATTGAAAAAGGTGATCGAACACGAATTTTAGTGCTTTTCGAGCGCTGTCTCATTGCATGTGCTCTATACGATGAATTTTGGTTGAAAATGATACGTTATCTTGAAACACAATTGGATCAGCCTGATATTGCGGCCATTACAAGTGATGTATATAGACGCGCCTGTGAAATACATCATCCTGACAAACCAAGCCTCCAACTAATGTGGGCGGCATTTGAAGAGTGCCAAAGTAATTTCGACCGTGCTGCAATGGTATTAGAAAATCTGGAAAAGAAATGTCCAAACCTGTTGCAGGTCGCATATCGGCGAATAAATGTTGAACGCCGACGTGGCGATATGAATAGATGCCGTGAACTATACGAGCATTATATTAATTCGGCAAAGAATAAAACCATTGCCGGCAGTTTAGCTATAAAATATGCACGATTCTTAAATAAAATTTGTGAAGATCTCGATGGTGGCTTGCGCGTGCTACGTCAAGCGCTAGACAAAGATCCGGCCAACACAAGGGTCGCTTTGCAAATGATAGATTTGGTTTTGCAGCGGCCCAAAGTGGACGAAGATGAAGTTGTACTAATTATGGATAAATTTATGGCACGTGAAAATATGGATCCTGAGCAAAAAGTGCTTTTTGCGCAGCGTAAAGTTGAATTCTTGGAAGATTTTGGTAGTACAGCGAAAGGTCTACAAGATGCACAACGTGCACTGCAGATCGCGTTGAGCAAGGCAAATGAAGCGAAGAAGAAACGGTAAGAGAAGACTTTTAATAATTGTTCGAATTTGCTTTGGTCTTGATAACCGTTGCTTTTACAATTTTTTCCCTATACAGTGAATCCAGTCCATCACGAAAATCATCATCCAGCAGTAAGGATGCAACAATTTCGAATGCTGCTATGACCTCTGCATACAATAACGGTACTACTGCTGCCGCCTCAAGTTACAATTACAATTCAGCGAACTCGGCCTATTATGGCCAACAAAATAGCGGGGCTTACACAGCGCAGCAATCCTACGATGGCTACTACAACCACTGGCAGTATGGCTCCAATTACAACAATTATGGACAATGGAGTGGCTATGGAAATTACTACTAAAAACAGATGTGAGCGTCGAAAAGATTCCTTTCAATATTTTATATTAACGTTCGCCGCGCCGCCTCATTACCAAATTGATTATTAACATTAAATAAACAAATTTAATATAATTTTTATTAGTTCTAATGCTATAATGAATCACTATGTGTACAATTTTAAAACTCTGTTGACCAAGAAAAATACAATATACATATGTACGTTTTATACACAATTTTCTGGTATGCAATGCATTCAAATACTATCATACATACATATATGAGTGGAAAAATGTAAGCACGCTGCTTATTAATCGGAAAAGTTTTCCATAATTTGGATTACACAAATGAGAGGAGGGCATGGAAATTGCTAAATTACTTATGATGATAGAGGATTAGATCAAAAACCGGATATAATCATTTTATGAATGAATAATAATAAAGAAAAAGGTAAAACTCTAACTGGACTATTGTAAAATTAGTAAACTTTCTTCATTAATTGTCTATCTTATTTTTTTTATTGTTTTGATTATTGTTCTTCACACAAACATGCATACTCATTTGAAGGAATCAATGAGAATACACAGGTGAAAAATTCTTATTCAGCACACACTGCTCAATAGACTACTTACTCATCTTCATACAATTCTGTACTCACTTCACTGTGCTCAGCATTACACAATCACTATATAATGAGTTTTTTGATTTGTGAATATGGAAAATAAAAAATTAAAACAAATAAAATATGCTTTTTTTTATTTAAAGAGCAGACGTTAGCGTCGGACCACTTACTCATAATAGTCTCGATTTCGAATACTTAAGACCTTGTAAACTCTCCTCTGGTGCAACTAAGCTCTGGGTCGCAGTCAAATCCTTGTCTAACCGACACGCGTTTACCACACGTCGTCGGGCCCGAAGAAACGCACGAGTTATTTTAGACGACTTTTTATACTGCACCTTTCGGTAGACAAAATTAAGCGACAAGTGACTCGCTGTCTGCGTAAACTGCGAAACTACGGTGCGGCGCCAAATTTCTCCAGAAAAGATGTTCAGGGGGTTATCGGAGAAGACAAAAGCTTCCAAATCCAGCGATCCCCTTGGAATATGCGTGCTGAGTCTAAAACACTTGAAACTTGAGCGAGAACAGACTATCCTAACAAGGCTAACCTTAATCTATCTTCGACCATTGGTAAATGGGTAGAGTGGTCCCGCTACTAAAACCGGAGCAACCAGCCAATAAGCGAGAATCACATCAGCCGATATCTCTTCTGTACCCAATAGCAACGACAATTCTGAACTCAGCAGCACATCAAGATGGTTTCCGCTCTTAACTCCCTAAACACCCAAATAGGTCATGACCTCAACCAACGTATGACGAATGTTCTCACAGGGTAAGTGCTACGTGGTTGTCACAAAAAGTGGAGGTTCTCATCTGGGAATTATGATTATTGCGGCCACGGTAGCCGAGTGGTTAGCATTGTGTACTGACTTTCGGAAGGCTCGGGTTGAAATCCCGGTGCCACCAACATCCAAAAGTTATGGAAAATTAATTTAAATAAAAAATTAAGCTAAATTTTCTAATTGCGGTCGTCCCTCGGTAGGGAATGTCCACCCCTCGGAGTGTATTTCGGGCATGAAATAAAGGCTCCTCATAAAAAAAAATACATCAGCCGTTCGGAGGCGGCTTAGTATAAACTGTAGGTCCCTCCATTTGTTGGAAAAACATCAAGACGCAAAACCACAAATTGGAGGAGGAGCTCGGCCGAAAATCACTTCAGCGGTTACAAAGCGCTAATTATATATATATATAATTTCTACATAGTCAGTCCCAACCTTAACGCAGAATATATTAATATACGGTACAATTTTAGCTGTAAAGGACAATTTTAGCAGACACCAGAGAGTTGGTGACTAACCCTTCAGTGGTAACCAATCGTCTCTTTCTGCGCAAAAAGAAAATGAAGCAGTTAATTGTGGAAGCTACAAAAGTAAACTGACTTCAACTGGGATCAGATGGGTTGTCAGAAATTTCATAATAAATGAAGCGTTTAAGTAATAAGACACATTCATGTTATATTAAATTTTCCATAGATTTATTTTTTTATGCTTAAGTGTATATATGCATATATTTTTTTCCCCCTTAAAGCAAGACGAGTAGAATATAACTAAATCAAACGCCGAAAAAGGAAGGTTAAACTTAAAGAGTACATGACCCAGTTTAAAAAAAAAAAAAAACAAGAACAAAACAAACATAAAATGCCTTTAAAAGGCAATTCAAAACATATTTACAAACTTCATGCTAATATGCCATTTGGCTTGCCAATAAAATAAATTAAATATATGTTAAATAAATTGCATACGAATTTACGAAGACAAAATTATAAAATTATTGCGAGCACGCTACTCCACCTGCAGCTCATAGCTTTCTACTTCTTTGCACATGCTATTGAATTCGTTTATATACGATTTCAATACAGGATTCTCTTCAGCATCAGCCTGTGCTTCATGTCGTCGCTTCTTCTGTGCCTTTTTCTTTTCTTTGCGTTCTTCGTCTTCAGAGTCCGAATTTGATTCTTCACTGTCTAGAAACATAACGAAATTATTTCTCGTCTTACGTTTCCTTTTAGCCGGTCGACCGTATGTACGTTGGGTTTGCTAAAAGAGCGAACATTTAAATCAAATTAAAAAATAATAAAAATAAATAACTGCATATAAATGTAAATTTTAAAATTTTATAAGTAAATAGTAGTTTTAGTTTGTACGAGCTGCATACTACCAATAAAGATGTACTTGACTCTTTGAGGCCCTGTGAGCTCTAATTGCCAAACATGGTATGTTATAAGGCAATATTAGTTTATATAGCGGTTAAAAATACTAGAATTCCTTAAGCTATAAGTTGAATTCAGAATGTATAATAACCGCTGAGTGATATGCATGTAAATATATGAAACTCTCTGTTTCTCATACCTTTTTGTCAAGTGTCGTTTCTGGTTCATAATCGTTAAAAAAATCGGTGTCATTTGTTTTCGCATTGGTCTCCGCTTCTTCGATGCATTTTTCATCATTTCCGTCATTTCCCATTTGTGCTTGTTCGCGATTAATCATAGTTGAACAGAGCATTTCTTTAATGAGCCGTTGCTTCGGCCGACCACCTTCGCCGAAAAGGCGACATGACCTCAACGTACCATTAGATTTTCCTTGAATAGTGTCTTTTGGCCGCCACTTCTGGAGATCCTTAAGTTTCTTACGTAAATTTCGTTTTATAGACGGCCTATTCGGTCCTTTTGTACTAGTTGCATTAGTGGACTCTTCCTCTTCAGCCTCTGAGTTAACATCTAAAAATTCTTCAAAACCGAATAAATCATCCGTCTTACATGATTTGTCAGCTTTACTATTATCACTAGCAACCGCAGAATTTCTTAGATCTTTTTGCGTATCAGTAGCTTCAGGCTCCTTCCACGGAGGGAGACTTACAACCTCTATTATGTTAATGGCTTTCAGTGGACTCCGATTACGAAGTGTGCGCCGGGGATTAGGTTGCTGTCGTAAATTAAATATTTCTGCATTCTCATCGGTATTCGAAATTGCTGGCACCGGGTCTAAAGTTGGAGGTGGCATATTTTCTGCATTTGAATCCTGTTCTGATCCTAAAGACTTGGTCAATTGATCATTAAACTTAGTGTTTGACAGATTTGTTGGTATGGTGAAGGAATTATCTTGTTCTCCCGGGGTGGGTTTATTAAATATGACATTTGAATCATTGGAAATTTGTGTATTGTTATTTGATTGTTTGTTTTTCTTAGGGGTTGGAGGAATATAATCACTGGAAAATGTTGGCATACATGAAGTATTTTTACTGAAGTTAAAAACTCTCGGTAGATGCGAATCGTCGTCTATACGCCACGGTGACGGGCACACTGGGCGGCGTTGTACGTTAAGTGACTGGATAGGAGATATGTCAGAAGCGGAAAGGTGTTCATTTTGACGATTAGCCGCTGGTGTGCTAACAAAATTACGTGCAATCGCGAGTAGTCGGCGTTGTTCGGTAAGCTAATTTATTAAAAAAAAAATAAAAAAAAAATAAAAAAAAATAAAAAAAAAAATAAAAAAAAAATAAAAAAAAAAATAAAAAAAAATAAAAAAAAATAAAAAAAAATAAAAAAAAAAAATAAAAAAAAAATAAAAAAAAAATAAAAAAAAATTAAAAAAAATAAAAATAAAATAAAATAAAAAATAATAATAATTTAGTTAACAAAATTATGAACTGAATTGTATTACTTACATCTTTTTTATACGTATTCTTTGTTTGTTGTAAAAGTACTGACCGCGCCAAACGGCTAAAACCACGCTCATTGGAAAGTTCGTCTATTTCCGGCAGATCCTGTGCATCGAAATCGTGATGGTCTTCAATTGTTTCCTGAACAGGCGCCAAGGATGCGTCACAAATAAAATTATTGGGTAGTTCATCAGCACCTCCCTCTACATTATTGACTTTGTTTACTATTTCTTTGCTTTTTACTTTGGTTGCCTTATTTTTTGTAACTATTTTCTTCTTTTTTCCAGTTTTTTGGCGTAATCGCCTCATAAAAGGTCGACCTGTACCCTTGTGTGTGCTTGCCACACGTACTTTTCCCTCAGATATCAATTTTTGTATAATATCTGCGGCTGGATCTTTGTTTTTGGCTGCATCACATTCCGAAGTGTCTGATTGTGACAGAAATTCAAAAATTTGTTCTGGTTCTTTCGTAGTTTTCCTCGATTGCGTTTTTCTCACGGGCGATCGATGAAAGAATTTATGGCTTTTATTTTCGTGTTTGGGAGCATCTTGTTTGTTAGTGCCGTGTTTTTCTTCCGTATTAATAATTTCTAGTTCGTCATCGCTCTGTCTTTCAGCGGATATTATTTGCTCAATCAATTCTGGGTTGTTTGTTAAATTTTTTAAAACTCGGCTTCCTGCAATGGGTAATTTTTGATGTAAATACTTTTAAATTTGTATAATTAATCTATTTTTTTCTAATACCTTTTGAATTGGAGCTGTTGAGCTTTGCACTGGTCTCTGGGCTTTCTGATTTCTCTTCCCTTAGTTTTTCGCCTAATTCAAAAACAGTCGAATTTCTTATTGGGCTAAATCGTGAAATATCAAGGGCTTTTGGAGAACAAGTACTTGTTGTCTTCTGAGCAGTTGAACACTTCGTAAGACTGAGTTTATTCAAATTAATACGCCGCAAAGGAGTCATCACTACATTAGCTAATATTATGTTTTCCTTAAATGAGTGATTTGTTGATGGATTAATTTTATCAGGTTTTATCTTTACTTTTGGCAAAATATTAGACTCTTTGTTACTATCAGCATTTTTAAGAGCCGCGACTTTTTTCGTAGCCTGCCTGGTTAGCTTCTTCACTTTGATATTGTTTATGTTTTGTTCCGTATTTGGTTTAAAGGAACTAATTAGTGTTTTTGAATTTGTTTGATCTTGTTTTTTCTTTCGTTTTGGTAAAGAATTGCTATCCTTGCTGCAATTTGTAGCGACGTTCTCAAAAGCCCTCCTGGTTCTCATTGTCTTTACGGTAGATATTTGATTTAAGTCTTATAAAATAAAAATGGTTAAAAATCTTTAATATTAATGTTTAAAATTTTAAGTACATACCAATTTCTTTCTCTGCACTTCGTTTTTTTAGCTGTAATGAATCAATCCGTTTAACCCGTACTCTTAATGGTTTACAATCTTTAAAATTATATCAACAAAATATTAGAATATTTTAACAAAATACATATTTGTGCATTTAAAGAATACACACCTTTCAGCTGTAAAGTATATGAAGGTTGTCTTTTTACAGATTTACGTTCAACTAAAGCCCTTCTTTTAGTTTTTTGGGTATTTGATATATGGGATCCTTCACTTAAATTGTTATTGTTCCTGTACTGATCCGGCAATGATTCCAGTGTTTGACTTATATTAATTTGACCCGTGTGTTTATTGTTACTGAACTTGGAATTCTGCTTTTCTACACACTTCAGCTTTTTTCCAAGTCTTTTACTCTCTAAAAATGTGTGATGTGGGGTTTTAAACGTTTGCTTGCATAAGAAATACAAACCATTTTGATTATCTGTTGTACGAGTTGATCGCGCAGGTCTTGGCGACATTTGATAATATATTTTCGTTTTCCGCTTGGTTCTTTTCTTCGTCTTCTTATGAATTTGTGGCATATATATCTCCTTTTTGCATTTAGCCCTCCAGCATTGCATTCACACAATAAAAAACCACCCTCTTTCTTTCTCAATAGTTTTCATACAATGAATACTTTGTTTTTCGTTTTAATACGGCGCATTTAAATTGAATGTAAAGTACAGCGCATTTAATATCGGGCAATTAAGTAAAATTTTCACAACTTTTATAAATTATGGATTAATTGATCGGTGAAATTCCAGGTATAAAAAAAAAACATACGATTCGTGAGAACATCATCACTTTTAATTCTTTTTTATTTTTAATTTGTCTGAATAACTATGAACGTGTTATTTTATATATATCTTAGAAACGATATAGCCATTCCACAACTATTTTATGGTTTTAGAATTCCCCGACGAAATATAAATATCGAATAACTTTGAAAAATAAATATAAATTTTTACTAGCCGCCAAATGAAACAAATTATTTCTTCTTCTTCCTTTGTTCAAAAAAAGTAATTATGTATATAGCATATACATACACGCTCTTATTAAAATGTGTTGGTGAAAATATCCCATTTCTAACCAGGGTTGATAAACTTCATCATTAATCAGGATTTTTAGATGGTGTGGGTCTGAGCTAAAAATTAAGGTAGTTCAAATGTACATCGCATTACTTACATCAGTCGTATTTGTGTTTTTGGCACATAACAATTAACTAATTATAATTATAACCAAACACAAGAAATTTTGACATTTCGTTAGTCGATAATTCTTACTAACATTTCTCATCGAACAGAGCTGATATATATTATATTATATTTTCGGTCGAGGTCATCCGCCAATTTGGGGCGTGTATCTTAATGTTTTTTCAACAAATGGCGTAATTTTTGGGATATTTGGGAGTGGCTGTACCGAATGCTAACCACGCGGCTATCACGGCCACGGAAACTTAATTTTGTTCAATAAATTTTTAAAAAATCATTTCACAGATATGTAGAATTTTACTCAAAAAGGTTTCTATCCAATCTCTCGCTTTGAGATAATTTTTGTGTCTTGAAATTAAAAGAACTTAATAAAAAGAGACCGCCGAAAAGCTGAAGAGCAAAAATATTAAATTTTTAATTTAAGTCTTTTTTATTTTAAGTCTCTATTATTAAGAAATATTTAGTTAAGCCCCGACTTAAAATTATTAAGATATACTCGGCAGCCACTATAGGGCAAGTGATTAGCATTGCGTTCTGCCATTTGGAAGGCCAGGTTTCGAGTCATCCAACTAAAGAAAATTAATTTAAATAAAAATTTTAGTTAAATTTTTTAAATGCGGTCGCCCCTCGGCAGGGAATGTCCACTCCTCCGAGTGTGTTTCGGACATGAATAAAGGCTCCTCATAAAATACCATCAGCCGTTCGGAGGCGGCTTAGTATAAACTGTAGGTCCATACATTTGTTCGAAAAACATCAAGACGCACATATAAAATATGGAGGAAGAGCTCAGTCGAAAATCGTTTCAGCGGTTACGAAGCGCCAGATATACTATATGTTTATACTAAGAAGAAGAATTTATTTATTAATGATATAATAATCCAAAAATTTAAAAAAATGAATCAACCCCATTTCCTACTCATGTGATTAAAAATTGTTTCAACTAGCGATAAGACCAACATCAACACAACTCTCAAGACAGCCGGTTCTACGTACCGGAGTTGACCCGGATTTTATCCGGCCAAGGGCTGTCACCCTTTCGGCGACCTAACCCCGTTTAGGTCAACAGGTAAAATTAGTTTAAGTTCGCCATCGGAGCAATACCTCGCAGCTGGATTGCTTCAAATCCTTCTGTTGTTGTTGTTGTAGCCGCAAAAATATTCCTCAAAGTAATTTTTGGGGAATGTTGCGGGAATGACAGTACTTGGCCGGATAAAAAATCCGGGTCGTTCCGGTATAAAGACCCGACTGTCGCGGGAACTATTGGATTTTAGTCGCCTCTTACGACAGGCATGCCTTACCGCGGGTAAATTCTTGAACCCCTAACCCGCAGGGGTTTCAAATCCCTCTCATCAGGGCTGGCGTCGAAACCAACCCTGGTCCGACGGTTTACTTCTGCTGCGTGTGCACTAGAAGACTCCACCACTCCTCCATCTCGGTTAGGTGCAACCAGTGCAATGGTTGGAGTCATCTTAAGGTCTGTTCAGGCCTTAAGACACATAGGGAGTGGACCACACGTTATGTGGCCCCATGTTGCCAGCGCCCAAGTGCGCCCCCAGCCACCACGGCAGTGCCTTCAACACCCTTACCCACTTTGGGTAACCAGCAGACCTCCACGGTCTCCCGGAGCTCCCCGCAGCATGACTCCCGCCAACCCTTACCCCCTTCCCCTCCCACAACCAGCTCCTCTTCCTCCTCCCGTGCGAGGGCTACCCAGCAGCTCCTAGTCCCCCGCACAGTCTGTTCCGTGTGTCAGACCTTAGTACGTCGGAATGTGACCTCAGTCAGATGCAATTCTTGCTCCGGCTGGTGTCATTTTCGGACGTGCTCGGGCCTGCGCACCACCCGTGAGTGGAGTGATGCGTACGTTGCCCCTTGCTGTAGGAGTCTGCCCCCGCCCGTTAATACGACAACACCGCCAACCAACACCAACGTGCGGAACCAACCTCAGCGGGTATTACAGCAGCAACACACGTCATCCACGCACCACTCCCTCACCCCCCGTATCACGAACGTTCCCCCGAGACGGACCCGACTACTCCAATTTAACTGCAACGGACTCCAGGAGAAGATCGACGAGATAGTCGACTATATGAGCCGGGAGCATCTGTCAATTGCTGCGATCCAGGAAACCAAGCTGACCGTCCGCTCGGATCTTCTGAGTCGGGCCGGATACAACATAATCCGCAAGGACCGCGAGCGAGACCATGGAGGGGGTCTGACGTTCATCTTGCACAACACCGTGCAGTATCATCTCATCGATGGCGGCATCGACCGCAGGGATACTACCCTAGAATGTCAGGGCATAGCTATCCGGTCAGGCGATGCCGAGCTCGAAATATTTAATATATACATTCCTCCCGTTACAAGTTGCCCACTTGGATATAGCCCTGATATAGGTGCGCTACTCAGAGGCGAAAACCGTTTGGTTTTGGGCGACTTTAACGCGCTACACGATCTTTGGCATTCTAGCCTGTCAAATGACCGTAGAGGAATGGAGCTGGCGGAACAGATAGACGATTCGACATTCTGCACAATGAACGACAACACCCCCACCAGAGTTGTGGGTAATTGCCAAAGCTCGCCCGACATAACAATTGCGAGTGCTGGTCTGATAAACAGTATAGTCTGGCGACCTATACTGACACTAGCATCGGACCACTTACCCATACACATCTCGATTGACAGACCTCCCGACTTTGTTTCCGCGGACCACCGGACCTTCGTTAACTTCAAAAAAGCTAACTGGACCGGCTTCACAGAATTCACCGAGAACGCCTTCAGTGCTCTCTCCACTTCAACTGACGTCACTTCTGGTGAACGTTCTTTCCGCAGGATAATTGCGACCGCTGCCGCCCGCTTCATCCCGGCAGGCCGAATTGCGGAAATCCGCCCTAACTTCCCGTCCGAAGCGGCGGCTTTAGCAGCAAGGCGCGACATCCTCCGTAACTCCGATCCCGGGAATCCCTTAATCAGGAATTTAAATGCGGAGATTCGGACCGTTGTAAATAAACACAAGCGGAAAAAGTGGGAGGAGCACTTCAGGTCCTGCAATCTCTCCTCTGGGGCAACCAAGCTCTGGGCTACAGTCAAGTCGCTGTCTAACCCGACGAGACGTGATGACCGGGTGGAAATTTCATTCGGTGATCGCGCCTCGTCGGACCCGAAGAGATGCGCGGGCTATTTTAGCCGGCTTTTTACACTGCATCCTTCGGTAGACAAAGCGAAAAGACGTGTAACCCGCCGTATGCGCAAACTGCCAAACACAAGCGCGCTGCTTGATTTCTCCAGAGAGGAGGTTCAGGGGGTTATCGGGAAGGCGAAAGCCTCCAAATCCATCGGCCCTGACGGAATAAGCATGCTGATGCTAAAACATCTCGGACCAGCGGGAGCAGAATATCTCACCGAGGTCCTCAATGTGTCTCTGACCACCCTAATCATACCAGATGTGTGGAAAACCGGTAGGGTGGTCCCGCTTCTTAAACTGGGGAAACCAGCCAACCAGAGTCTTATCGGCCGATAACTCTCCTATCCCCAGTAGCGAAGACGCTTGAGGCCTTACTGCTCCCGACCTTCACTCACCATCTGCGTCCAGCAGCACATCAGCATGACTTCCGAAAAATGCACAGCACCACAACAGCACTTAACGCCATAAACACCCAGGTGGTCAATGGCCTGAACCAAAACCGACCCTGCGCGAGAACTGTCCTGGTAGCACTGGATTTGTCAAAAGCTTTTGACACTGTCAACCATTCAGTGCTACTCAGTGACATTGAGGAATCCTCATTACCGCCGAGGTTGCAGAGGTGGGTCATGGGCTACCTGAGTGGTCGACAATCATCGGTTATATTCCGAGGAGAAACATCTAAATTGAGAAAAATTAAACAGGTGGTGTCCTCTCCCCGCTACTGTTTAATTTTTATATCTCGAAGCCCCCTCCACCACCGGAAGGAGTTTCACTAACCTCGTATGCCGATGATTGCTCGATATTGGCGTCTGGCCAGGATATTGATAGCCTATGTTCGAAAGTGAACGGCTACCTCGCCGATCTCTCCCGTTTCTTCACTGCAAGACATCTAAACATTCAACCGACGAAATCCTCGGCTACCCTCTTCACCAGCTGGACGAAGGAGTACCGGCTAGAACTCGATGTGAAAGTTGATGACCAAAAAATTCCGACTGTAAACAACCCTAAGATTTTAGGGGTCACATTCGATAGCTTGCACTCCTTCACTCCGCACACGACCGCAATTGCCGCAAAACTCCAGGGCCGCAACAAAATACTCAAAGCGCTAGCCGGCAGCACATGGGGTAAAGATAAGGAAACCTTGCTGGCAACCTACAAAGCAATTGGCCGGCCGGTCGTAAATTACGCTGCACCGATTTGGGCGCCGGGGACGAACGAGACGCAGTGGAGAAAGTTACAGGCCTGTCAAAACACCGCCCTTAGGACTGCGACAGGAAACCTCCTGATGTCACCGGAGCACCACTTGCACAGCGAAGCATCTATGCTACGAGTTAAGGAGCATAATGCATAAGCATGTGAACGGTCTGCCGCTAAAGGTATTGAGTGAAGCGGAGTAAACTGTGTTTACAGGACAATAAACTGTGCGTTTAGTTAGTAAACTGTGTACTTACAAGTACAAAACTGATAAACAAACCTTAGGACTTTTATTTAATAATCCAGGGATCGAAAAGGTAGGATTTCGGAATACATCGAGGAGTATTTAACCTTGATTATTTTCCAACAATTTCAAGTAGGTGGCAGGGTAGGGCTTCTGGAATGCACGAAAGCTGGCAATTTTGCACTTGTTGATTGTAGATATTTGTCCCTTATCGAAATTTGCTTTGTGTTATTTAGCAGAAAAGCTAAAGTTTTATAAATAAAGTGAAAATTTTTATATACAATGAGTAATAAAAAATCGAAACAAACAGATAATATTGAAAATTTGTGCCCGACACCAAGGTAAATAAAATTTTTTTGTCGAAATACGTATTAAGATTTGACTGGAAGTCTCATTCATACAATTTAGTCGCGCTAGTGTTGGCTGGCGCAATTTAAACCGAAAAATTTCCCAAGAAATGGCGCAAATTATGTCATGGGAAATAACAGCAACAATGTAAAATGGCAACAACGTGTTTCTCCGAATATTTCATATAAAACGCAATTCGCCGCAAGTGCATATTGTTTAATGTGGATGTGTTTGTGTTTATGGGAAATTTATGTTTATAGGAGGCACTGCCGATCGACGACGATTGACAATTAGTGATTAGTCTTGCTGTCAATTTTAATTGTTGTTAAACAAAAGTCGGTGCATTTTTTGTGTTATTTGTTACCTTGGTGTATGACAATTGCATTACTGCATTAAAGCTAAAAATCCATTTGCAATTAAAACTATAAGTGAAACATTTGGTGACGAATAAAGTGCAAACAATAGTCCTGTCTATGTTATTAAGTGTGGCATGAGTTCGGTTAAAAGCCGAGGTAACTGCAGTGGTCACTGTCTGCATTAGCTGGTGCAAAGCATTTTACGTGAACAGTAGAAAATTCCGTAACTGTGTAAAAAGAACGTGTAAGCTGTTTTTCTGATCAAATTAAATTGGAGTTCGTGACCTCAACTTAACAGCACGTTAAATATATAAAAAGTTTGAAGTGCTAGTAAATAATTTTTGTTTATTTGAGAAATAATAAAATTAAATATACCTTAAAATATATGTATAGATATTTTTACTTGCAGGAAACGTGTTAAAACTATACCAGTCACAAATTGGAAACTCGCTAAACTTGAAACAAATTCGTCCCCAAACGCACTTACTACCGAATTTTTGGAAGATATGGGCATTGGAGTGCTGGATTCGGAAGAGAGTTCTTCTTCAGCGGCCTCCTCAATAGCTTTAGTGTTGAGTGCTAGTGCAGATGAAAACTCTAATGGTGTTACACCTAATATTGATGTGCCCAAGATGTGTCATCAACGATTCATATCCTATCGTCCTTTGGATAACACCTTAGACAGCACATACAATAGCGACACAAACGATAATACATTAGTAACTACGCCCGGTAAAAGTCTGATTGAAAATGAAGCTAAAAATAATGTAAGCCATCTCAGTAATAATAATAGTAGCGTTCTAGATCCGTATGACAATGATAGCAAAATAAATATGCAACAACAACAGCAACATGCTGATAAATTATTAGTTCAGTATAAGAAAGCAGCAATAGTTGGTATGGGCACTAACATTGCTTCAACATCCACCTCAATAACCTCCACCGCGCCGCAAATATTCCAAACATGTACAAATAATAACTTACCTTCTACAAGTAGAAATACACGTAGTCCTTTGTCAACTGTCACTGGAAACAATAATATTCGAACAATAAGAAATACTACATCACACACTCAACAGCAACCGGTATTGTACAACTTTAATAGAATATGCTGAAATATGTGCTTATATGTATTTATTTTATAGGTCATTAAAGTGCCCCTTCCACATGTATCTAATAACGCTGGGTCTTCATCAAGTAGCTATATGTGCTTGCCTTCGACCAGCAAGCAATCAATGTTAATGAGACAGCAACAACAACAACAAAAACAAGAAGAACAACGACAACAGTTGCAACAGCAACAACAGCGTCAAGAGCAACTGTATCGACAGCAACAACATCAGGAGGTCAATATTTCCTGCCAAAGTCAACCAACGCAGTCAATAATAGCAGAACAACAGGCGTCTTTGCCTTTGTATGACAACTTCTTTTTATTTAGACAACATCAGTATCGTGATCATCTTACCGATGGCAAAGATTATTTCAACACGTTATCGGATGAAATTATTCTGCAAATATTTAAATGGTTGCCCAAAAAGGCGCTTATTCGTTGCAGTTATGTTTGCCGGCGTTTCAACAGTTGTGCTAGAGATGAATCACTTTGGACGCGCTTGGATTTGGCAGGACGACATTTACGTGCTGGCGCTATGGAAAATATACTAACACGTGGTGTAGTAATATTGCGAATGGCACAAGCAGAGGTAAATGTTATTCATATATATCTTTAAATTTACAAGTTATTTGATTTTATCTTATGATTTCAGTTAAATCATCCTATCTTTGAAAGTGAATTTCTCCATGCAGAACCGAAATACGAATCGAAGTTACAGTATTTAGATCTGAGTATGGTATCGGTTACAAAGCCTTCATTAAAAATGCTCTTATCCCGTTGTCGCCAATTAAAGAAGCTAAGCTTGGAACATGTGCCCATTAACGATGAGATTTGCAATGAAATAGCCAAGAATACCAATTTGGAGGCGCTAAATTTAGCTATGTGTATAGGTTTGGAAGCTTGGAGTGTACGGAAAATAATGGAATGTTTGCAAAATTTAAATAGCTTAAATATTTCGTGGACAAATCTCTCTGTAGATGCTGTAACATCTGTGGTGACCAATGTAACACCAAACCTTATGCGTTTAAATATGGCGGGCTGTCGGAAAACTATGTATGATTCTCGTAAGTTGAATAACATGAATTGTTTTACAATAAAATAATAACAACAAAATGTGTATATTTTATTTGCAGATGTCGCCAGTTTGGTGAAACGTTGTCCGCAACTGTTAGAAGTTGATTTTTCCGATTGTACTGCACTAACAGGCAGCGTTATAAATATTATTTGTAAATTCAAAATGTTGGAATATTTATCCCTATCCCGCTGCTATCTTATACCCGCCTCTTCCTACATGTAAGTATCACTCTTCATAGTTGTACATGAATATACTCGTAATACACTTTGTTATTCTCTTTCAAGGGATTTAGCCAATTTACCTTCACTCACCTATCTTGATGTATTTGGTATGCTCTCCGATACCGGTTTGGAATTATTGGAGCAAAACTTTCCCAATATCGGTATTAATAAATTCATACATAGCTCTGTGGCCAGACCGACAGTTGGCACACGTCGCACATCGATTTGGGGACTACGTACACGGGATTAAAATATATATTAAAAAAAAATACAACTAAACTAGAAGAGAAAATGTATATTTATTTTTGTTTGGGAAGAGCAAACGAGAAATTGACGGATGTAATAGGCAGTTTTGTATTAGTTTCTTTTTAATAATTTTTTTTATATACGATATAATTAGTTTCTAATAAAACCTCATATTGTAAAAAAACTATTAAATTGTTTATTTATTCGCTCTTGGGTCTAAAATATTTTATAGTCTCACGTATATACTTATTTATGTCAAATATTTCTATACAAAGTGCTTTCTTGTATAAAAACTTGCTAAACATATTCGTCCTTATTATTAAAATATTATTTAAAAAAAATATGTAGAAACTTCGAAATTTGAACAGTAATTAAAAGTAATTAAAGTGCAAACTTTGAATCGTGAGTTAAAAAAGAAAAACGGGATATTGTGAGATTGATGTTATATACAGAAAAAATATTGCCTAGCAGAAAAGTTTGGCATTCTCGGGTCAAAATTATTAATTCTTTAGTATAGATTCGAAAATCGCTTCAGCTTTTAAAAATTCTAAAATATTGGAGCAACAAAAAAGCCATAACTTCTTGTTCGCTTGTAAATAAACTATATATGTATACACTTTATTAAACTTTTCACGTACGTACATTTATATTTACTTAAACAGGTTGAGAGAATTAAAATAAGATACAAAATATAACTATACATTTTTAGGCGTAATTATGACTAAATGATAATATGTAGTATGTGTATATGTATCAAAAGATAAAATTATAATGAAATGTATGTAATATGACGAATCACAGGCATGTACATACATATGTATATGCGGGTATTAACATGCATATATATGCACATATGTATATGTGTGTATGTATATAAACACAAATGTCAATATTATTCAGTTATAAGCTTACTTAATGCAATTTTCCTATATATACATACATATAACGACTAAAAATTATTTTAAAATTTAAAACAAAAAAAAAATATTTTTGCCTACTTCCACAATTTGATAACTCCATCACGTGCTGCAGATGCAACATATATTTGACCCTTATCACTTTTGCACATTAATAATTCCGTTATGGCATCATGATGACTTGATGACGGCATATCTGGACCGGAACGTGGATTCTCCTCCATTGAACAACTTGGCGAATTTATATCTGATGTGTTGTTTAATTTCATTTTTTGTTCAAATATTACTTGACTGCCATCAATGATCTGTGAACTGCATAGTGAAAGAGGGAGAAGAATAAATAGATATTATTTTATTAGTATTATACACCATTAGTACGGTACTCGAAGCATACTCATAGGTAAAAGAGATGTCATCAAGATTATCCTTTAAAGCTGGCACTTTCAGCGCTGAGTTTTTAGGCTCATTCAAATCCCAATAACGTATACGTTGATCTGAGCTGCCAGTTAAAAGGAATGGTGAATTGTTCACTATGCCACTCAAAATGCCGCAAGAGGTTGCTGTTTCACTCTGGAAAGAGTAAATCAAATTTATTTATTTTAAATATTTCTCGATGCATGATGGCTTATGCAACTCACCGTTGGAGTGTTCGACAGTAGCGGTGTCTGACTAGCCCATAATACTGTTTGGCGATGTCCCGTCTCAATATTCCACAACGAGACTTCATTATTTGCTTGATAAGCTGATATCAGGTACGAAGGTTCTGTCGGATGACAGGCTACTTTGCGTATACGCGAACCACTGGGATGTTTAATTTCAGCGATTGGCAGACGAAAACGTAGATCCCAGCAAATGTGTTTGCCACCGCTAGTGCCGGTGGCCAACCACGAGCCTGCTGAATCAACGCATATAGTAGTTATAACACCATGCTGAAGTTCATTTTCGAAACGCCAAACAGGCTTTTGCACACGTGTGTCCCAACCAACAATTGCACCATAAACCGTGGCATAAATTATGACACTCTGGTCGTACGATTGCATATCTACGACTGAACCATCGCTATTGTCACTGAAAATTTAAAAAGAATATGCTACAGGAAGTTCCACTCAATTACTATTTTCAAACAGCTCACCACTCATCTAAATGCAACGCTTGCTGTAGTGTCATTTTCGATGAATTTCGGTCAATGCGCATAATCAACAGGCTACCATCCTTGCCGCCAACAGCCAAAGACTGTCCGCCATCGCAGGCGACCAGCGAGTAAATTGGCGTTTTAGCCGAGTACACTTGACGTGACTTGTTGATGGCTTGACTGCCATTCAATTTATTGCAATCCCACAATCGCACGGTACCATCAACGCTGCCACTTGCGAAGATGGGACCATACGGTTTTAACGATGTCATCTTACTCACGGAATCGGCATGTTCGTGGAGATGCGCTATCATAGTGCCATTCATAGACCAACCCGGTGGATAAGCTGTGTTTAGGCGCTCAGTATGACTTTGCTGTGAATAGGCCAACATGCTGTAACGATTCTTAAGTGTTACACGAAGTGCCTCCAAGTTTTTACGACACTCCGCGGAACGTTCTACAGATAAAAATAAAGTGTTAATAATAAGAATAATAAATTAGAAATTGCAATAGCTACGGAAATACAAAAACTATTTTTTTTATTATTTTGCTTTTCTTGAAAATTTTGGTACGGTTCGTACCCTGCCAATAGTTGCGTTCCGGCATTGTATATTCTCCCAGCGAAGTGGCGGCGCTTACAGTTGTTGTCTGTTGAGCAGCACCGCCCACTACCAAGGTAATATCAGTGGGTGGGCTACCAGCTGTGCCGCTCACAACGAGCGACGAAACAGCTGCATCCGACGCAGGAGACGCAGTTGCGGGCAGTATGCCATCAGTTGCGCCTAAATGTACAATATATAGCAACAAAAAGTATACGATTACGGTTAAACTAGTCTAGACTACAAAAGTTATGTTTTTATGTTATGTATGTACGTGTATGTATGTATGAAAGTAAGGATATCAAATTTCATACGTGATTCTTGTGGTGATCTGGGTAACTTCTCAGAGAGTGGAAACTCGTGACAGAGCACATCTTTGCGGGTGATTACTATGCGTCCATTACCGGATGTGGTGGGCTCTTCAACTTCCTGATGAGTTTTATGCTTCAGTTTGAATATGTATGGTTTAAATGCGAGTAGCTGCATTTCGACTATTTCGTTAAGACCTTCTGAGGAAAGGCGGCAGAAGAGCTGAAAACAAGAGAATATAAAATTTAATTCAAATGATGCCACATCGCACTGATTCAATGAGGATAAATTTGTTGGGAATTCGTTTTTACAACGGAAGAATAAGATCCTTTTTAGTTGGTATACATTGATAGCAGTAATGTATGTGTGTTTATGTATATAGGTATGCACTTACATTTCGTAGCGCTTGATTGGATTCATCATGTTGCGGTGGCAAAACTGGTCTGCCGATACTGCGTGTGGCTGCACGATTCTCCAGCTCAGTTATAAAGGAATGAGTATCTTGGAATCTAAAATTAAATATTATTACTTATAAGCTCACATATTTAACACTTCATTCCTTCTAATATATACCTTAACACACTGTCATATATTTGTTGAGGTATTGGTGGCAGTAAGCAGTCTAGAAGTAAATACGGTTTCTCTACTTGAATAAGTTGCATTCTAAGAAATGCCTTAATCGACGGCATTATCTTAACTTGTACATCTATGGCATTCAATATGCGTGCCGCTGTTGAAATCATGCCACAAATTTCATGACGTATCCACAGATTCGGATGACACAAATAACAAGCTGTTTCTTTAATTATATCTGTGACAGCTGGTTTTTTGATATGACCCAGTTCGATGAGGGTGGTAATGGCGCGGATAGCCTTACTAATCACGAATTCTTCACGATCTGTAAAACCCTGGAGTAGGAGAGGCACAAGTATATCGGATGCTTGCCAACCGACATAGCCAGCAACTCCAGCAATATTGTCGAAAAATGAACCACGTAAATTTTTATCCTCATCATTAAGGAAGGTCATTATGTGGGACAGTATTATGTCATTTGCTGCGAAAGAAAGGAAAGCATATACTTGCGTAAAGAAAATATATGGCTCATTGTAACAATCATATAAGCAAACCTTTCTCTTTGCCAAAGAAGCCACAGAGATCACAAATGCTCGACTCCATAAGGGTTTGTTTGACGATTGGTCTCGAGTCAGTGAGTAAGCTCAATACGTTGCGTTGGAGAAATTCATGCAATGCGCTGACTTCAGTATCATATCTGCGCGCTGGCATATCATGTGGCGCATTTCGCTGGGTTTCTTCCAAAAAGTATATGGCGATTTTAGCTATTTTAGCTGTGAATGGATAAATCGCCATTAATACCATTAATATGTATAATAATAATAATCTCTATTTAACGTGATTACTTACCAACATTACGGGCAAATGCCATTCGTACAATCACGGCGCTTGGTTCGCAAGATAATTTCGCTATTGCTGGCAAAATATATTCAGGGAAAATATTTGCATCGCTTAGTGGTACATGTTTAACCATGCTGAGGCAAGCGGTTAGAGTTTCAATAGATTGTACCTGAACTTTCGCTGTCGAGTTATGAGCTAAGTAGAGCTAAGAAGCAGAAATATATGAAATAAATATTTATTTTTCATTTTTTTTATACTATACTATACTTACTATATAAGGTAATATACGATCCAAAATCGTATCTGAAGTTGTATACTTGCATATTCTATGCAGTATTTCAAGCGAACAAATTTTTGTATTTGTTTGTCTCAATCCTCGTATGGAGGAGGTAACAACAGTGATTATTAAAATTAAACCGTCTTGATCAGGAGGCAAACGTTCACAGGACACCTGCTTAGTTTCACTCTGATCAGCTTCCACCTCCTCATCTTCGTCTGGCGTTAAATTTGGATCATTCGTAAGTACTTTTATGCAGTGCCCAATATCGGAATGTAAACGTAAAATCTTATCATCTGGCGTCATTATTGGTAAGGACGAAAACATTTGAAGGTAGGACTGTAAAAATGAATAAAAGTACTCTGGGAATAAGCGGCCACGCTCTTGATCTAAATAATCTTCAGCACTTTTTCTATTTCTTGGGTGCAAGTTAATCATAGAGGCGAGTAAGGAGCGTAGACTATCATTCTCAATATTATCCAAATGCTTATTTACAATTTCAGTATCACCCCCACGATATGAAAGTAATTGTGAAAGTTCAAATGGAGCTGTACCGTCGTTCCATAACTCCAATATTGTGCAACTAAAAAGTATTGATTACAGTAATTAATTTATGATGGTTTTTTAGTTGTTTTCAAACTTACCCTGCGGAAAATATGTCCATTGCTGGTGTCAGCGTATTATCCGAAATAAAAGGACCTAACCGTGCAAGCGAGTCAGTGGGTCGCACGGTGACATGATCTTCCACAGCATCGTCAGATGTGGAGGATTTAACGAAACGTTCAGGTGCTATATAACAAGTCCGTCGTCTGCTTGTATCAAAGAAATATGTATAATCTGCGGGATTGTCATCTGGAAGATACGTTGGCTTAAATGAAGCAAAATCCGAAAGCAATACCCAGTTCCACGAATTTATCAAAATATTCTCCAACTGTTTTGGTGACAATGATATAATTTTTATTTACATTTTGAAGTTTTTTTTATTATGAATAATTAGCTTTATTTACCTTAATATCGCCATGGCAAATTTTTTGCTTGTGACATTGATTTAACGCGCATAGAATTTGAAAAGTTATCCACTTCTTCTCGAGCGTCGTTAGAAAAGGTCGTGTAGATAAACGATCGTACAAATTATGCTTCACAAATTCACGCATAATGTATGCAGCCTTATCAGTTAACTAATTTGGAAACAAAACGAGATAAATAAAAAACGCCCATGAATATATGCACACATGCTGGTGCATAGATAAACTATTTTTTTCTCTAAACACATAGTAAATGTATATGTATGTATTTAGCTTAAGTACTTACATCCACTCTTTGAAATGGCAGACAATTAACTGCATTGGCGAGTGCCTTTTTTATATATTCCAGGCGTTCTTTGTGACACTCAAGCGGTAACGTTGGATCGTGTCTTACAAACACTTTTACCACAATTAAACCCTCCTCTGATTTAGCTTTGGCCACTTTGAAAAATCGTGTACTGCCCATACTATAGAGGAATTGTTTAAGAAAAAATTCTACGTGAATCTGTTTTCTCTTTTAAAAGCTCACAATTTTGCCAAAAAACTTACTTTGATTCGAATACAATTTCGGTGCCTGAAAAATAATGCTCCATAGGGTAAATTTGAGATGGTGCTATGCCCACCAGCTGGTTACCCATTTTGCTGTTGTTGATTAAAATTACTTTGATGCAGGATTTCTTTATCTTCCAATACTTTTAAATATTTCGATTTCTTCAACTACGAGTATTTATTTTGCAATTGCTGCGAACAAAATCTTTTCTGCGACTGAATTACTGTAAGGTTGTGAAAAAAATGTTTACCTGCTAAACCTGTTTTTATATATCAGCTGTTTGCTTGCGAGTAATAAAATAATTAGTGATGGAAAGTACACAAATCTGCATATACCAATCGGTTTGGGACTTCGCTTAAAAATTTAGCCAGTTGACGCGCAAGAACATTATTGCACGCTATGACAGGATAGGTAGAGCAATTTAAGCAAACTCTACGAAACATACACCAATATTCCCCCACTCCAACTGTAGGATCGTTTAAAATCGTTAAAGCTGCGTGATTTTTTTTTTATATGTTTTATGATTGCTTAACGATAGGGGATCATCCATAAATCACGTAGCTCGCCCAAGCGAGAGACTGGACAAATTTCATGAACTTTTACTAAACTAACTTGTTTGAGAGTGATGTAAATTTATTAACAGTAGAACAATATGTCTATTTATATGTCCAGAATGTCTGACTCCTTTTCAAACCTACCTCGTTTTGACGGATGTTCTTTACAGCGAAAACACAGGATATACGTGTATGTCTTCCGTCAACCACAACATGATCGATTTGGTTGTATGATTTTCGGTCCACCGACAGCAATTTATTGTAGTTTGATGAAAATTCATGCGCCGAACTAGTGCTACAAACAACCACGTTTGGTGACCGGCGAGAAGCGATCAGCCTTGGGCATTTTTGCTTTATCTGAATTTTTTCTGTAAGCGTTTCTACGTTCGACGCTTTTCCACAAATTCCTATAAAAGGAGAGATATACAAATTTAAGTAGGAATGTAGGCAACTATTATTTCGATATCAGAAATGTTCTAGATGAGTAGAGAGGATATGCACTGCGATCGGAGGTTATTGTGCCCTCTGATCTCTTCACATTATTTCAAACAGTCCTAGCTCCCCGATAAGACCTAGTAGGCTAGAGGGGTTTATTGATTTGGTGTGATTTTGTTCCGGCTGAATGTCAACTAAATGCTTGAGTCTTCTTCTGGCTACAGCTTCGCATTCAAACAGTTTATTCTAAGAAATTTATCAAATTTGATACAAAAAATTTAAAGTGTAAAATTTCGATTACAAATCTTAGCAAAGGTGCGCTCCTGAACAACTCTGTTTACTAGCACTGTATAACAAATGCGCCATCTGCTTGTCATTTTGATGACAACCAGCTGGTATGCTTGTGTGCCGTTATATAGCAGTTGCACTAATTTTTGGAAAATACAAAAACTCGTTTAGTACTTTAGCCTATGACCTTGAAAAAAAAAAATAAAAAACACATTTTATTGTAAGTATTTCGGTTATTTGCATTTATTTCGAGATTAATAATTTATTTATGTGTTTTGAGTTTTTAATATTAATAATATACAATTCATTCATTTTGCTCCTTCTTCTTATGCGTTTTGCAAGCGCACTCATAAAAGTTAAACATTTTCTTTTCTTTCTTACTAATTATTTTCTTGTATATGCATATTTTGCTTTATTTTTTTGTATTTTCTTCTTCTTCTTTACATTTAATTGATGACACATTTAATGTTTTAGTCATAAATTTAACTGGTTCATATTGTAGTTTCTATTATATACTAATTTTTTCTTTTTTTATTTAAAAAAAAAATATATATATAATAATAATGTGAACTAAATTAAAAAATTAACAACAAATTCTTTTTATATACATATATGTACGTATTTATAAGCTTTAGTTTAAAACATTTTTGTAATACATACATATGTATATGATAATATAATCATAACAAATTTTGGTTTTAAGTTATTTATTGTAAATACAAATCGGTAAACATAAAATTTTAGCGGTTGTTTCAACAGTAATCAGAAAAGGAGAACCACGCATTTGGAAATTAGCGGACAATATTTAAATTTTTGTAAAATAATAACGTATTTTCAAAATAATATTAAAAATAAAAAATAATAATAAATATGTACATAAATCAAGGTTGATAAAGAATAAGAAAAAGAGAAATTATAAGTTTAATGACGAAGATGTTTCGATTATCTGGCTTTTCAGTTTTAAAAATAATTAAAAAGAGTAATAATAATAAGTCTGCATAATTCTATTCATAAAACGGCTTAGAATTTTGGCTATCAAATTTTCAGGGCTTGCATTATATATCTTTAAAATCAATAACAATTTGAATTAAATACGTTCCGAATAGTTTCATGTCAAAAAATTTATTTTCATTTTGAAATTTATTTCAATTATAAAAATTAATATTAATTAGCAATAATAATACATAAACAAAAAACCCTTATATTTTGTTTGTGTTTTGGAAGAACAAGCAATCATATGATGTGACAACTTCACCTTTTCTATGAATTCGCTTTGAAAAAAAAAAGTAAAATCATCAAAAATCGAAGCGAACGAGTATTATTTAAAAAAATTTAATATACCCAAACCGATTTTCGCATAATTTCTTTAACAGATACAAAGCTTTTGAGAAATGGTTGGTTACCTATCTTGCGAATAAAACACAATTTATTTATTTATTAAAAATTCGAGGCGGCAAAAAAGTGTAATGAAGTGTGTAGTGGTTTATTGTGAACAAAAATTTGTAGAAAATTTGTATGAGTTATTTATATTAACATTTTTCTGTTAAATTCCAACAAAGATGCGAAATTGTAGAATTTGGAATAATCTTTGTGAATTGTTCCATTTTATAAATTAAATAATATAATTTTTGGCTTGAAAACTTGAAGTATTAAAGTATTAAGAAGATTTCAATTCATCGAAAAACTAAAAATATTAAGTTTAGTAAAAAGTAATCTATTATTTTTGCATTAAACTGTAGATTCTATTTGTCATAGTTAGAATTTTCTGATTTATGTCAAATATACACCCTTTTGCTCGATAACTTTTTTTTGCCATTTTAAAGGTAATGCCATTATGGCTCTATTATAGAAACCCTTGAGGCCAATTCATCTCCAGTCATTTCGTTCGCCATGAACAGAAGCAGATGGTAATCTTTTGATTCGAGGTCTGGACTATAAAGTGGATGCATAAGAACCTCACAACAATGTGCATTACTGTCAGGTCAGACGATTACCATTACTTTATCAAAATTTTCGACAATTGGCGTTCCACACCGTGGAACATCTGTCGCCTTTATCGAAGAAAATTGGTGAGTATAGCCTGTTTTCTCTTGTTGGCATTCATCTTTGACATGACCTCCAACACTATTGAGTTGAATGATCAACACTTCTCCAATTATCTTCTTTAGTACAAAATATCATCTTACTAACGCCATCTAGCGTAATCCAATCACATCCAACGCGAGATAAAATTTCACTAAGCCATCTATTGCATTAATAACAGATTACTAGACTTACTATAATAACGGGGGTTTCAATAAGATGTGCTAAGATGGTAGCACGTAGCACCGTCTTGTTGAAAGTAAACATTGTCCAGATCAATTCCTGCCAATTCCGGCCATAAAAAATCATTAATCATCTCTCGATAGCGCAATGCATTCATTGCTCCGGCTTCATATTCGAAAAAGTAAGGTCCAATGACCCCGTCAGACTATTGACCGCATCAAACAGCAACACGTTGAGGATGGAGAGGGTTTTCAACAAATAAATCTTGTGTTTTCCGAGTCTCGGAGTCAAGGACCTAGTCAACAAAGATACGAGCGGCTTGAGTACTTGTGTTAACGGTACTTTAGAAGCCTTAAGACCCAAAACTTTATGAAAAATACAGTGTATTGACTTTGTGGATTGCCTCATTCCAAAAAACGACAAAGAATGGACAAACCTGGGTTATCTTCAACACTACGGGGTATAACAGCAATATTCTCAGTTGTTCTGGAGCGACATGCACGTGCTTTATTCTTTACATCACTAACTTGTTCCAACAGCTCCATTTTCTCCAACAATTTCTGTATTGTAATCTGACAAAGTGCTTCACAAAGACCGAATAATGTTTTAGTTTTACGACCCGTCTCTGCTAGGTTTTCATCATTTTAAGAGTAAATTTTAATAATTTCAATGCTTTGTTCGAGCGTGTATCGTTCCATTTTTTATTAGTGACGTAGTTTTTATTTGTGAAATGTCAAAAAATTATAGCTTCAAAAGTGACATCTACCGGAATAGCAGCCTATTAAAAATAACACCTCTTATTTGGAAACCCATATATACATGAGAAGGAATTAAAATGTTATGAAAAAAATCGTATAATTTATGTTTTCTCTGTTATAAGTATTTTTAGTTTACATTCAAGAATATTCTCTTCATTTTTAGGTTATGTTCACATATATATTTTTAAACGAAAAGCTATTTAATTTTTTTTTGATAATATAAATATCAAATTTCGCCCACTGTAAATATGACGAAGTTGGTTCTATGACGTCAATGGTTGTCATAACCTTCTTTTCTAAAAGCCTTGTACATATACATATGTGCAAAAAATTAGATTTCAAATCGAACTCCATTACAAAAAAATTACAAAAATAAAAAAAAATTGACAGTATGGTATTTAATATTATAAAGACTGAAAATGATAAAATTTTGAAACAAATGGAAATAAAACAATAAAAATAATAATAATAAATAAATGAATAAGATAATTTCATGAAGCCGTTGGAACAAAAAAAAATAAAATAAAATATATATATAAGTGAATAAAAAGTTAAAGTGAGAAAATATAGAATTTACAAAAATGTTTATTTCAATTTACATTTGAATATTAGAAATAAATTAGTACATATGTATGTAACTCAATTTTTTTTATGTTAGTTAAATTTTCAAAAAAATATTGTTTAATAAAATAAGGAAAAAAACTATTTATTGTTGTTAATCTTTTATTTTTTATTTTTTCAAATTATTGTTATTTGTAGCTTGTGTGTGACTTTTTGATTTTTATTCTACAACTATGTATGTATGTATGTATATATTGGTTTTTGTATTTCTGAAAATAACGGAGTAAATATTATTTTTAATTTTCTTGCTTATACAAGTGTATACTATTGCATTTGATTAACCATTGATTTTGATTATTAGCATCTTAAATACATACATACATATGCATATTATTTTGTTTTCAATATTAAATATTTCTTCAGTTTTTTTTTTAGATATATATATGTACGTGTATTTTGTTTTTTTTTTTCTACTATTAATGCTCGCTATCAGCGCTGCAATATTATCTTTTTTGTTTTTTTTTTTTTGTTTTTCCATTAAAACTATGTATGTACCTTATGGCGCTAAGCTTCTTCCATGGCTTAATGCTAAGTAAAATATTTCAATTTTCTTTATTTTTTATATATGTATATATATGTATATGTATATAAAACTAAATAAAGAATGCAACAAAAACAATGTGTGTATTTACAAACAAACAATATTTTTAGAAAGTAAAATGTCTCTAAAAAATATTAAAAATTTTCAAAAAGAAAAAAAAAAAACAAAAAGGTGTTGTGTAAATAATTTGGTTTAATAATAAAATAAAATTTAAAATATTTGTAAGCATTTTAATATTTTTTTACGTATATTTGTATTTATTATAGTGTGTATGTATGTATATTCATATTTTTTTCGTATGTTAATATACACCTAAATACTCAATAGTACATATATTTATGTATAATTACATTTACAATAATTTCACGTATGTATGTGTATATGTTTTATATGTATGTTTCAATTTTCAATAGTATTAAAATAATAAGTTCTCTTCTTCTTATTTCATTTATTGTCTATTAGCATTAAATAAAATTCTATTGGAGCAGTATTAAACATATTTTCGAAATGCTTAATTTTAAAGTAAGTAAGTAACAAGTAATATTATTTCATGTTTGTATGTATGTACAATTGCAATGAAATCAAAACTGGCACTATTATTAGTATTTTCTTTAAGCTTGACTGTTTTGTTATGGAAAGTGAAAGAGCAAATTATTTTTTAATATAAATTATTTGTTTATCTCTCAGCGTTTTGGTTTATTTATTTATTTTTAATTTGCTTGTATGCATCTTAGTAGTTAAAGCAATAAAACAAATTTTTGTGTAACTCTTTATTTTTTTTTGTACACTTATAATGCAGTAAATACTAGAAAAACTATTATTTATATTTTTGTTTGTTTTTATTCTTTTAATTTTTATTTACATTTTTTCATTTTTGATTTTTTTTTTGAGTTAGATTTTAATTAGAACAATAATAAGTTCTTATTTTAATGCTATATTTTACCTTTTTTTCTATATATATTTGTTTATTCACTTTTTTGCTTTACTTTTTATTAATTTTTTAATGTTCTAAAAGAAACATAAATATATGTACATACATACACATACATATGTACATATGGATTGATCAGGTTTTCTTTCTATTATAAACCCAACTAAATACATGTGTATATATGTATGTATGTATGAGAAGTTTTAACGAAATTTGTTGCAACAACTAAATTTTTCACAAATTACATGTGAGCATGTTTTTTTTTTATAACAATTCGTAAATAAACACAATTTTATTAAAAAAAAAATGTTGAAATTTTTAAATTTGTTGAAAACTAATTAAAATTATATCATTAACAATAATTTTTTTTTACATTTGAGTGTGACTGTTTACTTATTGTTTCTTTTTTTAATTTTTACATAACTTTAATCCTTACATACTAACATATATATGTATTTATATGCATAATACTGCATGACATAAACATATTTTTAATTTAAAAATAATTATTTTTTATTTTTATACGCATTTATGCGTAGAATTTGCGAATTAACGCTAAATAAGAGCATATAAATATGTATATGCATAGTACGTGTATATGGACATTCCATAATGTATTTTTCAATTCCTTTAATAACGCATACTACTACTTCACACCCTGATTTGCAACGGCCCAGACACTCAAGTTCTTTATAATTCTTCTTCTTCTTCTTCGCAACGCCTTGAATCGATCGTACAAAGCCACGTCAGAGCCACTGATCTGTCTTCTGCCATCTTGATTTGAGTCACAAATCTATTCAGTTCACCATACCCCGCTACTCAGCGCCCTTCGAGACACTCAACTGCGCATTCAACTGCTCGCTGGCGTTCGACTATTTATTGTGTATAACCAGCGTGTAGGTTTGCATAGACCATGAGACTTGTGCGCATGATGACTCTCCGTGTCATTTGCCCAACGCCGACAGTTGTTGTGTGGTCGCCTGTTGTTGTTGTTGCTGGGCTTGATTGAGCGCTATTGACGTGGCTCCGCCCGTCGTATTTTTGTTGGGCGAACCATTTTGTGGCGCTGGTGCTGGTGCTATACGTATTGGCTTGTTGCGTGGCGTTGTTGCTGTTGTTGGCGGTGCGGTAAAGCTATTCTGTGCACTTGTGGTGGATATGGCATGAGTCGATCCACCAGATGTTGGCACAATTGCATAACCACCAATGTTGGTGGCTGTGGTGCTGTTGTTGTTGTTGGTTACACGCTGCATAGCATTGTTGCTGTTGTTGCGCTTGTTGCGATTTGGACTGTTCGTATTGTTGTTGTTGTTGTTATTGTTTTGGTTATTTAGTGGTGCCGCCACTGCTGTGGTTGTTGCTGTTGTCGATGTTGCTGTCGCCTGCTGCAATTGCTTATTTGCGTCGATTGTTGCATTAGCAATTGTTGTTGTTGTTGCTGTTGTTGATGTAGCTGAAATACGATCCAATTCGGTCATTGCCTCTTGTATGGCGCGTTCAAGTTGTGAATTTAATTTTCGGCTCCTTTTTTGTTGTTGTAAAGTATTTTTCCAATTTTTTTCATGTTTTTTTTTTTCGCAAATGCGGTTTGCCAATTAACGGTATGTGTGACGTGTGTGTGTTTGTGTGTGTTTGTTTGTTTTTTTTTTTTGGTTTCATAATTGGGTAATATTGTGGTAGGATTATTTTGTTGTTGTTGTAAATGACGATTTATAGATGTTGTTTGTTGTTTGTTGGAGGCGTTTGGTTTTTGGTGGATACGTTCAACATGTACACACAAACACATAGAGACATAAATAACCACATTGATGGGATTTCATACACAGCGGATTGGTGGTGGGAGTAGAAGGAGCAATAAAGAATAAAGAAAAAAATTAATTAATTAATAACACATATTTATAAAAAGTATAAAGTATAACTACTCAAAAAAATACTTATAAATAAATTTATGGTAAAAAAATAAACGTTGAAAAATATGATTTTAAAATTAAAAAGTTTCTTTAGTAATTTAAAGGGGAAAAAAC
Organism: Ceratitis rosa; assembly: GCA_037013455.1. NCBI lineage: Eukaryota > Metazoa > Arthropoda > Insecta > Diptera > Tephritidae > Ceratitis > Ceratitis rosa. The sequence goes on along the minus strand of JAWMAG010000020.1, from coordinate 8,633,252 downwards.
TAAAAAAAAAATGCATACATACATATATAACATATACTCTAAGTACTGATATTTATTACAAAAAAAAAAAAACAAGAAACCTCTTATGACCATTTCGAATTTATGGTATTCTATTTAAGGATTAAATATAAAGGGTGTTGTTTTATTTAGTGTTGTGGTTTTCAATGAGGCTCAGAGAGGACGCTATAGCTGCTGTGGAGCAGAGTATCAAAGAAGATCCGAAGGGGTTTGTCCGTCATTGCGTGCAACAATTGGAGCTATGCCTATCTACAATAATTTATGGAAGAGTTTGCGGAGGATCTTTGTTTGCAGGCTTACAAAATCCAACTTAGGCTAGAATTGAAGCCGAAAGGCGCGTCGCACGTTCGGTAAATACTTCCAAAACCAGATGCCCACCGATTCCGATTTTTACAAAAAAATGTTATTCAGCGATGGAGTTCACTTTTGGTTCAATAGGTACATTAATATACAAAACTTTTGCATTTGAAGTGATAATAATCCGCAATGCTGCAAAAAGTTTTCGAAAATTGAGCCTTTTGTGGCTGGAATTTATTCGCCGTACGGGCTGGAATCATTTTTAAAACTTAATTGCAAACCCTTATCTTTATAATAAAGATAAATTTTTGCGATTTATTTCTTCTTAAGAACTACATGTGTGCTAAAAAAACACACTTTATGCATGTAGAATACCAAATTTCGTTTTTGACAGATTTTTTTATCCAAAACTGAACAGCGCGGTTTCGAGATGTATGGAAAACCAAATTTCACGCTTTTATGAGTATCTAGGTATACCTTCTGCTCAAATATAAACGAGACTTTATCCATAACTCGACAAGGACAAGACATATGGCCATACTTTTTTTTGCTTAGGTTGGCAGGACTGTTATATGTTTACATGTCAAATTTGAGCGCGATCTGTCACATAGTTTTTTTTTTACGGCACTATAAACAAGTCAACCTCGAGTGTGTTTTTCGAATTTTACTATGGAAATTAACGTTGAGCAAAAGAGTTTGTTTGAAATTTTGTTATTCCAATGGAATAAGTGCGACGGACGCAATGAAAATGTTGCAGAAGGCATATGGGGAGTCTTGCCTATCACGTGCACTTATTTTTGATTGGTATAAGTCGTTCAAGGACTTGCCCCATGATCGTCGTCCAGCAACGTCAATAAACGAAGAAAACGTCGAAAAAGTAAAGAAAATTGCGTTGGAAAATCGTCGTGTGACTGAAAGAGAGATATAGAGATGAGCTCAACATATCAAATGGATCCGCTCATAGCATTATTCACGATGTTTTGGGCATGAGACGTGTGTCTGCTCGACTTGTTCCAAAATTGTTGCTCATACGTCTCGTCTTGTACGCGATTATTTGACCAAAAACAACGTAAATATTGTTCCGCAAGCACCGTATTCACCCGACATGGCACCGTGTGACTTTTTTCTTTTCCCTAAACTCAAATTGCCGCTTCGTGGAAAGCATTTTCAGTCGATTAAAGTCATAAAAGAGAATTCGAAGAAGGAACTGAAAGCCATACCTAAGCGGCCTACCAGAAGTGTTATGAAGATTGGGAAAAAAGATGGCATATGTGTATCGGCTCTAATGGTGACTATTTTGAAGGGGATAATATAAATATTGAAGAATAATTAACCGTTTCTATTTTATTGAGCCAGTCTCGTTTATATTTGAGCAGAAGGTATATGCTTATTTACTGGATTCTCGACTCAAATTGCCAAAACTGAAAAATCAATCGTATATACTCTATAGTGGTCCGATCCGAAAAGTTCCGAAAAATGCTGTTTAAATGTACCAGAGATCTGTGTACTAAGTTTGGTTGAAATTTCTCAAAAACTGAGGGACTATTTCAAATAGATAAGCGGACGGACGGACATGGCTAAATCAACTCAGTAGATCATTCTGATGTATTTGCCGTTCTGTATAAATTTTGATGGGTCTATCTGTTCTCCGTCTGGTACCTACGTAGGTACTTCGGGTCAAAAGGTTTAAAAATACAATAGCAAAAAACTGAAAAAAAGAAAAAAAAATCTCTTACACGTCTAGATAAAATATCACTAAACAAATTTGTGCAGCATGCCAATTAAAATAAGTTATACTTGTATATATAAATATTTTAGTGCATTAAATACTATTGACAAACTATTGAAACGCTTAAATATCACTAAAAGCGGCATAAAACTTAATATTAACTCAACTCTATTTACTCGCAAAAATAACAATCCGTGCAATTAGATAAATCTACATTTACACAATCAACTCTAATTCGAAATTACATTTTTTGTACTCTTTTTAAACATTCCGATTTAGATTTTCTGCTTTATTATAAATCTTTTCAGACTCTGCTTCACGGCCATAACATTCCTAAATGCTTATTAAATATTTAATTTTGAGAATTATATAAATGTTATAAACTGTGGACCTAATCATTTCACTAGTCAAGAAATTGGTGAAATTTAAAAATTTAAAAAAATTTGAAGAAACCGAACCGGTTACAGTGCTGAAATGAAAAGTTCCTTATAAAAATCCATCCGCGATTCGGAGACGGCACAGAATAAACTGTAGGTCCCTCCATTTTGCGCCAAGTGCCATTGTGAATAGATCATTTTTATCGAATTTCATTGAAATCTATCGAATGGGGCTCTTAATACCGGTTGTAGCTCGAATTCAACTCATAATAGAGACTTTATTCAACTTAAAGCATACCCTGTGCAGGAGCTAACAAAGTGAGTCATGAAACTTACAACTGGGGCGGGGAGAAAAAAATTAGTAAAATCCAAAGGGTATTTTTTAGGCAAGTGGTTTTCAAGATGAAATAAAATGCATATAACTTAATGCCATGGCCAAGAAGTTAGCTTTATTATAAAGACAAGGGTTTGCTATTATGTTTTAAAAATCGAAAATTCGAATAAATCCCAGCAATTGCTACAAAATATGGGCGAAAATTGAGCCTCTCGCATATTCGTCCACGTTTTGCACCAATCGTCAGCAATAACGCGCCAAATATTCTCTTTCAAGGTGTAAATCGTCTCGGGTTTATCTGTCGTAGACAAGTGACTGCATAAAGCCCTACGAAATATATTCCAGTCGTGTTAAATCGCACGATAAGTGGCCTCCAAGATCCCGTAAGATAATGCACTCAACGAAAGCTTCCTACTTGTTGGAACCAAAGGTCACCCACATCCACAACCTCCCCATCAGGCACGAAAAAGTCTTTAGTCATGGCTTTCAAATGCTCCCCATTAACTGTAACTAAATGGCCGGTTTAATTTTTGAAGAAATGTGGTTGAATGATTACCTCTGCTCATAGAGCATACATTTTGAAGATATGACGGCGCCCCAACAATGGGTTGTGGATTATGTTTACTCCAAACGCGACAATTTCGTTTCAGCCAAGAGTGAGCTTGTCATCACTGAATAAAATTTTCGTGAAAAATCGGGATCGGTGGCCATCTGGACTTGAGAACATTTACCGCACGCACGACGCAATTGATGGTCGTTCGGCTTCAATTCTTGCGTGAGTTGGATTATGCTAAGACCGTACACCAAGATCGAATTGTTGTGCGATGGCGGATGGATTCATTTCGGTCTTCTTCGATTTCGTTGTTTTGAACCTACATATGAATTTCAGTCTGCTTGAAAAATTATTATTTATTTATCGGCGGCCGGGATAGCCGAGGTGTTAGCAATGCGTACTCCTATTCGAGGGTTCGAGTCCTGGTCCGACCAACATCCAAAAATTATAGAAAATAATTTAAATAAAAAATTAAGTTAAATTTTCTAATAGCGGTCGCCCCACGGCTTGGAATGTCAAGCCCTCCGAGTGTATTTATGACATAAAATAAAGGCTCTTCATAAAAAAAACCATCAGCCGGAGGCGGCTTGGAAAAAGATCAAGACGCAAAACCACAAAATGGAGGAGGAGCTTGGCCGAACATCGCTTCAGCGGTTACAAAGTGCCAGTTATATATTATACATATTATATTATAGGTATATGTATATATTTTGTTTAAACGATGTTGGGCGAAAGATTCAATAAAAAGAAGGTTTTAGACGATTTTATTGAAAGTTTCGAAATGGCATTTTTTTTGTTTAATGATTCGAAAATTGTAACCTCCACTATTTTAGGCAAACCACAAAGAGAATAAAAAGCCACCGATCGGCTATATTACTTAACCCAACCTGACGTTTATGGTATATTTCTATATAACATAAAAAGAAAATTTCCTTAATAAATAAACGCATTTTAAGCCGGGTGTGCTCACTTTCTAGTATCTTTCTGCGCCTTATGATGCGCCTCCAGACCATCGGAGAGACTATGCAACGAAGTGATTGCAACCAGTTCGGTTATAATGCGGCCACCACCACTAAACCACTGCACCCAAACGGCCGGTTCACCATTTGCCGTCTGCGGCTGCTCGTCCATATCCACTTGTACCACTTTGCCCGGCCAAGCGGGATAACCACGTGATGGACCCCAAATCAATTCACCAATTGCGAATGTTTGTGTTGCAGTAAATGCCGGTGTTGTTGGTGCAGTACTCGCCGTTGCTGCCGTTAATGATGCTGCGGTGCTGTCAGCCGATTCGCTCATATTGATCACTTTGGTGATGCGTGCGGTGCGTGTATTGCGTGCACGTAACAATTTGTTTGGTGTCTTCTGTGGTGATTTACGATTGGTTGTTATTGTTGTAGCAGGCGTTGGTAGCACTGTTGGTGTTGATGGTGTTGGCGGTGGTGGTGGTGTTGCTGTTGTCGTGGTTGTAGTCGTTGGCGAATTTCTCGGCGACTCTAAGAATTGATTAAGTCATTTTATTTTAAATATGGTAAATAAAACATCAAGCGGTTTATGTTTAGCGTAGATGGACGATTGATCTCGGGTTAAGTTTTTTTTTTCAACAGCATTTTAAAATTATTTACGCTTTTTGTTTTTTTTTTTTAGTGTTAGGCCAATGAAGAATGAGATGACATCAGTTAATTTGTGTAAATTAATTCATAAGTGAATGATGAAATGAAATTAGGTGAAATCACATGTTTTTGTATGTATGTATGTATGTATGTATGTATGTAAAAGCCATCACCGTTGATTTCGTGTTGATGTGTTCAGTTATACACGTATGCAGGTGTTTAGTTATACATATTTATTAATCACATGAAGTACTACTAGTATTGGATGAGTGCATAAGTTCGTGCCCGATTCCGCTGGATGCCGTACGAATCGTTTGAGAGTGGCGCTCGTGAAAGAAATATATACATATTATATATCGTTGGAAAGGTGACAGTCCGAACTGTAAATCAAGCATAAAATAACTTCATTTTGATTTGAGTTGCTTAGTGAAAAGACGCATGGAAGATGAACAACGAAAAAGATCATATGCGTCATATTATGTTATACGAATTCCGCAAAGGAAAAACAGTGGGCGCTGCAACTAAAGATATTCGCGAAGTTTATTTGGACCGTGCTCCAGCACTCCGCACAGTAAAGAAATGGTTCGCGAAATTTCGTTCTGGAGATTTTAACCTCGAAGATCAACCTCGCAGTGGACGGCCTTCTGAGCTTGATGACGATGTTCTAAGGACTTTAGTTGCGAATAACTCACGTATTTCGACGGAAGAGGTTGCCAGTGAATTGAACGTCAAGAAATCAACTGCGTTTCGTCGTTTAAAAAAGGTTGGGTACACTTTGAAGCTCGATACATGGGTGCCACATCAGTTGAGTGAAAAGAACAAAGTGGACCGTATGTCAACAGCAATTTCTTTGCTTCGACGGATCAAAAACGAACCTTTTTTGGATCGGCTCGTGACTGGTGATGAAAAATGGGTCCTGTACAACAATGTTCAACGCAAAAGAACATGGAAACAGGCACACGAAGGGGCGGAACCGATGTCTAAAGGTGGATTGCATCCGATGAAGGTACTGCTGTGCATTTGGTGGGATATCCGAGGCGTGATCTATTTTGAGCTCTTGCCAGCTGGAGAAACGATCACTGCCAACAAGTATTGCCAGCAATTGGTCGAATTGAAGAAAGCAATTGATGAAAAACGTCCGATTTTGGCCAATCGCAAAGGAGTTCTTTTCCATCATGACAACGCCAGGCCACATGTTGCAAAACCGACCCTGGCCAAACTGAAGGAGATGAATTGGGAAATCATGCCGCATCCCCCATATTCACCCGACATTGCACCTTCTGATTATCATTTGTTTCGATCGCTGCAGTGTTGATGTGTTCAGTTATACACGTATGCAGGTGTTTAGTTATACATATTTATTAATCACATGAAGTACTACTAGTATTGGATGAGTGCATAAGTTCGTGCCCGATTCCGCTGGATGCCGTACGAATCGTTTGAGAGTGGCGCTCGTGAAAGAAATATATACATATTATATATCGTTGGAAAGGTGACAGTCCGAACTGTAAATCAAGCATAAAATAACTTCATTTTGATTTGAGTTGCTTAGTGAAAAGACGCATGGAAGATGAACAACGAAAAAGATCATATGCGTCATATTATGTTATACGAATTCCGCAAAGGAAAAACAGTGGGCGCTGCAACTAAAGATATTCGCGAAGTTTATTTGGACCGTGCTCCAGCACTCCGCACAGTAAAGAAATGGTTCGCGAAATTTCGTTCTGGAGATTTTAACCTCGAAGATCAACCTCGCAGTGGACGGCCTTCTGAGCTTGATGACGATGTTCTAAGGACTTTAGTTGCGAATAACTCACGTATTTCGACGGAAGAGGTTGCCAGTGAATTGAACGTCAAGAAATCAACTGCGTTTCGTCGTTTAAAAAAGGTTGGGTACACTTTGAAGCTCGATACATGGGTGCCACATCAGTTGAGTGAAAAGAACAAAGTGGACCGTATGTCAACAGCAATTTCTTTGCTTCGACGGATCAAAAACGAACCTTTTTTGGATCGGCTCGTGACTGGTGATGAAAAATGGGTCCTGTACAACAATGTTCAACGCAAAAGAACATGGAAACAGGCACACGAAGGGGCGGAACCGATGTCTAAAGGTGGATTGCATCCGATGAAGGTACTGCTGTGCATTTGGTGGGATATCCGAGGCGTGATCTATTTTGAGCTCTTGCCAGCTGGAGAAACGATCACTGCCAACAAGTATTGCCAGCAATTGGTCGAATTGAAGAAAGCAATTGATGAAAAACGTCCGATTTTGGCCAATCGCAAAGGAGTTCTTTTCCATCATGACAACGCCAGGCCACATGTTGCAAAACCGACCCTGGCCAAACTGAAGGAGATGAATTGGGAAATCATGCCGCATCCCCCATATTCACCCGACATTGCACCTTCTGATTATCATTTGTTTCGATCGCTGCAGAACAATTTGAATGGAAAAAAATTTAAAAATGTGGAAGACGTCAAAAACCACATTGACACCTTTTTCAACGAGAAACCGCGCGATTTCTATGAATCAGGCATCCGTAAATTGGTTGAACGTTGGGAGTGAATTGCCGAACATGATGGCGAATACATAATTGATTAATAAAAGCGCTTTCTTCAAAAAATTTCAATTTTAGTTTGCACTTGAAATCGGGCACGAACTTATGCACTCCACATATGTACGTGGCCGCAATAGCCGAGTGGCTAGCAGTATGTACTACCATGCATAAGTTCGTGGATGCGTGCTCTTGTTCGAGCAACATTTAAAATTAATTTTATTGAAAAAAAATTAAGTTTTTCATAATAGTTCTGGATCACAGATCCGTATCCATCTTCATAAAACGCGATAACAGAGAACCGCTTGCAATCGACATGAGCAAGAGACTTCTCAACCATTACAGCGTCTCTCAAGCTGAATTAGCAGCAGTAATGGAAGTCGCTTTCCATCATACAAAATATGAGAAATAGGCAACAATCATCAATGGCAGCAAATAGGCAATTCGCCGATTTATTGCCATACAAGACGTAAGCGGAAACATTTGTTTCTTGTTCACATTCATACACTGTATTTGTTGCCAATTTATTGCCTGGATAATAAATAGGTAATATTTGTAACGTGTAAACGACACATTTTTTTTCCTGATAGTCTCAGTTAGCAGTGTAAAAACGTGATTATAAAATAAATTACGGAAAAAGAATGTGAAATGAAATGAGTCGCTCATATTGCCATCGTATCTTTCACTTAAGGGATCTTTGAGGGAGTAAAAAATACAGATAAGTGTTTACAAAAATGGTGTTTTAAATTTAAAATTACGATTGTTAATGAGCAATCATATAGAATTTACGTAACTGCAGCAAATGATGGCAATAAAAGTAAGAAAAGCGACTGTGGCGGCAATCGTGATGGTACAGGCGAGCAATGCAATGCATTGATTAGTCCATAGAATTGATTACTGAGTCACCAACACAGATTGTATGTGGAACTTTGGAAATTATTACCTCTTACAGATTTTATAACTTTAAAATTTTCTAGTAAAACCCTACGTGCACTGCCACAATCGCTGAGCACTAAGCGTTCGGTTAAGCGCAAATTGGCCACCAGCGTTGAGCAACACGAGAGAGAAGAAAAACAATTTTCGCTTGGGATTATGGCATATCCAATCGATATTGCAATATTTTCCGAACTCAATGCCATACTGAATGAGCAGACTGTACCTAAAAGGACACTAACAATTTGGTGGAGTGTTTGGATATTCTTTTCAAGTGCTATCGCCCATATGCTGGTTGGTGGTGCGGGTGTTGGTGTGTGTATAAAGGGAAAATATTATCCCGAAAGTATTATAATAATTTCATTTACAGGAACTTGATACAACTGATCATGTGTCTGGTGTGAGAACCCTTTCAACTGCTGGCAGTATTTTTACTATTTATAAAATCACAACTGAATTACTAACAAAATTTGAAATTACACATATTATAAATGAATTATTTAAATAACAAAATACATTGCGCTATTTATTGCTCAAATATCGCCTTGAAGATAATTTAACAAGTTTCTGTGGCAATAAGAAAATGTTTAATTGAGGTAATAAGAAGACGACTCGACTCGTTTCGACGCCTTCGGTGGACATTTTAAAACGACTGGTAATAAAATGAATCGATACGATGGCGATATTACCGGCGATAAATTTGTTGCCTAGGGCGACTTGTTTTCTTATTACCGGTAACAAAAATTGTCTGGTGGGTTAATTTCAAAACAGTATCTCAGCATATCATAATATATTATAACAGCGAAGCTGCCACTAACTCTCTTCATTGTAATTTCACCTCAAAGATGGCAATGATATGTGGGGAAATTTAGACAAACTCTCGGCTTTATGGAAAATTATCATGGATTGGGTGTCCAAACATAGTGGTATCCACAGAAATTGCGAAACCAAGGAGCAAGCAAGAAAGAGTACAATTCTAACCGAGGTAAGTTTCTACTTCTTCTAAATAGAAACTTTACGAGCATATCAACCGGCGTAATTACTGTACACTGTTTGATGGAGACTCATGGTAGAAAAATGGGCTGTTTCTCTAATGACTTCTGTCGTGGGAGACATAGACGAGTAGGAGACGGTGGACCACTACCTTTGACACTGCCACGCCCTAAATGCAGCTCGACATCGTTTCGTAGCTAAATTCTACTTTGAATGCCTTGACAAAATTTTAAATCAATCGGTCGGTAGCTTTTGGAGATTACCGAATCTCTACAAACGAACAACAATTACATATAGATATATATAGATATAAGGGTGCTTTTTTAGACTTGTCGCTATTAATGAGACAACCCGTTTTTCGGTCTGTCTAACAGCTGTTACTTGATTTATACACAAGTTGGCTTGCCAATTCATAATGAACAGACTTACTCCGGAATAACGTTTGCAAATCGTTCAGCAGAGTCGATAATTCGAGCAACAATGGATCGGTTTCGCACCACGTTTACCCTAATGAATAATGTGAATCCTAAGAGATGCCGTACAGTGCGCACTGAAGACGCTATTTTTACTGTGAAACAGAGTATCGAAAAAGATCCAAAAGGATCCGCCATTGCGTACAACATTTGGGGATGTGCTCATCCAACTCATGTAAGAATTGAAGCCGAACGAAAATCAAGCGCAGCGTACGTTCGGTAAATTCGATAGCGATTTACACGAGAAAATTTTCTCATTTAGAGTGAGATAATCCACAAACCATTATTGAAGCCTTTACATCTTCAAAAGTTCATTATTTAATGTGCTCTATGAGCAGAGGGAATCATTGATCCATATTTCTTAAAAAATGAAGAAGGCCATAATTTATACTCTTTATTATTAAGAACTTTTCCGTGCTTGAATTGGAAGATGTTAATGTGGACGAACTTTGGCTCCAACAAGACGGCGCCAACGAAGCAATCAATTTATTGAATTAAACTTTTGGTGAGCGTATTATCTCGCGTTGTGGGCTTGAGACCTGGCCTCCAGGTTTGTTTGTGAAGTTACTATATATGAAGTGAATTGTCAACAGAGAATATTTGACCTCTTGGCCAAAACATTAAATAATATGCATTTAATTTCTTCTTTGAAAACCACATGTCTAGAAAAACACCCTCTATTAACGTTATTAACGGTAGAGAACAACTTAAGTGGAATAATTGAAGATGAAGAAAGCTTTTTGATAAAATACAATAGCGAAACGTTGCAATATATATGAGTACATGTGGTTATGTCCACAATACACATTACATTTCTGTACGTCTTATGTATGTTGTATGTTGTACCATATGTACAACCATATTTGGATTTATGATTTGTAAGCATATTGAGCTACTTATAAGTTATTTTGTGCACGTAGCTTGATTCTGAATGCTTCAAAGCATAATTGAATAATTTCGTAAATAGCATTGTTGTTATAAACGCAAGGATATGCATAATAAATATGTAATAGTATTAAACCATTATTATCGTTATAAGCAGCATCGAAGTAAGGAATTAACAGATGACTAATACAATTATAGAAATATTCCGAAGGATATGTAGCATAAAAATGAAAATCAAATAAAATCAAAATAGTGGAGAGAGTTATTTTGGAGTCACGCGAGACAGTACATCACGGCATGTTCTTGAATTGGGAATTTCAGGGAGCAGATTATTAAGTACGACTCGTGGAAAGTCAAGGGTTGAGCTCTGGCTCGCCCAACATCCAAAATTATAAAAAATTAATTTAAATAGAAAAATTAATTTAATTGCGGTTGCTTCTTATAGAGAATGTCCACCCCTCCGAGTATACCTATTACTCACTTGGAATAAAAAAGGTCTTCATGGAAATCCATCAAACGTTCGGAGGCAGCTTTCAATAAATTGTAAGTTCCTCGATTTGTTGGAGAAAATATTAAGAAGTACACTCCAGATTGGAGAAGGAGCTCGACCGAAAATCAATTATGCTGTTATAAAGTGGCGATTATAAAGTGCGTTTCAGAATCAAAAAAGGGAACAGTTTCTTTTTGTATATTTTGATCAATAATTTTTGACAACCAGACCATTCGTTAATAATAAGCTCATCTATATTGTCATATCAACGATTATTTGCATAAAACCTTCTTATGTAATATGCCCCACAGGTATTCTAAGGGTTTTAAGTCCGCAGAACAGACTGGCCAGTCCATGGTTTTTGTGAAGCAATGTGTCAAAAATCATCTCTTTTCATACTAACCACACCCCATTACAGAACCTTCGCCAAAATTACGTTCAGAAAGGCAAAGAGAGCTCTTTCATAAAACTCTTCAATAGAACTGAAAACCATATGTCTCATCAGGATTCCATTTTTTCGTCCGAGCAGATAATCCTTACAACATATTGAATCGATCAGATGAATTTTAGCATCAAGACCAAGGTGTCGTGCCAATTGGTCGAAAGAAATGTTAGTTAAATACGATAACGGTGATTCGAAAAACCTCTATAACAACGTGAGTGTGGATGAATCATGAATTTACGCATATGAACCTGAAAGTAAGCCACAGTCGACTGTGTGGGTGTTTATAACTAAGCCGAATCCCACAAAAGTTGTTCGCGCACGAAGCACTTCCAAGCAAATAGTTGACTGCTTTTTTTTTTGGAAACCTGGACATGTCGCAACCTTACCACTAGAATAATGCTTAACATTGAATTCTTAGTGATACACAACCATTTGTTTGCCAGTTGTCTTTCAAGAAATTAGGAAAACCAGCCACCGAAAGAGTAGCACTCTTCACCACGACAATGTTTTGGAGATACGTCTATCAGAGTGGCAAAAGTGCTTTGAAAATTGATTCAAACGCATGCAAATGTGGAGGAAGAACTCCACTCTGTTGCCAGGATCAGCTCAAAAGGGACCTGATTCACTTGGTATTTCCAACTCGGACGCCAAACAGCGAAAAGACGGAATGAATTGCGCGTTTTTATTGATTGGGAAGTGCTTACGCCAGTGAAGGAGATGATGATGAAGGATAAGAAGAAGAATAAGAAGAAGAAAAAGAAGAAAATAAAATAAAAAAGTGGGTATGTAAATCATCGCCCACGGCTTAGAATCCTCATATACCTATGCATAGACGCAAACAAACATAGGTTTTACGTACAAAACGTCCTAGCACTTATTATCACAAAAACAAATATTGCCAATCGTAGATATGTATCTATGTTTAGTTAACTGCTTTCAGATGGTTTGACATGCATTAGTATTTATGAGTATAAGACGATTTGATGTGATTTTGCGCGTAATGCCTGCCATGTGAACAATGATGAATACATAGTTATTATGATAATGTAACGGTAAAGACAATATATAAATGTACATATAAAGATAAAAGTATATACATATATAGATAAAAAAGATGTAAGAAAATGTGAATGAAAACCAAAATATGCCAATCATCAACAAAGCTGTGAGGAAGCACTGGTGAGGAAAGTGATGTGAAATGAGTAAGGATATTTGCTAAAATATATTTACTGTACATACGAGTATGTATGTATGTATGTATGTAACTCTACAAGGCTTGTGAAATTTGAGTGTGAATATGTGTGTGCATGTATGTTACTGTTAGTATTTGCTTTGTGTTAGTTTACGTAATGTAGGTATGTATATACGATATGTACAGGTGAAATGAAATCGAGATTTTCCCATTTCACTTTATTAGTAGAATCACAAATTTGATTAGTCGAGCGCGAAAATTTAATTCACTTTAACAACAACAACGTTAGGGATATCAACAATATGTTTAAATGTGAGTAAAATTTATTGTGACAGCTTTGCACCTGTGAATTAGGTGAGTGCTGCTGCTTCTCAGTTGTTGGCTGGCTACTTACCGTGCGAATCTGGTTTCATTGCGAGATCTTGATGTAGTGAGTGATGTTGTTGTATTTGCTGTTGCTGTTGCTGCTGCTGCTGGTGCTGGAGTAGCTGCTGACGGTGTTGTTGTTGTTGTTGAAGATGATGTTGCTGTTGTTGTAGTTGAAATGTTGTGCCCAAAGCTGTTGATGTCGCTGCTGAGCCGATTGTATATCCACCTCCTCCAACTCCAGCTCCACCTCCACCTCCACACACAGCAGCACCAGCAGCAGCGGCGTTCATAACGCCACCACCTCCAGCGCTAGCACTCTGTGGCGGTGTTTGCACACGCCGTATCTTCGCTTCTGAGGGTTTGTAAATATTTGTGGTTTGATATGCGTTTGACGTGACAAGTCCTGATTGTGCACGATGACATTGGAAATATAAGCCAACACGATGATGGAGCATGAGACGGAGAAAACGGAGAAAAAGATAAAATTTGAAAATATGAAAAGTCGATTAAATGCGAAAACCATGTAAAAGTATATACGTACGTATGTATAAGTATGTATATAAATATATTCACTGTTATAAAAGCAAGCATAAATTGATATGTGCAGTAAGTAGAGAGAAAAAAATATGTGTGGGAAGGAGAGGAAAATATATTGAATGGTATTATGGTATATATGGTAAATCTGTAAACGCTGATCGAATCAGAAAGTGCCATAGCAATCAAAAGTGCTGATACTTCATTTTTGCCTTCATTCGCGTATGTGTTCCCCCATTTCCGCCTTCTTTCCCTACAGGACAGGATAAGCTCAGCCGATATAATAACTGCTTAGATACATAGAAATTTGAGCCAGTTTTAGCCTAAAGGCACCTTAATGTTGTGTACTTCAGCAGATTTTGTATTGTACGTTGTTGGCACTGTTGGTGGTGTTTGTATTGACTGTCGTCTGCTTGACTGCCGCTGACTGCCTTCAGCGCCGTCCTCAGCTGTAGCAACAGCTAATAGAGCGTACAATTTACGAGCCTACTTACTTTAACGATTCTATGCTTCATGCTCATCTTCACCCGCTACCACTAAATATTAAGTCTTTTAGCCATTTCAGCGTTTCTTCCTTTGTCTGCTACAACCCACTAGCCAGGTCTCAGCTCAGCTCGGCTTAGTTTGCGTGCGCGCGCGTAAATGTCGATTGGAATTTAATGTTGCGTTTAACGTCTTGATTTCTCCAGTGAATGTGAGTAGCATAAAATGTGTGGAAATCGTGTTTTTTTTCGCCTCACCTCAGTCACCAGCTGCTAAACATGGCCCCCCCTTGAGCGCAAGGGGAAAATATGTTCGATTTATTTGCTATTTATGGGCAAATGTGTAAAGGTACATACACGAACATATGTACGTATGAGTACGCGCAACTGTAGATTTGCCAGGGTATGCCACATAAAAATGCCCCAAGGATTTTGCTTGATATTTTATTGGTTTCTTCTTTGTATTGCTACATTTACTATTTTCTTTTGTGCCCTTTATTATTTTCATTTTGATTTTTATGCGCTTTTTTCACGACTCGCATGCCGAATATGAGCCAAATAGGCATTTAAATGCGTGTTTGAGTGTTTCAAAAAGTTGCGTGGGCGCGTGTGTGGAGCGTTGTAAGTGGTTAACTGATGATTTTATGAGCGCCTTAGGTGTCCATTTTAAAGCATTTTATGCTCAGAATATACGATTTTAATATTGTGCCGGTCAGTTTTTTATGCAACCAACGATGAGGTAGTGATAAAATACGAAGCTGGTTTGACAAGTAAATTATTCAATAAAATATATCCCTTTTTTCGACCAATAAACGCTTTATTTCTCAACAAAGTCTTATTTTAGTTCAATTCCAGCGCTTTTCAAATTTTTGTATTGCTTCAACTCACTCAAAATAAGCCTTTGTTTCTGTTCTGTTTGACCTATTCATTCGATCAGAATCTCTTATCGCTCAGCCATTTCTTCAGGTTTGAAAATAAGTAAGAAGCCACAAGGGGGTAAATTTGCAGAATATGCTGGATGGAGTAGCAGTTTGTAAACCAATTTATGAATTTTCATGATGACTTCAAACGAACATCTAATATTTCTAAAAGCTCAGTACAATACTCGCCGGTGATCGTTTTACCCTTTTTAGGGTAATCGACAACTCGTGCATTTCAAAAATACTGTGGCCATTACATTGTTTGGCCGACAGACTCCCCTTGGCCTTCTTTGGTGCAAGTTAACCCGGAGACACCCACTGTTTTGATTGTTCCTTAGTCTCTGTTGTTGTTGTTGTAACCGCAAAAATATTTCCCAAAGTAGTAGATAAAAACCCGGATTGTTCGAGTATAAATACCCGACTCTCGCGGAAACCATTAGATTTTAATTGCCTCTTACAACAGCCATGCCTTGCCGCGGGTAAATTCTTGAACCCCTAAACCGAAGGGGGTTCCTTAGTCTCTGATGTGATGTGGTGCGGTGGATTCACGGTTTCGGCTACTGTAGGGAAACGGAGGAAAAATACGTTTGGGTTGCGGTTGAACTTGGTCATTTAAAGTGGTTACGCGGCTGTTTTAATGGTCGTGTGTAAGCATTCGCGGCACCTTCCGCGTGGAAGCTTTTTAATATCTAAATAATCGGTTGATATGCCTCACGCAGTTTTATATTCCGAACGTCCAATATCATTCCCCTGATTTTATCGACAACTTCTGGCGTGACGTTCTCTTTTGGGCTACCTGAATGTGAACCACTTCTAAATATTGTATCAAGCCTTTACTTAGTTTCGGTGATGGTTTTTGGCGTAATGCTTAATCAGTACACGAAATTTACTTTTTTCTATTTCCGTTAAAACCACTAGTAAGTAACAGTGTGGTGGTGCGTCCTTCGGGGGAAGTGTTCAAGGACCTAAAGTGTTTTTCCTTGATCCTTACTTTAGATAACATTTATAGTCATTGAAAGATCTGATCTAGTTGATGACGCCAGGGCGAGCCAGCTCATCCGCATTTTCTTAGACTTCTACATCCGTGTGATCCGAGAGCCAAATGATAATAGTTGCCCATTTTTTGGCAATTTGCGCCTGCCTCGAATTTAAGCCCTAGGTGTCAGCAATTGAAAGTATAAAATTCAAGAGACACACCACACAACTGGGGAGAAACTAGGTGGGGGGCCTCAGTAGCCGAGTAGTTAGCAGTGTGTACTACCGTAAGCAGGGTAAAAAATTCTTCTAAATGCGATTGCTTCAAGGCGCCCGGAGTCGGCTTAAGCCGTTTTAGATAGAAAACTTAGAAAACTAAGAGACACGGCGAAAAGCCGAGAAAACACAAGATGGTAGGAAAAACTTGGAACTAAAGAAGCGGTTAGGGTCATAGTCTTTAGTTAGATGAGCCAAGGAACATAGGTATATACAAGAACTACACGTGATTTCTAGTTGTAATATAATTTTTATGAAATGCTAACCGTAAGCAATTGAAGAATTTTAACAATATTTGTGCATATAGATTGATACTAAACCGAACTAGAAGATGAAGAGCAAACTGAGATTTCTCGCTTTGCTTTCAAACTATTAATAATACTCATGTGGATATACTGTACAATCATGGCGAAAGGAGGATTAAAAAGCAAAAAAACTACAGATCTAGGAAGAGTAGCTTTCGCTTTGATTATAGACACCAAGTGATCTTGAATAAAAAAAAATCGTAATCATCATCATATATATTGGAACTAGAATTGATATGATCAGATGAACTTAACAATGTATTGCTTTGAACACAAAGGAACCCTAAGAAAAGCTATCATTAGTGAGTATAGTGAGTCCGTCAGACGTGAAAGGGTAAAAGAGATCAGGAGGACTGCAATGTGAGCATTCTCTAAGGTAGTCAACATCTCTTGCAGTCTCTTCATCTTACTAACTGTGCAGGTTTTATGCGTAAGTCGTTTATTTGTATGCCACTTCTGAATTATTATATAAAATTGCTGCTTCAATCGTTTCAGATACATTCTTACCGACTTCTTACTATCTTGCTATATATACTTAGTATAAATATTGCTTAACTAGCAGTGCGCAATTCTCTCATTTCACACTTACCTTTCTCAGCATCCGTAGTCGATGGAGACTGGCGACTGTCAGCACTTTGCGGTGAGGCAGCACCGTCCGGCTCCGAACTGGATACACATTGCACCTGTAATGAGGAAGGAAGCGAAATGTAAAGAGATATGTAAATAATTGAATGTGAGAAAAATGGAAAATATTTGCTCAACCGACCATATCACTGCCACCACTACGATGACTTGGAGGCCGCTCAGGGCTACGTGGACTGTGTGTAGTGGTGTCCGGTGGACTGGCTGCAGCCGAACGTTGACCATTGCGGCTTAACGAGGTTAACGCTGACGTAGTGGTCGCGGAGGACGATGTTGCCGATTCCATAACAATGTGCTCAGATGAACTTAACATTGTAACATGTTGTTGTTGTTGCTGTTGTTGTTGAAGTTGTTGCTGCTGATGTTGCATAGCGGTAGTTGCCGGCTGTATGGTGACGTGTTGGTGCTGTTGCTGCTGATGCTGTTGAGCCGACACGTGCTGTTGTAACTGCACCTGCGGCTGTGACTGCTGTTGTTGCTGCTGCTGCTGTTGCTGTACTTGTATGGTTGCATTCTGTTGCACATACGTAGCGGTGCCGGTCTGTTGTTGTGCCGTCGGCATTACCAAACCCATTGGTGTCGAATAAATTTGTCCAATCGGACTCAATTGCCCATTGCTGCCAACAATGAATTGTTGTCCAGCGGCTGTGGGCGAGATGAACTGTTTGTTTTGGGGTGAGGGTGTGCGCAACATCATTGTTGTGCCCTGTGGTGTGGTGGTAAGTATGCTTGGTCCACAAGCACCGACATTCTGTATTTGCAATAGTGTAGTATCGGGAGCCATCACCAAGCCAGTGGGCACAATTAATTGCTGGCCAATGAGATTCATTGGTTGTATGATTTGACCATTCTGTAAGATGATTTGCTGTGGCTGTGCTGTTGTGGCAGCAGCTGGCTTATTGACCACAATGCCCTGTATGCCGGGACTAAGTTGGAATTGTTGTTGATACTGTGGTGCGGCGGAAGCGATTTGCACTACTTGCGTTTGTGGCGGCGGCGGTGGTGGGGGTTGTGGCTGTTGTTGTTGTACGGCAGCAGCAACGGCTGCTGCTTGTTGTTGTATTATAGTGGTTTGGTTGGGTATAGTCGGAGAGATTTGTGGAGAGAGGCTGTTGGTGGGTGTGCTAGTGGGCGATGTGCTTCCCGTAGAGTTCTTACGCTTCTTGGCGCGTCTCTTCTGCATATCCGGAGATGTGATGATAATGCGTTGTGTCTGACCGTGCTGTTGTTGCTGCTGCTGCTGTGTCTGTGGCTGTTGTTGGGTTTGTTGCACGTGGTAGGCGGTGGTCGTGGTGCCATCTGCCTGTTGTACAATCTGACTAACCACTTGCCCGTCCAGCGTGGCGAATTGTTGTTGTGCAGCAGGTTGCTGCTGTTGTTGTATAACATAGCCACCATTGGGTAATGTATTCAAGACGACTGCCTGCTGTCCATGCAGCAGTCCCGTGGCGGTAGCGGCTGGGTTTTGGGTGGTGGTCAGCAATTGATTGCCAGCAATTATTTGTTGGCCACCAGCGTGATGAATAATGTTGCCAGCGTTGGCGGTGGTCGCCAGTGCCACCTTAGTGCCATTGCTTGTGGTCAATATATTTTGACCGGCGGAGTTCAGTATGACTGTGGTCGGCTGCAACTGGGCAGTGGTAGTCGTGCTGGCGCCGCCCGCCGTTGCTTGGCCAACAATATAGCTACTCTGATGATGTTGTTGGCCATTTTGTAGTATGATACTCCCATTTGCAGTAGTGGCGAGCTGCTGATGTCCACCCAAAACCTCCAGTTGACCTTGTGGGTGGTGTTGTTGTATGATGACATTGCCTGCGGATGCCTGGGCAGCGCCTGCGCCGCTATTGTTGTTAGCGGTGGTGGTAATCAGCAGTTGTTGCTGACCCTGCGCTTGTTGTTGTTGCAGTTGTGCCGCCGGCTTGCCGTTGGTAGGCATTACAATAAGCTGACCCGTGGAGGTCATAATGATTTGGCTTGTGGGCAGGTGCACTGGAATGGTCGGTTTCTGTACGGTGGCCTGCAACTTTTGTGCATGCCCTTGCGGTTGGTGCTGCGGTGGTCCAAGCGTCTCTAACTGCTGTTGACTAGCGGTGACGGTGACAGCTGTGGTGGCTGCTGCTGTGGTCGTTGTGGCTGTTGTTGTTGTTATGGCGCGGCTAGCGGCTATTGAAGTCCGTGCAAGGGCGATACGTTGCGGTTGTTGTTGTTGTTGTTGCTGTTGTTGATGTGATGCTTGACGTATGATGCGTATTTGTTGTGGCTGGTGTTGCTGTTGCTGTTGCACACGCATTTGAATAACTTGACTGGTGCTCGCTTGAGAAACGGCGTGCTGCTGTTGCTGCTGCACTTGTTTTTGCTGTTGTTGCTGTTGCTGCTGCATGGGCGCTGGCGACGCTGCCATTTTACTGGAAGATGTTCGCGAGCTGCCCGACTCCACTGAGTCGGCTGGGGATGGACACGGTAATGGACTCTCATTGCTAGTAGAAATGGCGCCGACCTGCTCTGGTCTTGGCGTGTGACGTTGCTGTGATTCGGGAGTTGCACGCGAAGTATAGGCGGTACTTGAGGATACCGGGGACTCTTGTGCCGTTGGCACAATACACGGCTTTTGTTGCTGCGGTTGTGTCTGTTGCCGAAAAATGACATTCGGCTGTTGTATTAGCTGGATTTGTTGTTGTTGCTGCTGTGGCTTCAAAGCAAGCGTATAGTTCGTGCCACCATCGGCAGCCATGGACGTTGGCACCAAAAGCTGGCCATTGATGGAAACAACTGGCATTTGTTTCAATTGTTGTTGCTGGAGTTGTGTTTGTTGCAGTTGTTGCTGTTGCTGCATAAGTACTGGATTAGTTGAAAGAATGATTTGTTGTTGCTGCTGCTGTTGTTGTACTCCTGTTGGTTGGGACTTGCGTTGCTGTTGTTTTTGTTGTTGTTGTTGTTGTTGTTGTTGTTGTTGTTGTTGTTGTTGTTGCTGCGGTCTATAAAACGTGGTCTCATGCTGTTGCTGCTGCGCCTGTTGTTGGTGATTTGCTGCTCCGGTATTCTGCACATAAACCTTCTTGGCATAAACACTCTGAGCCTTTTTCTCCGCACACGCGCCAGAGCCTGTCATTTCCTGCTGCACATTTAGCTGCAGAGCGGCATTGACGTTGCCATTGTTAACACCATTGTTGTTGTTGCTGCCACTTGCAACGTGCTTTATCTTAATCTCCTTATCTTCCTCAGACACACTTTCATATTCATCCGTGTCCTCTGGCTCATCCATATCCTCTGCCATTTCTGCATCATCCTCAACACCGCAACCATCTGTTTCCTGTTCCTCGTCTCCTTCTTCGTCTTCTTCCTCTTCCTGCTCCTCATCATCATCATCGTCGTCGACGTTACCTTCTGCGTCACCGTCACCCTCACCGTCGCCATTGTCATCGTCATCGCCCTCGTCGTCTTCATCGTCCATGGCCACATTCATCATTGAGCTGTGCAACAGTGCTGTTTGTTGTTGTAGATATCCAGTGGGATCATCCTTAAAATTTGGCTGCTGCTTCTTCACTGGCGAAGTGGGTGGACGTTTTAACGTGTAACGGTTAGTGGTTTGCTGGTGACCCAAGACACCACCCACACTTCCACCTCCACCAATTCCTCCTCCGTTTGCGGTCGTCCATGTGGGCGTAACCACATTGTTATCCTCACCAGCAATAGTGGTTATAGCTGTTGTTGTTGTTGTTGCTGCTTGTGGCAGCGGTGGCACACGTTCGGCATCTTTACGCCAGATTTTGTTGTCTTCGGCGGCGAGAGAGTTATGTGACTGCTGCTGCTGCTGGTGCTGCGGCTGTTGGATTATTTTGATGCCTGCATTGTTTGTTATATTCTTTATCACATTTTGCTGTTGCTGCTGTTGTTGTAGCTGCTGCTGCTGCTGCTGCTGCTGCTGATACTGCACCTGTGCAGGTGGCATCATTTTATTTGTATTTTGACTAGCTTGTTGTTGTTGTACATTTGGATTGGCTGCTTTTGTTGCATTCGAGCCAAGATTGGTAGCGATGTGCGCTGCTGTCGACAGTGCGCCGACATTGTTGGCGAACTTGCCACGCTTAGCGTCTGTTAATAAATAGAGAGGGGGAGAAAGAGAGAGAGAGAGGATAAAAAGTTAGTATAAACGAAATGGGAAAATTCTATAAAGGAAAATATATAATAATTTAAATTGAAACATAAAGTTTAAAAGTTTTTCTATTCAGGGTTGCCCATAATCCTGTTTTCAGAATTCTTAAGAAATAAAAAAAAATATTCAAAAATATATAAAAATTATTTTTGCAATCTTGTAGGCTTTGAAAAATTCGCCCAATCGTTATTGACATACAACAATTTTGTTGTAGGTATATAGTAGTACTAAAAAATCTGCTTTGGACATTAGGTACTAAAATATAGAAATACAAAAATTTAAATGATTTAAAATAAAAAAAAAAAGTCAAGCTGTGAATTGACAAACGAAAATTTGGTATAAAAATTTACAGCTAAAAATTTAACATTTTATTCCATAAAATATATCTCCAACATTTGATATTAAAGATTTAGTACTAAACATACCGCTCACTCTGGCATTAAATTATGTACATTAAAAGTACTTTATCGCTAAATTTGTAATACAACAAGCAGATAAAAAATTACATAACAGTTTAGTACCGAAGTAAACCGTTGTTTGGTACTAAATTTTGGAAAAATTTTTATGGCTTGCAACATACTAATTTTTTTTGTAAAACTTCCGAAAAATTTTAATTTCTAAATAGTTAACAAAAAAAAAAAAAAAAAAAAATAGTATTAAAGTTAGTTTTTAGTAGTTAAATATTTTATATTTAATTTGTCCATTTTATTCTAAATTTTCACTTAAAAATTTTTTGTAATCAATTTTCTCTTGTGAATTCACAGCTTGACATTCATTTTTTTTTTGTTATAAAATTTGAATACTAGAGTAGACTAGAAAGATAATTAGTACAAAAATTTAAAACGAAAAGTAGAGTACTGCGTTGGAAAAATTACCAGTGTTTATTTAAACATATAAAAAATCCGAGTGACCAGACATAAAAATTTAGTACAAAAATATAAAAGTAAAAATTTAGTATGAAAATAAAAAAAAAACTGCTAAATATTAAATAATGAATATCGGAAATTTTACAAAATCAAAAAAAAAAATTAGATTTGTGCCAAAATTTACATATTTACTAAAATATTAGTTTTTAAAAATATTATAATTCAAAATAAAACATTTAAATTAAAAAATAAATTTGGCAACATAAAAAAGGTATTAAAAAAAGCTTCAATGTTAAGAATTCGGAGATATTGCCCAGGCATAAAACAAAAATAGTACTAAACTTTATTTGTATGTATACATATTTATATGAAGAAAAATTCAGTACCAAAATATAATATTAAAAATTGAGTACTGAACTTGAAAAAGTAATACAAATTATGTCAATTAAAAAACTTATAAAAAATTGGTATACAAAATTTTGATATATGAATTTCACAAAAAAAACAAAAAACTAAAAAAAATCAACAAAAAGTTATTAAAAATAAAATTGCGTCAAAAATGTAGTATTCAAATTAAAAAATTAATACTAAAATACACGTATAGTACTAATATTAATGGTTTATGGAAGATAGGGCTATGTGTAGAACACACTAAAATAAGCCTCGAATGAGAGACGATTTGAGGGTTGCAATTGAGGTGTCATTGACAGTGTGATTTTTGTCTTTGTAAGACTAGTCCGTCCAAGAAGTCTCATGGATGGGACAAAAACGGAAGAAATTGGGTCCTTGTGAAATCTATTACAACGGCCATATAAATGAGCGCAAATGTGGTGTTAGAGACTCCCTCAGCTGCAGTGGAGATAAAATAGACTCTCTACCACAAAACGTTACGCCGAAATGCGAGAGTATGAAGAGCTTGAGAAGATGGACGATAAGATTAATTCTCGACCCATAGAAGGTTTCAAGAAGGGGGCACATTCTTGTAGAAACAATGGTGGTAATCTGGTAACTGATGTCTGAAGATGCTGAAGGAACACTTCTTCAAAATATGCTGTAGCTTCATTGGGATTTAAAGATTTTGTAAAGTTTCTGTCGGTCATTAATTTTCTAATATCAGACCCGACAAATATTAATTCTTCGATTTTTGCGTATGACAATTTGGGAAATATGTAGATTGATTACTGAAAACCTGGTCCTTCACAATTGAGTGGTTTGACGAGATCTCGAAAACTAAAACCAATATTGTCAACCGGATTAAATATTCAGATTTAGCCTATCAAATATTGTTAAGAATAATTCTAATCTGCTCGGATACAGAAGTTGATTAGAATTTTTGAACTTGTGTAATGTATGTTTCAAAGGATTCTTGGAAATACAGTTTAATTTACTGGCCAGAAACTTTCATTGATATCCTAAATGTTAACAATAATTTTTGAGCAGAAAACCATTTTCATCGAAATATTCGCGACGGGAGATAGAGAGGAAAAAGGTTTCTCTAATAAATTTTAAAGAGAGCGTCATAGTTCGATAGTAGTTCAGAGTTACTATTCGAGCTAATACGATTTTAATTTAATTTAAAAATATATACAAGTATACTTACTGTAAGCAGATTCAGTAATAAATGAATTTTTTTCTTTCTCTAATATCGCTTCTGCTGAACACAAAAACCAAAGAAATCCTACTGCCAACACCTTTAGAAGCCGTTAGAAAAAATCAATAAATTCTCACTTAAACCTTCGCCAATCCGGCGTAAACATTCAAGCAATGCGGCGTGGCTGAGACTTTCAATACCTTGCGCTTAACACACTTTTAACTTCCACCCAGACAATTAATCATCATTTTCAAACACCAGACGATGAGTGTACACATATGTTTACGCAGCAGTGGGCCGACAGTGACGTTGACGCAAAATGTTGGCGAGGGAAAGTGGGAGATGAGGAGAAGGGAGCCTTGCGAGTGAAGGACTATAAGTCAACCAACGGCGAGTCAACGCAAAACGAAGAGCGAAAGGTGCGGTGTGTCGTTGCACTTTTGCAAACTAATGTTAGTAGGTTTGGGGTTTTATATGAGAGTCTTTGGGCTTCATAATCGTTTAGAATTGCGTTAGGGTACAAACAAGTGCTATTTGTTGTGTGGCAGCGGATAACGGTAGCGCGCAGTAAATTAATTCACCACTTTTACCTGTAAAAGTCTCACAAAAGCAATCAATTAAAATACTTCGATAAAAATCTACAACAACAACAACAATTGTGGAGCATATATAAACGTAGAGATAGGTATAACCTTTGTATGAAACGAGCCAGACATGGTTTTTTTGAAGTAACATATGCACATACTATTATAACGGAACCACAGGCTTGCAATGGAAGGACCAAATTGTTGTATAACGTCGGCAGCATATAAGGGGTGACCAGATAAAACTTTTCAAAATATTCAATTAGAGTAATATGCAGTCAACAACTACAAAGAAAATGGAAACTTAACTGAACAGGAGCTAAATAAAATAGAACTGGTTTAGCTAAGGACGAGAAAAAAGGGGCAGCATTCAGCTGTTAGCAGTATAAAACGATAATGGCCAAAGTGGTTGGCTGGTATCAGCTTACTGTGATACCACTGAGGATCCTAATGACTCCCACCCGCCAAGCGAATGAGTGGATTCTGAACGATTGTTGTATCTTTGCCCGCGCTATCTGGCTCAAGTTTTTAAAGGTAGACGTCCGCAGAGACTTCAATTGGCCTTGACAAAGAGCCATCTACATAACTAACTATCGAGTCTGGCCCAGAAGAGTAAGTGTCCACCATGTCAATTTAGGCAAAGAGTTATCTGTGTACCATTTTCATTTAAAACAAACGATTTAAAAGTAAATTAGAGCTTTTCGAAAAGATCAGCCTCAGACACACTTCACGGAAGAAATAGTTTTCCCAACGGTAATTTGCGTTACTATTGTGTCAAATTTTATGTAAATCAACCGATAAAAACAAAATTTTTCGAATAGATGGTTCCAGGTTAACTTTTCAAAAAATACTTTCTTTTCCGGTGCATACGTCATTCGTAGAACACATCTTCCAAGTTTTAGGTCTCTACGATCAGTGGATTAGGCTATGTATTGATCCGTCAGTCATTCAGGATAAAGCCTTTTATGGTATATATTACATACCTATATTCCTACATATATAAAGAAAATCCCATCTAAAATTTGTACGGCACTCCTTAGGTAATAATAATAGGTTATATTTTTGAAAAATCCAATCAGCGAATGCAGGAGACTTATACCAAGTATTTGTGAGGTTCACATTCTGTTTTCCGGGAATATACTTCTTTGAGAACTTTTTTGGAATACATAAAGTTTAACGACTTTCGTAAATTAAACAACGATGATTTCTAAATCCTTCGGGCTCGATTACCGAACTATTAAACAGAAGTTCCAAAACATGCCGTTCGGCTTCTTTCCTTCGCGCACCTTCAGTGTTATCACCAACGAAATCTCTACTCAACTGACCGTCAGCAGCGTCTGGATTCTTACAAACCCATTGCTTATTGCTCGCACACGCATCTGGAAAGTTCGTTACGTAATGTTCTCGATATCGAACATTTGATTTATGTGCTCTGAAAAATACTGCTAATTTCGATCTGGAATTCAAGTTCATGTTTCAACAGCATATTTTTTCACAAAATTATTCCTATAATTTTTATAGTTTATACTAACTCGTTTTTAACTGGTCACCCTTTGTGCAGCTCAAACTAATTGAATTTATATGCAATGTACATATGCATAAAACAACTACCATATTGCGGTTGAGGTGACAAAGCCGGGTGACATATGAGCCCCTGCCATTGTCGCCTTTGTTTTTTGTTTTGAGTTAAACTGCTTTGGAAATTGCTTGAAATTTAATGATAGAAAGATAAAAGTGACAAAAAAAAAGTTTAAAAGGGCAACAATATTCATGTGCAGAGCCGCTCGATTTTTATTTTACCGTTAAGCGACTTTGTGCACATATCTCGATTTTGCAATCTACGCCATAATTATGGACCAGGCAAATAAATGGATAAATCCTCAGCAACTTACTTACATATAAATTCGACTAAACAAGTGTAATTATGCAAAGTAAAAGCATACTAAGCAGGTGTGTGCGTATTTTGAACATAATTTCTATGCCTGTAACTCGTACAAATGCATATCTATGAGTATATATGCATGTACCATATATACCCAGCAGGGGAAAATACTAGTTGTTAACTAGAATCCAACTAGTTTACATTTTTAAACCAACTAGTTCATCTTCCATTTATTCTTCATGTAAGTAAGTGGTATTTTTAACACGGCGATGACCTACGAAATGTCAATTGTCAGTCTACGAATCAGCTTCATACTAGTTAAACATCAGTTCATATATACCAGTTAAAATACTGGTTCCTTCATATCAGTTGGAAACTAGTTCACTTCGCCTGATTCCGGCATTCCAAACGGTTGAACAGATTTTACTGATTCTTTGTGTATGTGTTCCGGTAGATTTGAGAATTGTTTTTAAGAACTCCTTTCAAAGGAAATTGACTAGGGTGCAACTTTTTTGAAAAATGCAATTGTGGTTCAATATCTATATTTGGTATATTATTTCTTTTCAGAAAGTGGATCGATCTATGTAATTGAAGCTTAATTAGAACTTTTCATCGTTCTTTACTATTGGACTAAATATGAAAGAATAATGTTGTTGTTGTAAAGTCTAATAATGTGTGGTGGGATGTTCTAATTACTTATGAGCCCTGCTTCGTCTTGCAAAACGACAAACTGGTATGAATTTGTCAGCAAAATTATAGTTCATATACTAGAATTTTTGCAAACTACTCCAGACTTAACCGAAAAATACTAGTATAATTCTAGTCTATGCCAAGCTGGTATATTTTTGTCCTTTAAGTAATAGCACAATTCTGGTTTACAACAAACTAGTATGATTTTGATTTTGAAGATGAAATACTAGTATTTATGGTAACTAGAATTTGTGCATACTACTCTACCTTTTCCTCGCAGGGTATGTATGCATACATTGTATGTGTGGCTTTTTGGCGTGTTCTTATTGTCGCGAGTATGCAAATTACTTTTCCAACCCCCTGCCCTGTATCAACACCCACCATCCATTCCACATCAGACACTCAGGGGTTTGTTTCGCATATACATATACATATATATTATATATGTATATATTTATACATACACGTATATATTTGTGTATGTGCTTCAGGCGTTGGTCAACTGAAAACACCGCCGCACACGTCACGCATCCGGCGATTATACAAATATGCCACAATTAAATATCGACGAGGAATTTGAAGCGCAAAAATGTGGTTTGCCATAGGCATTTTGATATGAGAAACTGCATGCAAACGTCATCGCAAATGCAAACACTCACACATCTACATCAAACAGTTATGCATAATTAATTACACATACTCGTACGAGTATGCATATGTATGAGTGTACGTATATGCAAAAAATTTGTTTGTTTATTTACTGATGATAGATAAGCTGGCGATTTCGATAAAGACACATGCGATATTACGAATTTATATAGACACTCGTGTGTGGGGGTGTTTGTACGTATATGTGCGTGTGTATACACGTCGTGTATATGCAGTAAGTGGGTTGAGCATGCGTGCTTATAAGCATTGCAATTGCAGCGTGTATGTACCATAAATTCAGTTTGCAAACATACATATACAATACAAAATTGCAAATTGCAAGCTGTGGTGACTGTAGGGTCTCAAGTAATTAAAATATTATCATTACGTAAATTAGTCATAATAACAAATATACATATGTATGTACCATAGAAGGCATTACTCATATTATATTCATATGTATATAAATATAATATAAAGAGGCACAATATTTAATATATAAATACTAGAACGAATTCAGATTTTATGTTTAGGTTAGTTGAGCATAGGCGCAAACTATTCAGTTTAACGTCATGTGCTTTAACCCGTTCTTCCTCTTCCTCTTCTTCTTCTTTTTCATTGGCGTAGGTACGGCTTATATCAACACTAAAACGCCACATTCGTTTCATTTCTTCACTCTTTGAGTCCAGTAGGAATCAAGTGAAACCGGTTTTGCTCTTCACCTAATCCTTCAAACGAAGTGGATGTTTTCCTCTGCTTCCACCTGCAGGTACTGCATCGAATACTTTTAAAGCTCGAGCTCTTTCATCCATTTGTACGCCTTGACCCAGCCAGCGTAGCCGGTGTCTCTGCATTCGTTATACTATATCAATATCATCGTACAACTCGTACATCTCATTGTTCCATCGACTGCGATATTCGTCGCTACCAACGCGCTAAGGAACGTAAAAACCTTCTATCGAAAACTCCTCATTTCAACTTATCGACTGCTGATATCTTTCACGCTGCTGCTCCATATGGCAGGACAGGTATGATGAGCCATTTGTAGAGTTTGGTCTTCGTTCGTCGAGAGAGCACTTTACTTTTCAATTGCCTTCCCAGTTGGAAAGAGTGACTCTGCATTAGATTTCAAGGCAGACATTATTATTGGTATTAAAACTGTTTCCAAGATAGACGAAATTATCTACAACCTCGAAGTTTTGATTGTCCACAGTGATGTGGGAGCCAAGTAGCAAAGGCCTTGTTTATTTGTTTGATGAGTTCGATGATATTTGACTTTTCCTCGTTCACTACCAGGCTCATGCACTGCGCATCTTTGTTACGCCTGGAGAAAGCAGAACTTACGGCGCCATTGTTAAGACCTACAATGTCTTGTGAAAGATAGCATCTCTCCTATTTAGCTCTGCTGCTCATATTATTTTCTCCAGTAACAAATTGAATAAATCTCCCGAGGAGGGAGTACCCAACAGCTGGGAGAGATCCTACCCAATTTCTGCTGCGCTTCTAGTAGTGCCCAGCGTCAGCTTACACAGCCGATAAGTTTTGCGGCGTTACCAAAATCAGACATAGCGGATTGATAAAAAAAATCCTGGCTCTTAAGTAATGGCATTGTCCCTTTCCGCACGTGTGTAGAGTCATTATACTTTTACGAGATTTCAGGGAAACTAATCTACAATATATATGGCTCAGAGCTCATACGAAAGTTTAAAGGAGTCAAAATAGCTAGTTCTTCATAAAAGAACGTTCTACAAGCAATTCAACATCAGAATACAAGAAAAAAAATCCCAACTCAACCAAAAATACCCAAAGCCAAAAAACTCTTTAATAAAATATAATAAAAATAATAATCACGAAGTAAAGTCTATAAAACATATCTGGAAAATCGCCAATAACATATGTCCACGCAACAAGGGAAAATACAATCAGTGTTAGCTCATGTGACCTGAGATCGATTGTAGAACGGTTGAGGACTAAGGACAAGTCGAAATCTACTGTCGTCCCATGCTTAAAAATCAACACTGATGCATGTAGCAAATGTACGGAAGCAGGCATGAGTGAGGCATTCGAGCACCTCTATGTTTCAGACGTCAAGAGGCTGGCTTCGCAATTCGTTCGTTCTGAGTGTCAGTCTCATTGGCTTTGGTAATGGTTGATGGACTTTTATCTGAAGATTTTCCATGACAGGAATTCATAATATTTCCTGTTTATGATCAGTAAAAAGACATCTTCTAAAAAGCATGTTTAGACCGGTTTGCATACGTCGATCATGAAGCGCCTGAGGTACTACTTACTTCTACCGAAAGAAGTTTGATTACAAAATGTGGTGATCTCTCGACCTAAAAACTGTAATCTGAACAAATCGGTTGTATGGGGGTTATATGATATAGTTCTCCGAGTTCGATGATTTTCATAGTTATTAGACATTTGATCTTTGAGATATCTTCAACGAAGCAACATAATCGAGAGTAGAAAGTGAAATATGGAAAAAATTGAATATCGTATCGTTATAAAGTTCCTTACCAAGCAAGGAAACTCAGTTGCGATCATAATGAATTAGATGTCATTGGTTTACGGCGACCCTTGTCCCGGAAAAAAGATGATGTGCAAATAATACAAGGAAGGGAATCATTTGAAGACCACCTAAGGTCGGACTTACCCAAAGAATTGAAAATATTGCCCTCGATGATTCACGATTTAAGAAGAAACAACTCACAGAAATGATTGGCTTTTAAAATTCTGCAAGATCATCTTGGCATGCTTTAGGTCAGCGTAAGATGGATGCAAGCACGTAGCGTGGTCACGTGCATTTTTAGACCTTTGTAATGTAGAGATGGATGGTGGATTGAGTGGAATTCTTACTGGGGAGGAAACTTGTGTTCATTCTTATGAATCAGGACTACATGCAGTGGCACAAAGAGGGAACAGAACCTCCTAAGAAGTTTAAGCTGGAAAACTCATGACTTGGACTCGGAATATTATTGATCGTTTATAAAAGCAAAGGTGTTTCTACAACTGGAGAATACTACACTTCAACGATACAGTGACTAAGCGACTAAAAGAAGGCATTAAAGAGAAAAGACGGGAAAATTAAGGAAATATGTGCTGTCTTTGCACGACAACACCCACCGTCCCCAAGAGCTGCGTAGCGTAAGCTGCCCTGCATGAGGTGGGCTTTATTATTATTTATGATGATTATTTATTTATTATCTTATTTTATTTTATTTTATTCCTAAAAATGAAAAAAAGAACTGAGAGGTCAAGGAGACATTTTCGGTGTATTTTGAAGATAAAGAGATTTTTGACATAAAACCCCATACCTGAACAAGTCGTTTGTTCAGAGCCATATGTTACAGAGGCCCACTGAGACCGGTTCTAAGTAATACTCGTACAATAGAAAAAACATATTTATTGAATTTTAAGTCAGAAAGTCAGTTAACATTTTTAATACAGGAGCAGGCTGAGTTCGGGTAAGACGATATTTGATAAGAATACAAAGTTCAATAATGTTTACTGCAGCATTGCTTATTAGGCTTAGATCAACCGTTGGTTTGAATCAACATTTTTTTGAAATACCGTGACAAAAAAGATCCTAAATGTATCCTGTTACAATAAATTTGTTTTAAATTTTACAGCAATAAATTAAAATCAAATCAATCCAATAACACTGTGATAGCAAACTAGCCAACGAAAGAGTGTAGACAAAAGTACTGCCCTCACGCCATCATAATGGATTTCTCTTGCAACATACATACCTACATGCAGCAAAAAGTTTTATTACCAGCGATTGCATTGCAGGAGTTCATTTCCGTTTCTAGTTATAACTTCTACGCATTGCTTTATGCATGTAAGTAGGTATAGCGTTGCAATACATACGTGTACAAGCAGACATGTTTGCTTATAAATGAGTACAACTTGCACTTGACATGCACTGCTTCCTCCCTCTCTCTCTCTCTCTCTCTCTCCCTCTCTATGGCTTATAGCAAGTGCTACTTGTGCCGTCTGAAATGCTATAATTTTACATTTTTTCAGTGCATTGCTTTCTGCTTTGCGTATTTCCCTGCTCTAAAGGTGGTCAGCAATTATCGTTCAGAAGCAAAATTGCAACGCTGAATAACGTACTTACACGTATATTTTTAAAGTTATGCCATAATTTACTCGCTCAATCGCTCATTCAGTGCATTGCATTCGATTGGCAATCATTCTTTTGAAAATATTATTTATTCGTTAATTTGTTAAAGCTTTAATTATCGAGAGAAAAATTGCAGGCAACAAATTCAGAAAATGAAAAACAAACATAAATTAATTACCACATTCAGTGTTGCCATTTTTTCTTTATTCTCGCTTGATTTAGCTACCTTTTTTGCTGTTTAGCTACAAAATTGTAATTAAGCTTTGTCTTTTTTTCAGCTTCTTTTAGAAAAAAAGTTGATATTTTTCTAGTTTGGTTTAGATAGGGGAAAATTCAAAATTTTTTTTTTACAATTTCGGGATTAAAGAAGAAAAACAAATATTAATCATATCGCCTATACGGGCTATATGGTAGATTACTCATCAAGTCGATGATTTGAGTACTCAAAAATCGTCTTCGGTGGTCGGTTTTCCTGATATCGTGGAAGACAACTAAGAAACATGCAACCATTTGCATATTTCAAAGCATCGCCATCGATTTTTTTTGACATTTCTTTCAACCAGCGATTAAGCAGTTAAATGTTCATGCAATATTGACTGTATGCTGGATCCACTAATGCCTATAATAATCTCACGATAGGTCACATGACAATCTTGCACTAACAGTTTGCGCACAGCACCAATAGTTTCCAAAACAACAACTGATTTTTGAACGACCGTCACGAAAATCGTCTAGGAGTGATCTACTACCTTGATTGAATTCACTATACCATCAATAAACACATCGCCAAAAATTGAATTAAGTTCATTGATGCACTATTCCTTGTAGTTGTAAGAGTAAGAGCCGTCTCTTCGAGTGCCTGTTAAAATTTATTTTCTCCTTAAACACGTTTTCGTTTTCTCAACTGTCTGTTTTAGTATGTGGTTGTTAAATTTAACAGAGGGTCAAAGCACTGGTTAATAATTTTTTTTTCGGTAGCGATATCTGTTCTGTTTACAAACAGAAAACAGATGATATACAAATGTACTAATTTCCTTTATAAAAATATATAAATATAATGGAAAATAGACGGGGGGTTTTATAAATTCATGAGCTTTAGGAAAGGTTTGAAGAAGAATCCATGCGCCATATTGTTAAGAAATTTTTTTTTTACTTTATTTAGGTTTTTAGAACAGCTGATTTATTATTAAATAAACATTTAACAGGAAACTCGAGAAAATGAAAACGAATTTATCATATCGTCTGAAACTGTTTAACTGTTTAACTGCCTCTTTCATGATCCGCACATTAACAGGCACTCGAAAAGTTTAATTTTATTCAAAAATGTGGTTTTCGGTTTCAGCAAATTCCTACCCCATTGATACTGACATACGGCATCAATTGCTGCAAAAAGTGGTTGAAAATTGAGCCCTTTCGGCTGAGCCAGCCGTTTTTAAAACTTAATGGCAAGCCCTCGTCTTTATAATAAAGATAAATTCTTGGCCATAATATTGATATGATGTCGTTTTATTTCTTCATCACAACCGAATGCCTGAAAAAATATCCTTTATTAATGCAGATTTTTTTATCCCGCTTGTTAACTCATTATATCTAATTGAAATGTTTATACTTTTTGCCTTTTTTAAATTTCTTTCCGATTTTTTTTTGGTTGTTTTTAGCTTCTTTTTTAAAGATATTTAGCTAGATTTC
This sequence comes from Ceratitis rosa, assembly GCA_037013455.1. NCBI lineage: Eukaryota > Metazoa > Arthropoda > Insecta > Diptera > Tephritidae > Ceratitis > Ceratitis rosa. The sequence goes on along the minus strand of JAWMAG010000020.1, from coordinate 8,599,633 downwards.
TGGCAACTAAGTTTTGGCTACACAGCTTACAGTAGCTGAGGTAAAAGTTACACAGTTCGGAAACATGACATATTTATAATTGGTTTTTTGCAACCGCTGAAGTGATTTTCGCCGATCTCCTTCTCCTATTTGCGGTATGTATCTTGGTGTTTTCCAACAAATGGAGGGATCTATAGTTTATATTAGCCGCCTCCGAACGGCTGATGATTTATTATGTGGAGCTTTTATTTCATATCAGAAATACACTAAGAGAGGTTGACATTGTCTGCTAATTTTAATTATTTTCTAAAACATTTGGATGCTGGTCGGACCAGGCATGATAACTAAGGTGGTTACGCCATTTCGGAAGCTATGCTTTTAGGCTTTTTTGGTATCAAAAATGCCTGAGTAGATTTTTTTTGGAATGTTTTAATATAAACAAAGATAAATCAAATACATTTTAATAAAAATACACGTATGTACAATATATAACATTTGAATTCCATTAATTATTTTCCCATAGTCATTAAAATTGATTAAAATTGTACAACATTTTACATTTCAATTATTCATCGAATGCACTTTAAATAATTGCATTAAAAGTTATGCGCACATTGTCGCCACACTATTAATTGAAATAAATAAGCTAAATGACAAAAGCAAAAAAAAAAAAATGAGAATAAAAATAGAATACGAAAATAATAAATAAACGAATAAAATATTCCAAAATCAACCGTAAATATATTTTTAACAGAATGCACATGGACATTTTATAAACGATTTTGTGGCTTTTAAGTTTTAATGAATTCACGGAAAAACAATTGACATTAAAAAAATTTTATTGAACATTGATACATAATCCTCTACACATAAATATTCACCGAAAAATATCCCTTTTAAGCTCTGCATAAAATTAAAAGTCGGATAAAGCTCAAAATGAATTCGTAATAAAGTTGCCATTTAATTATTAAATATTTACATGAGTTGAAAAACAACAAAACTTTTGTTTTTTTAATTTAAGTCTACGAAAAAAAAGGTAATATAATTGTAATGCAATGGCTTCGATTTAATTCCGCGTCAATAGTAAATGAAAATTTTTGACTAGACAGAAAAATAAAATAAATTACAAAAAAAGTGAAAATCGCAACAAAATCTATGATAAACGAAAATGCCACCAATATATCAAGTTTTTCTATTGTATAACAAAAAAACTGTACAGTTGCGTTTGGAAAAATAGCAGTAGGCTGTGCTCTGAACTAGTTGGTAATATGGCGAGCTTTCGAAAGTAATATATTTTTGCCGCCAATTCTCACCATTAAATTAGTCAAGAAATCGTTTTTTTGTATTGAAAAAAAAAAAGTAAAAAAAAAATACACCACTCGAAGTATTGTCTGTCGTAAACGACTAGATTTTGACATCTCTTTGGTAATTTTTTAATGCCATATCTAAAAAATGAGTCCTCTCTGTCATTCTTCGTTTTCCTCAAAACACCCGAACCGGTGACCGCGCAAATCGTTTTGCATTCCTCGAAAAAGCAAGTAATGAAAAGCAAGGTCTGGAGAATAAGGCGAGTGGGAGTAAGTCCTCCGATTTCAGCGTCTTTAAGTAATTTTTGATCGTAACAGCCAGGTGGGCTCAAGCGTTGACATGTTGCAAAATCACCTTCGTCGTTTCTGGTCCTTTCCACGCAATGCACGACTCAATTGTAGTCATACGTGTAGTGCAGTGTACATAACGTTTCGCATCAATGGTCACACTGTATGCAGAGCATAACCCCTAAACCGCGGATGTTTTTCTTTGGGGTCGATATAAACAATGTTGGAATGAGGGGTTTACCAGGCTTGGTATAGTATTTTTCCTTCTTGGAATTATCGTAATATATTTATTCGCTTTCCATCTCCAGCCAAGATACGGTTCAAATATCTCTTCCTTTGATGTTCTTGAAGAAGTAGTTTCGAGGTGGAAAATCGCCTTTCGTCATCTCTCAACTCGTACTTCACCCAATTTCCTTGCTTTTGAATAACTCCAAATTGCTTTAACCGCACGGAAATTGTTCGCTGACTCGTCACTCCTAACGCTTTTGTGAGTTTTTCTTTGTTACCCTTGCACATGATCTTGGCGGTCGATTTTGTATGCCGTTAAAGCATTCCAATTCACCCTTTCTGCCTCCCGAAACGTTCGGAAATTTCACTGTACAGCATTTTTAACGATTTTCGACCTACACGTTCCTTCGTTCTTTCACCTATTTCTTTCGTTTTCCACAGCCGTTAACAACAATTAGCTACCAAAAAAAAAAAAAAAACTCCATTATTCAATTTTTTTGCGTGCCACTGTACGAATATGCATCTTTATTGTCGGCTTGTTGGCAAATTTACAAAATAAATTTGAAATTTGCATGTGGCAGTGAATTTGATATGTTTTATAAAATCAAATATTTAAATGTTTTGGCGGCGAGCAGTCCACACACACCAAAAAAAAAAAAAATGTGAAAGAAATAAAAGAAAAATAATTAAAAAATTCAAATATAAAAACATACAAATACAAATAAAACAAAATAAAATAAAATATAATAAAAGCAATTACAAGTGAAAATGAATAGATAGTATTGTATATATACACACACAACAACATGTGCATGCATGCGCCACTTAATTTGTTGTTATGCCATCCCAGCAGGGCGCCAGTGCTGGTAAATCAATTAAATGCAATTTCCTAAACAAAAGCTTCCCAATGTAGTGGGCCAAATATGGACTGACTAGTTTATTGACTACACTCGCTCACACACTGCGTTCATACACGCACATCACATGGTATACTCGTATACATACTTGTATGTACATACTCGTACATAGATTTAATGCGCCAGACACGCGAATGAAAACAAATGAAAAATTCTGAACTCGTTTTCGTGATGGAAAGTTAAATAAAGGTAAAAATATACACACATACATACATACATATATTTATTATAATTTTCATTATTACTACGTATATAGTATGTATGTACTCGTATGTAGTTAGCGCAATTTGTGCGCGTAAATAATAATAATCGAGTTTCAGTTATCAATGCATTTTTTAATTCACTCTACGTATATCACACATGCGTGCACTTGTTATTGTAGTTGAATTAATGTTTTTTTTACGCATGTTTTGGTGATTTGTGCAAATTTATGGGGTGTTAAAAACGCCACAGGGGATCATAAATGGACTTTATACATGCAAGCTTCCTAGTTGTATCTGTTGTATTTGCATTAATGCTGGCATAATGACAAATGAAAAATAATATTTGTTATTGGATGAGTGCATAAGTTCGTGCCCGATTCCGCTGGATGCCGTACGAATCGTTTGAGAGTGGCGCTCGTGAAAGAAATATATACATATTATATATCGTTGGAAAGGTGACAGTCCGAACTGTAAATCAAGCATAAAATAACTTCATTTTGATTTGAGTTGTCTAGTGAAAAGACGCATGGAAGATGAACAACGAAAAAGATCATATGCGTCATATTATGTTATACGAATTCCGCAAAGGAAAAACAGTGGGCGCTGCAACTAAAGATATTCGCGAAGTTTATTTGGACCGTGCTCCAGCACTCCGCACAGTAAAGAAATGGTTCGCGAAATTTCGTTCTGGAGTTTTTAACCTCGAAGATCAACCGCGCAGTGGACGGCCTTCTGAGCTTGATGACGATGTTCTAAGGGCTTTAGTTGCGAATAACTCACGTATTTCGACGGAAGAGGTTGCCAGTGAATTGAACGTCAACAAATCAACTGCGTTTCGTCGTTTAAAAAAGGTTGGGTACACTTTGAAGCTCGATACATGAGTGCCACATCAGTTGAGTGAAAAGAACAAAGTGGACCGTATGTCAACAGCAATTTCTTTGCTTCGACGGATCAAAAACGAACCTTTTTTGGATCGGCTCGTGACTGGTGATGAAAAATGGGTCCTGTACAACAATGTTCAACGCAAAAGAACATGGAAACAGGCACACGAAGGGGCGGAACCGATGTCGAAAGGTGGATTGCATCCGATGAAGGTACTGCTGTGCATTTGGTAGGATATCCGAGGCGAGATCTATTTTGAGCTCTTGCCAGCTGGAGAAACGATCACTGCCAACAAGTATTGTCAGCAATTGGTCGAATTGAAGAAAGCAATTGATGAAAAACGTCCGATTTTGGCCAATCGCAAAGGAGTTCTTTTCCATCATGACAACGCCAGGCCACATGTTGCAAAACCGACCCTGGCCAAACTGAAGGAGATGAATTGGGAAATCATGCCGCATCCCCCATATTCAAACGACATTGCACCTTCTGATTATCATTTGTTTCGATCGCTGCAGAACAATTTGAATGGAAAAAAATTTAAAAATGTGGAAGACGTCAAAAACCACCTTGACACCTTTTTCAACGAGAAACCGCGCGATTTCTATGAATCAGGCATCCGTAAATTGGTTGAACGTTGGGAGTGGATTGCCGAACATGATGGCGAATACATAATTGATTAAGGGGGGACATCTGAGTAAAATTTTGAAAAAATCAAAAATTTTTTTTTTCGTTTAAAAGATGCTTTAGGATCTTAAAAATAATATACCACAAGATAGAATCCGGCAAAAGTGTCTAAATGTCCAAATTTTCCATTGCCGGAAACATAACTCGAGCAAATCTTAACCGATCGATCTGAAATTTTGACAGTATATTCAAAATTCCTTCCTCTATCGACACACGTATAATTTTTTTTTATATTGCTTACTTTTTTTTTTATAAACAATTTTTGGACTTTTTTTCCTCGTGAAAATTTGAACTTTTTTTTCGATCACGCACCATTTTGCGAAAAATCAATATATCGAAAAAATCCTACGTGTGTCGATAGCTGTTGATGTATAGAAACTAACAAAACTTTATTCTTTGTTCCAGATCAAAAATTAAGGACGTTAGCTTTCCGGCCATGGACCCCGTTCCCAAAAATAGGGCCTACGAAGAAATGCTGCACAGCCGCCATTTTGTTTTCGATTTCTTTCAAAAAATCATATTTTGTACATCGGATCGCATATTATAAAACCTACTTTACAAAATTTCGATTGGCTCTTTCGTTTGGTCAAAAAAAATTCCAGAAAATCCGCTTATTTTTTTTGAGTTACTCAGATGTCCCCCCTTAATAAAAGCGCTTTCTTCAAAAATTTCAATTTTAGTTTGCACTTGAAATCGGGCACGAACTTATGCACTCATCCAATATATTTATTAAGCTGAGATATTGCATGTATACGTACTAGATTCATACCCAGCGAATAACGTGTCTACACCGTGTACGCGTGAAATAGAGACTACAAGCGGTCAATAGAGTAATCCAAAACTAACCGTAATTTATATAAAAATATGGTCCTGGGGCTGCATAACATACCAGTAATCTATGGAGTACCTAGAGAAAATCAGTTTTGAAACTACTCCACCAAGATACTCCAAGGAGTACCTACAGTGGGTTACATATCATATTATTAGTAATAATCTATTACTGTAGAGTGAAGCAAAACCCATGTAAAGACAAAAATGAAAGAGGCCAAGATGCCTCTGTGTGAAGAGATTTAGAAGCTGGCTGACAAATTCGAATTTTCGATAATTCTTACGAAAAGATCCGGTGGCATACAGAAGGTTCAAATGACGCAGCAGTCTTTTATAGGACACAGAGAGGTGATTTAGTGACAGATGCCCAGAATATACTGAATTTATGGAGATGAACACTTCTCCAGCCTGCTGAATGGCAATGAAAAAGCAAGACCACGAGATGGCGATGGAACAAATGTTTCATTTCCCAGACTACGAAGAAGTCCGAATACCAATTGCTCGCTTGAAAAATAACAAAGCGGCGGGGTCCGATGAATTTCCACCCGAGGTATTCTGATCTGACGGCGAAAAACTGAAAAATTTTATGCATCAGCTTCTTTGGGAAAAATGGTCAGATGAAAGTATGCACAACGATTGGAACCTAAGTCTGTTCTGCGAAATCCATAAAAAGAGCGATCCCAATATATAATATTTGGTCTTATCGAGCGTATTGTGTGAAAGACTAATGATGACCTTATCAGTGTGGCTTTAGACCTGGTAAACCAACCATCGACCAGATATTCATCATGTGCCAAATCTTGGGAAAAGATTCGATGTCTGTGTCAATAAAGAAGAAGTCAATACATATCATATTTCAATTTGTTCATTTACCTTTTGTTAATCAGCAGAGCTCACCAACGAAACGAAACTGACTCGACATCAGTTTCATAAATTTTTGTCGTACGAGTATAAATCTCTTTTGCGCACTTGTAACTTCGATCGTTAAAATACGAGCAATTATCGGCTAACAACAACCTGATAGCGGGACGTGAGTTGGTCCAATAGTACACTACAAAGGACCACTCAAATGAACCATATGGTTCACAAAATGTTGGCAGGGCACATCATAGACGTTATTAATACCCAATATTAATGTAGGTAAATAGTCAGCTTTAGTTATTTATGCATTCAAGCATGCATTTGTTATTATTGTTATTATTTATCATTTTTATTGTTTCTTGTAATTTATTGTAGTGTCATATTACTTAATTGTTAAAATAAATAAATCACGCAATTTTTTTCGATTATTTGCTCAGAGAGAAAATCTGCTCAGTCATTCGTTGTACGAGGTGTTTTCAAAAAAATATCGATAATTTCCATATTTGTAAAAAAAATTTTGATAATCATTTGTTGAATTTTTTGTAGAGCTTTTGTTTCATGTCAGAATACACACGGAGGGCATCACATTCCCGGCAGATGCATTATCATGATGAAAAAGCCATGAACAGTTGTTCCACAAATCCGAACCTTTCATCGGATTGCATCACGCAAAATGGTGTTAAACTTGTAGGTAGCGTCGATTGATCCTTAGTTTTGGCCTCATATTTGCAAACCCAAGTTTCGTAAGCAACCCTTGTGTGAGATACGGTAACCCAATAGTGTGGTTTCTTGGATCACGCGAAATATAGAGGGAGTTTTAGCAACATATTCGGTTGAAAGGTTCACTAGAGTCACGGTAGGCGGAAGTCTAGAGGCGAGCGGCTTACTTTACAATGATTCATCCAACTATTCGGGCTGCATTAAAAAAGAAAACAAAACCACGTAATAGAGACCGCCATTGCAAATGTTTTAAAGATCACAATTCAAGGGTATGCATTTGCAATATCCGGTTTCTTAAGATGACGCTATACACCTGGTTGATGTGATCTTAGTTGAAACCTTATCGCCCTAAAAGAGTTGCAATTTACGGAAAAATGACGACGAAGAGTAGATCCTTGTGGCATGTACTACAGCACCCATATAAAGAACCGCAAGGTGTCGAATTCCTGATGGGAGCGACTCCGTCGCCGAGTCCTGACATTCACCATGGGAAAATGAACGTTTCGCCGCAATTCGCATCAAAGGGAAGTTCTTCAACATATCGCTGATTTGCGTCCACACCCGACGGAAAAGTAGAATGATGTGACTAAAGATACTTTTTATGAGCGTCTGAAACGTACTTATAAGCCCGCCACGTTGCCGAAATTCTGTTTGCCAACTTAAGCGCTGTGCGATGAAGGTATCTTCGGCACACCAACGGAAAACTCAGCCTCTACTACGAAGCATCAAACCGCAAATGGGTACGGGCTGATCGACTCTGCCGGGGCTAGAATTTACAAAGAGGCAATTGACAGATTAACGCGTGGAAACACATTGAATCTTTTGAGTTTCACGAATATAAATAGAAGGCAATGAAAAGGCGGCCGAGCTGGCTCGCGATGCTGTCACCATCGACTGCTTCAGACCCTTCAGCGCCTTCAAATGTTGTTTAAAACGGTCGACCATAGAGAAACACTTAAGATCTTTGCAATTCTACCAACGTAGGACGTACCGCTAAATTATTGTGGGGCTGAGTGGTTAGTAGGCAGACCAAACTATTACTTGCATTAAGCAAAAAAGAACTGAATGTAATCTCAATAAGCTACGGAAAGTGGAATCGGCTGTGTGTAGAGCATGCACAGAGGATGACGAAGCGCTGGAGCACTATTCCTAGCTCCAACTTCACGACGGTGGACACACATGGTTAGAAGAAACTAAAAAATCGATCGTAAACGCTTAGTTGTGATGCACAATGGCTTTGGTGCGGTCGCTTGCGGTCAAGTTCTCAACCAGCCAACCAACCGTATATTTTTACATAGCTTCGAAACTAGCGAACATGTAATTTCAGTTGGTAAATATTTATTATATAACACTTCATTGCTATCCCACAAAAGCCTGTTAAACTTCAAAATAAGTCATCCCTTGAACTGCTATTGAATAAAATCAAAAAACAAAAAAAAAAAAACGAAGCCAAAAAGGACACTCGACTATTCAAGTATTTGACACCTGCTGAATTGCTCGAGCGAAAATAAGTACATACACACGAGTATATGTACATATACATAACTACGGAAAAATAGAAACTAGAAAGCATTTTATAGAAAATAAATACATATAGCAATATACTCGCTTGTATGGTGTAGGTGACAAACAATCATCGCATGTGCAATAAAAGCATACCAAAAGGCAAAGATGCGGAGGAGGCGAAGTAGTACACAAAAACGGAAAGAACGCTCGGTTGGCGCGCCGACAAAAGCGTAAAAAGGGAATTCCTTGAAAGCAAGTTAGGAAAACATATGCGTTTTTTAAGCCAATACACAAAGGCAGCAATGGCAAAGGGACAACGCACACATACACACACACACGCACACATGCACACACTTATGTGTATATGCATGTGAGCAAACACAGCGTATAGATACCATCAAGAGTAAATATCAGCTCCTTTCGCGTGCCAAACTTACAGCAAACATGAAAAGCAATTTTTTAAAAGCCGGAAACGGATATAACTGTGCAGCGCTTGGCGCTGTGCACCACTCAAAAGTAAATGTAGTCAAACAAACACGCAAGTGCACATACATGCATATACTCGTATGTACATATGTATGTACATATAATATGTATAATGACATACATATGGTATAGAGCAGTGCAAGAGCTTGGCGTAAATACAAAGAAAATTCAAATATTTATGTATGTATACCTATGTGTACGTGCGTTTATTTGCAGTAAAGTGCGGCAATGCAGAAATGTTGCAACAGTCGCACCCTTCACGAATACAAAAGCCTTTACGCATGTATATTAATATAAACGTGTAGAAGTGTTTTTCTATTGCTTTTTTTGTTGTTGCTGTTGGTTGAGTAACTAGTCAACTTTTATAAGTGCATTGTTGCATACTTTAAGGCACTTGTTTGTATATATTTTGGTGCATGAGCCAAACAAAGACTGCTCTAATAGGAAGTGTCAGGCGCCTGAGACAACTATATAACATACAAACACGTATGTACATATCTTAGTGCATATGTGTATGTGTATGCATTTGTGTAGAAATTGCACACTTACTTAGCAGCACAGACTGTGTTTGAGAAAAGAGCAGAAGCAAAGCAAAGAGTGACTGCTTAGTGGCTGGTCACAAGCAATTTAATTAATTTTTTATTAGAATTTTCTTGTAATTTTTAGAAAATATTTTTTGTATTATTATACATACACGTATGTAATACGGCGCAATAACAAAGATGAACTAAAAAAATAAGTTCTACTTTACGTAGCTCAAGGGTAGATGCCTCTTCAATGCACCCATAATAATTCTAAGTTCTTCTTTGGTTTCTGAAAGTAACCGATTGGTATGTTTACTAATCATCCTGCCCCTTTGAAGGCGCTGAATGGTCGGAGGCAGTCGATAGCGACAGCCTTGCGAGCCAGCTTATCCGCTTATTCATTGGTCTTTACATCGGTGTGCTCAAGGACGCAAATCATATTCGCTTTGGTTTCCAGCGATACCCTGTTAATTGTCTCTTTGAATGTTCTACAACTGACCAGCTATTCACCAAGAGACAAATCTTTGAAAAGTTCCGTGAAAAGAGTATCGATACATGCCACCTTTTCATTGATTTTAAAGTCGACTTTGGCAACACCAAAAGAAGCTGACTCTACGCAGCTAAATAGGTCTGAATTTAGTATTCCTGAAAAACTTATACGGCTGTATAAACTGACGTTAGGCAACGCCAAAAGCTCCGTCAGATTCGGGATGAACCTTTTCGAGCCGTTAGAAACCAAATGAGTCAGCAGACAAGGTGATTCATTATCGTAGGACTTCTTTACTTTGCTGCTGGAGGAAATAATACGAGCTGTAGAGCTAAATAGAGAAGGTACAATGCTCTACAAGAGTGTATAAGAAACAGCGGCTACGCTGGCTAGGTCTTGCGGTCCGGATGCAGTACCCGCCGTTGGAAGAGCAGGCGAAAAGGAAGATTTCCACTAAGTTGAAAAGACTAGGACTTGATTGTACTTGGTATTTCAATTGGCGCCAAACAGCGAAAAGAACGAATGAATGGCGCGCTGTTGTTAACCCGGCTATAATCGCGAAAGCGATGTTTACGCCGGAAAAGCAGAAGTGTAAGAAGAAGAAGTGGTAGAAGTAGATAAAGAAGAGGAAGAAGAGGAAGAAAAAGATAAAAAAGAAAAGGAATAAGAAGAGGGAGAATGAGGGGAAGAAGAAAACACGATGAAATAGATAAAGAAGAGGAAGAAAAAGAGAAAAAAGAAAAGGAATAAGAAGAGGGAGAATGAGAGGAAGAAGAAAAACACGGTGAAGAGGATGAAGAGGAAGAATAAGGAGGGGAGGAAGGAGAGGAAGAAAAAGAAGGGGAGAAAGGGGAAGAAGAAGAAGTGGAGGTTAGAGATAAAGCAGAAAAAAGAATAAAAAGAGAAAGAAGTAAAGGAACAAAAAGAGGGAGAATGAGAGGAAGAAGAGAAGCACGATGAAGAGGATGAAGAGGAAGAATAAGAAGAGGAGGAAGGAGAGGAAGAAGAAGAAAGGGAGAAAGGAGAAGAAGTGGAGGTAAGAGAAAAAGCAAAAAAAAAGAATAAAAAGAGAAAGAAGAAAAGGAATAAGAAGAGGGAGAATGAGAGGAAGAAGAGAAACACGATGAAGAGGATGAAGAGGAAGAATAAGGAGGGGAGGAAGGAGAGGAAGAAGAAGAAGTGGTGGTAAGAGAAAAACCAAAAAAAAAACGAATAAAAAGAAATAAAAGAATATGGAATACGTTATTTTCCAAATTCACTTTTATTTTGGAAAATCGTACCCCTAATAATTACTCATTATCTCTCCTCTACTTATCAACTTTCTTCACTTGATCTCATTAGCATGACTAATGACAGCGATTATTAACTTTCACATTTTTTCCACAATACCAGCCTGTATAATGTGTACATATGCACAGCCATTTATGCACAATTTTTCTTACCTTCGCCATCTACCACCACCGAGAGCGCGTCAACCGTTAACTGCTCGTCTAAGCTGCAAGCAAAGCACTAGGTTATGGCAGCAGTTTTTTAAATGACGTCTAGACATTTTGCATGTTGTCGCCAATTGCAATTTTCATTTACCCATATTTAACGTAATCTACTCTTAACTTGTATGTTCATACATACCATACATACATACGTCTACATGTGTTGTTGTGCAAAAGTCGCCAAACTCTTTCGAATTAATACTTTTGACATTTGATTTTCGTTTAGTTTAAGCTGCCTTTCTTGGGTTGGTCACAACATTTCTCTTTAAGCATTGCGAAGGAGGAATAAAAGAAATAATAAAAAAGGAAAAAAAAAAAACAAAATAAACGAGTGGTAGTTAAGGAAGTTTGTAAGCAAAAACCGTTATTACCAAAAGCGAATTGGAAGTTGCAAAATGATAATTAAAACATGCAAACCCAACATAACAACGAACACTTCCGTTTCCGCTGCGTAATCACCACGATAATATACTTGTACTTGAGTATTTAACTACACATGTAGAGGGTCTTTTTTTTGTGGACGTGTGGTGTACGATGAGGCAAGGCTTTTTTAGGAGCTGGTGTTTTTGACAAGTATTACTTGATTTATACTCAGTTTGGCTTGCCATTTCATAATGAATAGACTAGCTCTGGAATAGCGTTTGCAACTCGTGCATATTTATTCCCAAAATAATGGTTCAGTCGTCATAATCTTTTAGCAGAGTCGGTATTTCGAGCAACCACGGATTGGTTTCGCACCACGTTTACTCTGGTGGATAATGTGCATCCTCCTCCGTAGACGCTACTGCCGATGTGGGGCAAAGTATCGAGGAAGACCGGAATGAGTACAAGAGTCATCGCGCGCAACAATTGGTGCTGTGACCATGACTTTGTGGAAGTTTTTGCAGTAGAATCATGGTTTACGGGCTTCCAAAATCCGACTCGTGCAAGGATTGAAGCCGAAATACTATTAAGCACGTCGGACATTCGGTAAATCGGACGAAATCGATCCCGATTTTCACAAGACAATTTTGTTCAGCAAAGAAGTTCATTTTTGATTACATTAATATACAAAATTGTTGTATTTGGAGTGATGATAATCCACAAGTCATTGTTGAGAAACCGTGACATCCTCAAAATGGTCACTGTTTGGTGAACTCTATGGGAAGACGCAGCCATTAGTACAGATTTCTTCAAATATGAACTCGGCTCCTGTATTCCAGTCAATGGGGAATGCTATAGAGTCATAATTAGTGACTTTTTCGTGGAGGAGGATTACAAATATTTTGAATAGCTTGACATTTAACAAGTAAACATTACGCCAATAATAAAAATAATGCTCCAGCAACGCGTTAAAATTTACTATAAAAATTTCATCGAAAAATCAGACTGCTGAGTCCCATTTCCACCTCGATGGCTATGTCAATAAATAACACCGTCGCATCTGGTCCAAGATTTTTTGCTGAAAAGCCTCTCCATCCTCAACGTGTAACTGTGATTTAACACCTTGCGCTTTTTTTTCTTTGGGACCACGTGAATTATAAGGTCAAGGTCGATACAACACCTCAAAGATGGAATTCGTAAAGCTATTGAGGTCATACAGCCATTTTGCTATTTGGTGATGGAAAATTTCATAAAAAGTATACCGTACTGTCAGGGTGGCCGTGGCGGCCACTTGACAGATATTGTTTTCCATTATTAATGGCTTATCTTCATCTTTTCTTTGAATATCAAAATAACACCTCTTATTGGAAAACCCTGTATAAAGCCCCTTGTCTAGGCAGTTAAGTCCGAGATGGTTTACACCTTACGAAGAGAATATTGGGCGCGTTATTCTTGACGTACGGCAACAATTGCCGCAAAAAGTGGTCAAAAAATGGGAGTTCGACACAGCTTCGACGGTCACTTGCCGGAAATTATTTTGAAATCATAATATTTAACCCGTCATAATATTAAACAATAAAGCAAAATTCTTGGCCATGATATTAAAAATGGAATTAGAATAAAAAATCGAGTTCAATTTTTTTTTCATCACAAAAAAATTGTCAAAGACAAACTTTTAGCGCGAATAAACACGTTTTCAGCGCCGTATAGTATGATATAATCCGACACGTAACACTAGTACTATGGACAATAACGCCATCTCTTAGATAAAAACCGAAAAAAATTTTTACTTTACCTAATATTATATATATACCAGGGTGTGTTGAAGTTTGCCGGTTTTACTAATAGATGTCGCTAGCAATATGTATAAATTTCTATGATTTGGTATGTATGTAATTTTTTTCTATTGAAATTAACCTACAAAAATACGCAAGTCACAAAATAATAGCGTCATATTTTTTTACCTCAGTGAATATGTCGAGTTTTGTTCCAAGTAAATCGCATTTGTGGCATTCGTAGCTTTTCTTATTTCATCAAAAGAAAAAAGCAGCTGAAGTTCACCGGTTGCTGGTAGAAACTTATGGTGAACATGCTCCAGTGATTAGAACATGTGAGACATGGTTTCGTCAATTTAAAAGTGGAGATTTCGATTTGACAGACAATGAACATCCTGGTGCAGCGAAAAAGTTCGAAGACGAGGAATTGCAGGCGTTATTGGATGTTGATCCAACTCAATCGCAACTAAAATTGGCAGAAACACTACATGTGACTCGAGGAGCAATTTGCTAACGTTTAAAAGCCATGGGAAAGATCCAGAAGTATGGAAAATGGGTGCCACACCAGTTGAACGATAGACAAATGGAAAATCGAAAAACCGTTTGTGAAATGCTGCTTCAACGATTCGAAAGGAGATCTTTTCTGCATCGAATTGTCACGGCGGACGAAAAATGGATTTATTTTGAGAAGCTGGCCCATCGACTGCAAGGCCAAATCGTTTTGGCCGTAAGACAATGCACTGTGTTTGGTGGGACCAGTGTGGTGTGGTGCACTACGAGTTGTTAGTTAAAACCTGGTGAAACGGTGAACATGGATCGCTACCGACAACAAATGATCAATTTGAATCATGCGTTCATCGATAATCGAAAAACGGTCGGAATGGGCCCGAAGACATGGCAAAGTTATCTTGCAACATGACAACGCGCCGTCTCATACCGCTAAACTGGTGAAAGACACATTAAAAACACTTAATTGGGAAATATTATCGCATCCGCCGTACTCTCCAGACCTCGCCCCGTCCGACTATCACCTTTTCGCATCGAAGGGACACTCCCTTGCAGAGCAGTGCTTCGCTAATTTTGAAGAAGTCGAAAAATGACTCGTCGAATGGTTTGCCTCGAAAGAGAAAAAAATTTTTTGAAATGGTATCCATAATTTGCCTGAGATTTCTCTGAAAATTAAGTATTTTCTTCATCGAAAAAACCGGCAAATTTCAACTAACACACCTGGTACAGTTCTTGATATGCAGACAAAAGTACAAACGCACAAATGTTTACATTAAATACTTCAAAAGGATAACGGACAACAGACAGGTGAAGTGGTAAGCACATCAATACGTACATATATATGTACATATGTCTACATGTAAGAGTGTGCATAGATACATACATATGTACATCACACATACGGTGCCCATATATCACATACGCGAGTTTGTGCAGATTATTTCAGCTGATACGTGAAATAGCGCAATCAAAGTTAAAAGTTTGTTTTCAAAACTATTTTCCACTTGCAAATAATAGACATGGCAACATCCTGAATAAAACAACCGGTACGCCATTCAATTCAATAAGCACTCTTCTGATGCGCCTTTTCAATGCGATATGTCTACACTGTATTTGTGTGCCTTCTATATATACACACACAAACTTATGTATATATACGTATGTGCAGTTGCATTCACTTTATAATATATATTTATCTACAAGTATTTATATAAACATATATAAATATATTTAGACTCGCTTGGTGCAAGACTCCTTTGTGTTGCCACAAAAAGGCACCCAAACGCAATGTTTTCTTCTATTACATATTCTCTTGCTTCCCTCTTAACTTTTGTATAGGAGCAGTACTTGCGTCGTTACTTTTTCGTTACAAATTTTGAATACACACTTAAAACTTTGTATTTATTGGATATACATATATGTGTGTGTGTGCGACTTATGATATATGTATTTAGAATAAGTGTGTGGGGTTATCCATTTCGTGGTTTCAATGGTACAGTGTACAGCTGTATTTTGACATCTGTCAAACTTAATTGAAAAACCAAAAATAGCTTAACAACCGCACAACAACAATTCTTCCTCGAACTTCAGGAATAGATTATGGTGTAAATAATCATCCAACTACTCAAGTAATTAGTAAAATTTTAAAGGAAGTTGAAAAGATTGTATCGGTTAAAGATGTAGTAAGGCCCGTGCAATACCGTTTTATTCGTTCCTCCTCAAATATCGCTACTGTACACGTATGTGAAAGTGTAGCCGAAGATCCGAATGTGTCTATTTCTCGACGTTTTCAAGAACTGATACTGTCTAACGGCACATTGTGGCGTATTCTGCACTTGAACTTACACCTACATTCGTACGAATATAAGGTCCAGCTTACACCAAAACTGAAGCCGGTCAACCATCCAGAATGCCGTACATTCGTCGATTGAGTGCTTAAAAAACAAGCAGTGGACGGCGATCTTTCGAACAAAATTTTCTTCAGCGACGGATCACATTTCTTACTCGGATGATACGTAAAAAGCTAAATTGTCACATTTGGGACTCCGAGAATCCTTAAATAATTGAAGAGAGGCCATTGCCTCTTTGTTCCGGAGGTGTAAATGTACCTTACTTCTTTAAAAACGAGAACGACGAGATTGTCACTGGTGGTAAGAAAACCGATTATTGTTGGGCTGCAATTGAAGAACACGGCTTGGACAATATGTGGTTTCAACCAAGGTGGTGCCACAAGCCACACAAGCCGAGTGAATATGGCTTTCTTGCGAGAGAAATTACCCTGCCGCATAAAAAAAGTACAATAATTACATAAAAGAAAATTTTTTAAATGCATTTTATTTACTTTTATTTTTGAAACCTGAAAATGAATAACCCTGTACATATAAGAAATTTACATTTTTTTTAAGTTAAAAAATAATTGAAAATAAGTAAAAAACAATCTTTCTTCGACAACGGACGAAAGGCTGTTTTACGTTTATTTTTCATCATATCGTATAATACAGCGCCAAAATGTAGGCAATGTTTCTTATATTTCCTGCATATAGGGATTTTAGGTCTTCTAAAAACCAAATGTTTTATTTCAAACTGTAAAAAATAGTGTTTAAGCAATTTTGTGTTTGCAAAGACAAATCTTCTTGCTTAAATATCTTTGCGACGAAATGTTGGCAATATTTGGCATTTTTCTATTTAACGTAAAAAATGTAAGGACTTTTGGAATTACATTATAAGTAGGTTTAATCAAAATTAGTCAGCTTTGTGTTGTGTTGTCGTCAATTGCAGTCGAAGAAAATAATGGCGTGCGCGACGAAGCTATAATTCGATGGTTTCGATAATAATGTATTCAAAATTCTCTGAAAAATAGGTTATTTTCAAAAATTGTTGCTCAAGTTGAAATAATATTAAAGTCTTGAAGGGCTCTTTAATATCTTCAATCAACTCAAGTTGGGTACCACGAAGTGGTAATCTGAGTTTTAGAAAGAGAAAATAAGTCATCTGGAGCCATATTAAGTGAAAATGATGGCTTTTCGATTATACTTGTTGAATTGTTGAACAGAAGCTCGTTCAATATGATAATCTTTTGAGATGTTGTATTATTGTCTTGAAAAATGCATAAACTTTCTTTGCACAAATTTGTATTTCTTTCAAAAAGTTGCTTTCCAGATTCTAGATTTTACGTAAGGATCTTAGTTTGTATGCTTTCAAAATCTAACTCGTGCAAGATTTGAAGCTGAAGGACCATCTTTCTAATGTTACTCCTTGGCAGAAAATATTTCGCGTGTTATTGCTTATACCTATACGAACCCAATTGCTGCAAAATGTGGGTCTTTGGCTGGAATTCATTCGAGCCAACTGCAGCCGTCGATCTTTTTGTCGACTTTCAAGCAGCCTTATACGGCTGTGTAAGCTGACGCTGGACAACACCAAAAGCGCAAACGAGGTTACAGACAGTGTGACTCTTTATATTATGACTTCTTTAATTTGTTGCTGAAGATAATAATAAGGGCTGTGGAGCTGAATAGAAAGTGCATAAGTGCTCAAAAACCGCGCCAGGATTTCTGCTTTCTCCAGTCTTCTTAAGGAAACGAAGGATATTGGGCAATACGAAATACCTCCTGTCATTAAACAAACGGTCATTGCATTCACGACTCACAAAAATGCCAGCCAGGAAACCCAGCGCAGGTACTACTTTGGACTGAGTAGGTAATTAGAAAGTAAAGTTCTCTCTCGCCGAACAAAAATCAAACTCTGAAAGTCCCTCAGCCTTCCCGTTATGCTATATGGTGCGGAGGCATTGACGATGACAACATCTGATGAGGCGGTGTAAGGAGTTTTAGAGTGAAAGGTTTTGCGTAAGATTTTTGGCCTATACCATACATGTTAAGAATGAAGAGATGTATGAGATATATAGGGACAATAGTTCAGCGGGTTAAGAGACATTGCACAGTTCATGTGGACCAGATCGATAAGAATACTCCGCCGGTGAAAGCGGAAATACCAGAAAGGGAGGGACCTGGCTGTACTTGGTATCTCCAAACAGTGAAAAGAAGAAATGAATGACGCAATGTTGTTAAATCGGCTAAAATCGCAAAAGTGGTGTCTACGCCAGTAAAGAAGAAGAAGAACCGCGGCCGTTTTATTTTATCTTGAAAACCACATGTCTAGAAAAACACCCTTTATAAATTAGAATGTTTGATGATATGTTAATAATAAATGTTATCATGACTTTAACTTTTGACCCTTATCCTCTGCGATCCCCACCAAGATGCCCTTTAAATGGCAAAACCAAAAAGTAATGTCTTCGAACCACATTTTAAGGCAAATAAAATATTCATAAAGGAAAATTTACATACTCCCCATATCGTACACTTGCACATTTTAACACTCAGCATAAATTTCCGAAGCATGACGACCTTTCAATACACCATTCGTGGTTGATTTTAACTAATAGCCGTCAATGCAAGGCAAAACAAAGTTGCTCACATTAACAGTGTAAGCTTAAGAAAACCCAAAATCCACTTTAAATCATCAAAAGGCTAAGTGCGGAAGAGTGAATCAGCAGTCAACCTATGTAAGTATCTCACCTGCGAGTGAAAGTTCGGTGAAGTTCAGTTAAATAGAGTGATAAAATGCATGAATATGTTTAGTTGAGATGAGACTCAGACTCAAGATGATGGAAAATTATGCAAAATCCTTAAATTAGCTGTGGTTTGAAGTTCCTTTTTCACTTTTCCTTATTGGCTCGTCATTTCAGGTTCATTAAGCGCCGCCAATCTTTATGAGTAAGCCACTAAAAAGGAAATTTGAATAATCTCAATCACAGAATGGTCGTACATCAATGCAAGCAACGCAACGCAGACAGAGACAGTAAGCAGTAAAGAGCGGCCTAATAAATTACTAAAGCGAGACATGGAATGACTGTCTTTACTCTGCGACGCGTACCAAAAAAACTTTCACTTTCTGCACAAAAAAAAGCGGCAGAAAAAAAAATAATAATAAATTCCAGAAGCAATGAAGTGTAAAAAATTATTTTTATTTTTGAGCGAAAAAGATAAAAAAAGAATACAAACGTAGACATTTTCACTGCCTGAAAGCTGAAAGGGAGAACCGAAATGATTTTTTGATCTTTTATACACGATGCTACTGACTTGTCTGTCCAAAAACCATTTACTTACTCACTCACTAGCGCACATTCACCCTCCCCTTTTTCCCTTTATCACTCTCTCTCTCCTTTCTCTCGGTGGTACTACCCACTCACTGTCCATTGCTGTGTGGCATCAATGAAAAATTTCCACATGAATTGCCATCAACTTCATATTAACCAACAAACTTTTGACCTTTGCCGCTCACACTCCGCACGTCACACGCCGCACTCTCGTTCTATCTCCAAAATATCACTCTCATACTCATAATATGTATGCAGATAGGCCCGTATTGAGAGTGAAGTCAGTAGTGCAGCAGTATTGCTGCTTACACTACATACATACATACAAACATACACTTACATAGCCATATTCGTGCATTTATTGAATTGAAATCCTTTCCGAAATCAAACATTCGAATATCCGGCCACAAATGCCAACTGACTGCCAGCCACCCACCCAGCTACCCAACCACCCAGCTAGCTAGACGTCTAATATAAACACGTTACATACCAACAGACAATAAAATTGCACTGTTTCTCCCGTCATTCCATTTACGGTTGAAACAAGTTAGAATCAAAATTGAATTTGAGTTCATCAACGAATCCGCTAATAAAGAGTAAAGGGTGCTTGCTGCCGCATAGCATGCTAGGTCGTGTTGTGAGCGAGGGAAGTTTGGTTGACGTGCGTTCAAAGGTTATTGCAATGTTTGCTGTGATTTATTATTGGTATATTGCCTGGTTGGTGACAGTGAGCGCCAACAAGAAGTGAGATTGGCAGTGAAATATTTCGATATTTGCTTGCGTTTTCTTGAAAGTTTGGCAACAGTTAACGCAATGCCATCTCAGCACGTTGGGTATATGTGACATTGTTGTTGTCGCAACGTCTCGTGAAGTAATAAGTTTTTTTTTTGATGATTAGGACAAGTGAAGTTCGGCATCTTTCTAATGGAGCACCTTTGTATTATTCAAAAAGAGTTGCCTGGTTTGTTGAAAGGGGAGGTTGAGGAGCAGACCGTAGGGACCATTCATTCGCCATGGATAGTAACAAGTTGTAATCACTTGTTGAGAAATCAGGACTATAAAGTGGATGCATACCTCTGGCAAGTCACTAGCGATATGTGTGGTCTGGCCAAAGCTGTGGACTTCTGGGCGATTGCTAGCTTTAGACGGCCCAATTGCTAACAGTACTGGTGCGAATTAAGTGTTTAGACTTTGGCCGTAGGGTAGCGGCTCATTGTGTATGATTTCCTTACTAATCCATCAACCAACCTTTCGTTCGATTTTCAATAAGAATTTGGCCAATTAATGTATAGAGTAACCTTCCAAGTGCTTCTCCCTTGTACTACCTTCCTTGTAATTGTGGACGGACGTTCTTTGGCCTATAGAAGATTTCATCTAGCGACTGTGTTTCAGAGTATACTGAATTTATGGTGGAAAAATTTCTCAAGCCTGTTGAGTGGCAGTGAAAACGGCACACCTGGAGATGGCGAATGCGTTTCCCAGTCGATAACGACAGAACAAATTCCGAATTTCGAAGAGCAATTGCTCGCCTGAAGAATTATAAAGTGGCGCGGGAGCTGATGAGTTACTGGCAGAGCTGCCAAAGTCTTATCTAGCGTGCTAAGGGAAGGCTAAAGCCCACGGTCAACGAACTGTTTGGACATTATCAGTCTAACTTTAGGCCTGGAAAATCCACAATTGACCTGTGAGAAAAGGAATAGCCAATTGAGACGTTGAATTTTTCATTTTTCATGACGCTTCAAGGTTACAAGAAATTAAAACATTTTATAATATCCAGGAAACTATTCGCAATTGCATAATTACGACATGCGGAAGCGATAAAGGTGTCTAACCAATGGCTAAGTTGCAGGCGCTTGTGATTAACCAACCAACCATAGAATTTACACACATTACCTCTTCGGCGATCTGAGCGTGTAAACCGAATTTGAACATCACAAACGTTTTGTCAGGAATCGAAAGAAGCTCTAAGAGCGTACGAGGTTTCAGGCAAGGTGTCGTTTTATGGTATGACTTCTTTAACTCTACAACTGTTAGTGTGTGTCGATTGTATTGACATCTTTGGCCTTAACAACCGCACCGATAGTTCTGCTTTCTCCAGACTGGAGAAGGAAGCGAGACGAGCGAGGTATTGAGGGAGGAGAAGATGAATTGTCTTCTGCCATCAAACAGACAATTAGCATATTTGCACAGAATCACTCCTGCCAAAACGTGCTAATTTGGACTAAGTAGGCAATTGAGCAGTAAGGTACTCTCTCGAGGAACCAAAATCAAAATCAAAAAACGCTCATCATTCCCGTCCCACTTTATGGCGCACAAGCGTCGATTATGCCGACATCTATTAAGTCGAAAGGAAGGCCGTTGCCGATGGAACGATGAGTTTTACGAGAAATACGGCGACATTCGGCATAGTTCAGTGGTTCGAATGGATGAGTACACTCTAGTTCTGAGAGTATCCAATGCAGTAATCGTTGGTGGAAGCAGATGCAGAAGATCTCCACTCTGTTGGAAAGATTAGGTGAAAAACGACCCGACTATACTTAGCATTTCCTGCTTTCGATGCATTAAAATTAAAAAAAAAAAAGACTTTCGAAAACCAAATTTTATTCAGCAGAACTCTGCGTTCACAGTTTTATATTAAAGGATTTAGGGTCACAGCTCTGTTCGTAGCTTAGAATTAATTGAAATTAGAAAAAAATATTCTTACGTGGAATATTATAAATTTTTCTCTATAAACCTAAAGACAAAATGAGTGCCAAACATTTGATTTCTGTAAATATTTAATCATTGAGACATTCATCACGGCAAACTTCATTATAAACGCACTCATCATTGAGCTTTCGAATAGACAGAACTTCTTTTTTTTTATTTGCTTTCAAAATAAATCGCTTACAATATTTCTCTGATATTTCGTATTTGAGAGCGGGGAAAAAATCTATCAAAAATTTCATTAGACCTTTTGTTGGCAGACAAAAAATTAAATTTTTAAGAAAAAAAAAAAAAAAAAAAATTGGAGCAACGCCCGTTTCTAACTGACTAGCTGCAGTGACACCGCCTCTGGCAGGGAGTTAACAAAAGGTAAAAACACAAAAAAATAAAAAAATAATAGCAAAAGCACATACAGCAAATGAAGGAATCTGTATGCAAACAAAACATTTTATACACACACATACATACACATCTAATGGTAAATACAGGCAAATCCTGCATCGTATTTAGTATATATGTATAAGCAAATGTAAGGATATTTAACTGCACGTTAACACATACACGTATATATATATGTATATGAAAGTCCAAAGCCGACTACGCAAAGTTATTATTCTCACACACTGGTCTCCCCCCTCCCCCCTCGTTATCGGATGGTAAGTTATTGAGCGTCGCTAAAAGCGCTGATTTACTTCATTATTGTCCGTGTCTGGGAATTGGATTTACTGCCACAACTCAACTCAATATACAATATTTTCAGGTATTGCTGTTATCCTGGCGCCTTGCACCTTCACAACCGCGCATTTGCTCCTGTCGTCACCACTCCTGCTTGATCAAGTGTGTTACGCTTCAGTGCATTTCATTTGCAGCGAAAATTTATGCAAAGTTTTCAATTATGATTGTCGATATTTTTGCGCTTTGAGCATAACCTGTGGCGTTGCCATGCACAAAGAAATGTACATATGTATGTATATGTATGGAAGTTAACTCACCACGATATCGTTTCGTTATTGGTGTTTGAGAAGAGTTTTCGGTAATTTACTTTCAGTTCGAAAATTGTTTTAAAGTGTCGACTGAAGTGTGCACTTCTGAGCTCAATTAAAATGTAATTTTGTATTTATTCGGCTGAAAATTTATATTAAATTTTTTCTTAATATAAAAAAAAATAAGACAAAAAAAAATAAGAAAAATAAACTTCCCTGATTAAATACCCGCCGTGCGTTGACTACCACTACCACCCGGTGCTTAAATATTAAAAATCTGCAAAATATTTCTAAGCTTCAAGTCGAATTTCAGTTATGAAATTCGGTAGAAATATTTTTTTTAAATAATTAAAATTATAGTTCAATTATTAAACTAAGTAATTAAAATTTTCGTCTTTAAAAGCATATTTCTGTCGTAATTAAGAGTAAGAAAAAGCTCTATTACTTTCTAAAAAAAAAAATATTTTTAAAATTAATGCTGAATACTAAAAAAAAGTTCAGATGTGGAAAAATTAAATATTTTAGGTAAATTTTATTTATATATATTTTATAATATTTAATATATTAATTATTTTACTTTACTCTATTAAATTTTGTTTTACCAACTTTTTCATTTCATTTTACTATATTTTAATTAAATTAAATTAAATTAATTTTATTTTATTGTAATGAAGTTTAATTCATTTTATTTTCATTTTATGTATTTATTTTATTTATTTATTTTATTTTATTGTAAATAATTTTATATTTTATAATTTTTTTTATTTCAGTTTGGTTTATTTAATAAAATATTCTTTTTAAATTTTTATTATTTCATTTTATTCTATTTTAATTTACTTAACTTTTAAGTATCTTATTTTATTGCAATCAAATATATTTCACTTTATTTTATTATTAGTTTTATTGAATTTTGATAAATTTTAAGTTATTTTATTTTATTTCTTCATAATTATTGTTTAAATTTATTTATTTATTTATTTTTTCAATTATTCTGTCTTATTTTATAATATTTTATTTACTTTGATTAATTTTATTTTTTTTAGCTCATTAATTTGTTTAAATTATTTTTTTTATAATTTAATTTAATTTGTTTAAATAATTTTTTTTATAATTCAATTTAATTTATTATATTATTTATTATTTAAGTTTTTTAAGTTCTGTTTTTATAAATTAATTTAATTTATTCTTTTATTTATTATGTTTGTTTTTTCTTTTTATACGAACATATTTTATTTTGTTTATTCTATTAAAATTAGTATAAAAATGTTTAAAATAAGATAACAAACGTACAAGTTTAACTTACAACACAAATTGTTAACCGCTAGGCAGAAAGAAACCATTTCGTTACCTGAAAATAAAGGAATAAAAAGATTAATTAGTCGATATATATATATTTTTTAATATATTAGGTGCAGTAAAAAGAAATTTATTATTTTTGCATAATATTTAATAATTTAATTTTTTCTTTTCGTATCCAGCTTTATTCAAATGGTTCCAAACGGTTTTTCGTGCAATATTTAGCTCTTGGGCAATCGATTTTATCGACATTTTCGACAATTGGCCTTCCATTCCGTGAAGCATAATTTACATCAAACTTGCCGGAGTGAAACCAAAATTGTGCAGTATCAAGACCATAAACGCTTTTCACATTTTCAGCCGCCTAAGTTTTCGCCCTTATCGAAGAAAAACTGTACAATATAGCGTATTATATCTTTGCTAGTGCCCATTTTTGATGCACGCTCAAACAAAACTGATTCAATCAATCACAAAACTGTTCTTCTTCTTTATTGGCGTTGGCACCGCTTACGCGATTATAGCCGAAGCAATTACAGCGCGCCATTCATCTTTTCTTTTCGCTGTTTGGCGCCAGTTGGGAATACCAAGTGAGGCCAGGTCACTCTCCACTTGATCTTTCCAACGGAGTGGAGGTCTTCCTCTTCCTCTGCTTCCACCAGCGGGTACTGCATCAAATACTTTCAAAGCTGGAGTGTTTTCATCCATTCGGACGACATGGCCTAGCCAGCGTAGCCGCTGTCTCTTCATTCGCTGAACTATGTCAATATCGTCGTATAGCTCGTACAGCTCATCGTTCCATCGTCTGCGGTATTCGCCGTTGCTAATGCGCAAAGGACCATAAAAACTGTTAGAACTACTATTTTAATACAAAATGTCATCTTTCTAATGCCATTTATCAGAACCCGAACGAACTTATACAACGCGAGATACAGATAAATAACACCATCTATTGGAAAAATTATGGATTTCTTTTTGCTACACCTAATATAAAGGTATATTTTATACTTTTTTTTAAACAATAATATTGGGTTAAAGATTGTAGTACAAGAATAAGCTGTATTGTCCGTTAACGGGAGAGTAAATTATGTCTACCCTAGTATAAATAGTATTAGTTCGATGGGACAACTTTCAGAATATGTGAGGTCTGCTTAAAAAGTAGCTGGAAGTTTCCATAAAAATTTTATTTTATTGTAATGTAGTTTAATTCATTTTATTTATTTATTTTATTTATTTATTTTGTTTTATTATAAATAATTTTATATTTTATAATAATTTTTTTAGTTTGGTTTATTTAATAAAATATTCTTTTTAAATTTCTATTATTTCATTTTATTCTATTTTAATTTACTTAACTTTCAATTATCTTATTTTATTTCAATCAAATATATTTCACTTTATTTTATTTTATTTTGAGATTCCTCTGAAAATTAAGTGTTTTCTTTATCGGCAAATTTCAACTAACACCCCTGGTATGTGGGTTTTCTGAGTCTCAAATGTAGCAGTTTTGCTTGTTAACGTAGCCGCTGAGATCGAAACGAGCTTCACTGAAACATATGATTTTTCAGTAAATATTCTGATCAACTGCCAAGCAATCTTTAGCCTATTAAGGGAAGCGAAATTACATCCGCATCGCATCATGTGGTTTCAGTTCTCATACCAGTTGGACTTTATAAGTCTTCACACCGAAGTGTTTATGCAAAATCCTGTGCAAAATGTTTAATCCCTACGAACGATGCCGAGTTGAGGTTGATGGCGGTTCGAGCACACTTTGAGCAATATTCCCTCTGAGTCCGAAAAGGCTGGGTCAACTTACCGAACTTTTGTTAATCCCTTCGTATACCATATATTCAATGCTGCTTTATAACGTAATCCGTCCACTAATAAACCATGTGCAACACAAATAATTTTTTCTTGTTAATTAGATTAAACTTT
Organism: Ceratitis rosa; assembly: GCA_037013455.1. Taxonomy (NCBI): domain Eukaryota; kingdom Metazoa; phylum Arthropoda; class Insecta; order Diptera; family Tephritidae; genus Ceratitis; species Ceratitis rosa. Next base: position 8,573,520 of record JAWMAG010000020.1, on the reverse strand, counting down.
TCCTTCATCAAAACGTCGCACTCATCTTAAATGCAATTAAATACAAATGCCAAAAAAAAAAAAAATAATAATAAAAGTAAAATAATTAAAAAAAAGAAAACCCAAAAGTGTAAAAAAGAAGAAATTAATCTAAAACAATAACCAAAAATTTACTACGGCCGTATCCTTTTTGTTTTGGCTTACAAAGCTAACATTAAGCAGTGAATTTATGCTATTCTCCGCAACCACTCGACTCTATTACTGTCTTTTTGCAATCAATAAATCACATACATAAACACAGGCGGACAAACCACACACATACGTGTATAAGCATACACGAACTCCACGATGGATAATAAATATAAGTAGTCTGTAGTTGAACACAACAGAAATAAAACAAAAAAAAAAGAAAAAGACCATACGGTAAACAATAGAGAAAAGAGGGCAAACATGATAATTCGTACGTAAAATACTACAAGCCATTGTGGGATATAAAAATAATGTCACCAACGAAGCGAACACCAAGAATGATTACATGTTTTGCCAAAGGATAACCCCAAGGCAGGAGGGTTGCCAGGAGTGTGCTAAGTTCGCTGGGTCACCGAAGAGAAAAAAAGGGAGGGAGATGTAGAGATAGAGAAGGACAAAGAGAGCAGGTTCTGGGTTTTAAATGATTTTGCAACGTAGGCAAGCTTGGGTGAGGCAACCGCTAATGCTCAAGGGACTTTGTTTTTTTTGCAAATACGCAATTTTTTCCTCAACTTTGCTTCGGCATGTACACGTATGTGTTTGCGTATGAAACTTGTTGCCCGTGTAAGCACTTCCGACAATAATTGTCTGTTGTTTGTATTTGTATCTAAAAACTTTGGTATATATTTTCCACAAATTTGTTTGTTGACTCAATTTTTTTTTCGGTCCTGTTCCTATAACAGCACAAACATGCAGCCATAAAGGCTTGTTATGCCCTGGAGTTTTGGCAGGGGTAGAAATAGGAAGCAGGCGCAATAATAATATGCGTTTTCAAAGCAGTGACACAGGCAGTCGCTTAGATGGGCAGCTAACAGGTGACGCAGTGCGCCATGGAAGGCAATTTGCTGATGAAGCCGTAAAGAGCAAAATAAAAATGTCATTGGAAAAATAAAAATTCGTGCAGTGAAAAAAAAAATGGGAGACTGAAAATACCTTTTATAGGAAAACTAAGAAGAGAGAAAGAGCGCCTTGGCGATGGAAGGCGGGAGGAATGTGTAACGCGCTGCTAGCACAAAGCGAAAATCAACTTGTTGTTGTTGTTTTTGACAAACACAAACTCCAGCGAGTGGCTAATGTCGCCAATTTCAGCAAATATTATTTTTTCCTATTATTGTATCCTTTCGAGACTGAAAAAATGCACACAAATGAATATATGTATGTACAAACATGCGCCTTCCTCCATATCACTCCACCCACACATGATTTTTTTTTCCTTATATGAACTTGACCGTTTTTCATGGAATTTTCCCAATCTCCTATGCCCAAACCAATCACTTTGGTATTTTATGGTTCGATTGGAAGTCAGCGAACAAAAGGCATATAAAGATTTCGAAAGTGTGTGTATGTGTTCATGTGTATGTGTATGTAACGGCTGCTGTGCCCAGTGTCTGCCTTGTGTGTATCGAGGCTTAAATAAATATACTACACGCTTGGGAGTTTCAAAAAAACAGTTGCAAACAAATTGCCAACATTTGAGTTTCGTTGAGTACGATAAAATTGAAATAAAATTATCAAATTGTTTCAAATGTATAGTTTAACGGTTGAAAGGAAAGTAATCAATGATAAGATGGGAGCGGGAGAAAGAAGAAGTAAAAAATTGAAAATAAATAAATGAGTCAGAATGGTTTTAAATATATATAACTAAGCAAAGGCAATTCCCTTGCCCACCCGGGCTTTGAAATCGCCAAGCAGGATTTTGATATCGTAGTGGGGATAGCCTCGCGTTCCAAGCGATCTTAGAAGGTGAGTTTGGTAATATCTCTTCCATTGTGCTGTGGGCAAACTTCGTTCTTGAAGCGCTTTGTTTTGATGCCGATTGTGGCGAGAGGTTCCTCTAGGTGACTGAGTCTCCCTCCCACTACGATGACCACGGTAATAAAATTCACAAGGACCTATCTTTTTCCATTATTCCATTCATTGGATCTCTTGGACGTCGCTGATGGTAACTTTCGGGTCTTTCAGAGAACCATAGCCGTTTAAGGCAGTAGTCTGCTTTAAAGGTTTCAAAAACTATCCAAGAATATGTTTTCAAAATCTCAGTGGCTAATTCGATATATTTTAGAAGCTGGAGCAGTTTTAATGCTTCGCAAAAATTTGGAATTTTCTAACTTCTTCGAGAAGAGGCACTCATAAAAATTACAAAAAAAAAAAAAAAAAAATTGTTCGACAGTTTCAGATGCTTCACACGACCTCCATCACCGGCACCCTTTTTTCACGAGTTCTGAAGGCAGGCGCTTCAGAAAACCAATCGCAACATTGGAAAATTCCAATATTTTTTGATACCAAAAATTGTTTTTTTGAAGCTTAAATATAGTAAATTATTCTCTAAAAATTTCGTTTACCGAAAAAGTTTCCTTCTTTTTCAAAAAAAAAAGCCGAAAAACGCTTTTCTTTCGGGTTCTAAAGGAGACCGTTTAACCGTTTCGAGACTGCTGGGATGTTTTTATCCCAATATATGTGTATCTTAAAAATGCTGACTTGGAATTTACCATATGAAATTGGTTCAAACAGATCCCAACACGTTCTTTAGGCTTATGTAGTTGCATTGTTGACAGTTTATGAGGGTAAAAACTTTCAATTTTTTTTGACAGAAAGCATTTTGTTACCACGTGGTTTTGTGTTGTGAAATTTTCTTCCAACAATGGTAAAGAGCTGAGAGTTAAAAGATATATCACAAATGATGAAGTCAAGAAAGCAGCCTCGGCGTGTTTTGAGGATTAAGAGGGAGGGTATATATAATTTAATTGAAATATTTGAAAACCATATATGACTTGTAGGTCCCTGGAATGGGGGTCCGCGTAGAATGCTTCCTCTTAAGTCGCTTTATGGTTAATTTGTTGATCGAACTGAAAATTTTTGACAGTGACACAAGGCACAACAACCGCAAGAGCTATCAAAAACAAGAAGTTGATAAAAAAACATTCTTCGAAATCATGCGAAAGTTCAAATTTCCAAATCATTTGCTAGAAAGTTTCCTATTTTGCTTAGCATTAAAGAGTTATAAGGTTTGCAGTAAAATAAAAAGAATAACCAAAAGTGTCCACTTGAACAGCACATACCTACATAAATAATTATTACACACGATTAATTTCAACTTAATTTAAACCCCTTCAAGTACAAAATATTTATATATACCACCCACCACAACATGTCCACATGTGGTCCTGGGTCGTTGCACGATTTTTACGATTTGTTTTTGATGCAAACAATTGCATGTCGAACACATAAATTGTCTGCGTGAAAATATACGCGTATGTATATAAATAACCATCTATATGTATGAATGTCAGCCTGCTTATTCATCAAATAAATTTTATTCGCTTTACTTTTCTGTGCTGCGGGTTTTGTGACAATCCATTTTAAAGCCAGCGACAATTGCCACCGCATGAATTGCGAAAATTGTTTTTATTGCAATTGACACAAAATGCGCTTTTCCGCAAATGAAACCCTCGTGCACAAAGTCGCATATACATAGGTATATCAAATAAATACCCTGCAGGGAAAAATACTGGTTGTTAACCAGTATCCCATTGGTTTGTATTTTTGCACTAACTACCTAACTAGTTCTTCTTCTATCTATTTTTCAAGTAAATAACAGTTTTTAACATGGCGTTGTCCTAAGAACTGTCAATTGTCTGACAATGCATCAGCTTTATACTAGTTGAATACTAGTTACATTAAAATTTAAATTTAGGTAAGCTGAATTTCTGAGAATAAAAATTAGTTTTTTGGCATTGAGATTCGAACCGTGAACCTCACGCACTGCAGCGATAGCCTCTAATCCTCAGCTATCATTACGATGGAACAATATACTATTGGCAAAAACTAGGGACAATCGATTTACACAGGCTCTGTTGCAGCCAATTCTTCAACCAACTAATTCGCCATAGACTGGAACAGATGGTAATCCCTTGGTAAGAGATTCGGACTAGAAGGTGGATACATAAAAACCTCTAAGAAGCTCTCGGAGCTTCGGGAGAGTCACTATCGATGAGTGTGAGGTCTGGTGTTGTCCTGATGAAACACGCTTCCCTTCTGTTGGCCAAAGCTGAGCGCTTCTGGGCGCTTCTGGGCGATTGCTTCCTTCAGACGATCTAGTTGCGGACAATACAGGTTCGAATCAATAGTTTGGATGTAGGAGAGCAGCCAATTGTGCATGATTCATTGCTAATACTACTAAAAGCACAGTAACATCTTTCTGGTTGCTGTAAGTTATCCACTTTTCATCATCAGTATCCATCCGTTTCAGAAGTGGATAGATTTTTGTTACGATTCAGCAGCGATTCGCGGATGGAAATGCGGTCCATAAGCTTTTTTCTCCTCAATTTATGTGGCACCTATACTTCGTGCCGCTGCGGTAGCCGACTGGCTAGCATTGCTTACTGGCATTCCGAAGACTCGGGTTTAAATTCTGGTGTCGTACTAGCATCTAAAAAGTTATAGAAAATTAATTAAAATAAAAAATTAAGTTAAATTTTCTAATAGCGGTCACCCCTAGGAAGGGAATGTCAACACTTGCGATTGTATTTCTGGCATGAAAAACCATCAGCCGTTCGGAGACGGCTTAGTATAAACAGTAGGTCCCTCAATTTGTTGGAAAAACATCAAGTCGCAAAACCACAAATTGGAGGAGGAGCTCGACCGAAAATCGCTTCAGCGGTTACAAAGCGTCAATTATTATTATTATTTATCGAGCTTCTATGTGTATCCAGCATCTTTCAAGTAGTTCCAAACTTTTTTGTGGGCAATCGAAACAGTGCTCGCATGACGGACAGTCCCAATGTTTTCGATTCGATTTTATCGACATTTTCGGCAATTAGCCTTCAACACCTTGGAACATTTTTTAAACCAAAATTACAGGTACAAAATTGACGAAACCAAAATTGTGCATGATTGACTGTTATAGTATCAGGATTGCAAAGATTAAACCCATTTTCAGAAGCCTGACTTGCGTTTTCACATGCGTAAGTCAGTTGCCTTTATCAAAGAAAAATTGTAGAACATAGAATATTTTCCTTTTGCTGTTGCCCATCTTTGCGCTCAAACACCACTGAGTTAAGTGATCAACACTTCTCCCATTATTTTTTTTTAGTAAAAAATGTCATCTTCCTAACGCCATCTACAGTAATCCAATCGCACTTATAGACCATCAGATACTCAACACTTGACGCATCTTTTGCAAAAATAATGTATTACTTTTTACTTGAACAGATATAACAACAACATACCATGGTTGCAATCATTATTACTACCGTTACTGCTGAATTAGTTTGCATATAACCAACAGAATTTTTGCTTACTAGTCTACCTCCTCCTTGCAGGGTACATACGTGTATGTAAGTGGATGGTGCATGTGTGTATGTAAATAGGTATATGAATGCCCAAGGCAGCAACCACCCATGTTTACATACATATTTTTTTGACATTTCTGGCAAGTGAGTTTGTATTTGTATTTGTCAAAATCGTTTTTCTTTCAATTTAAATGGCAATCAATTTTTTTTAGCTAAGCCAATGGTGCTCGCGCCAAAGCTGCTAACAATGATGGTGAATGGTTATTTTTTTTATTTTCCTTTTCAAAAGCTTAAGCACTGCAAACATTAATCAAATGATAGATAGGTATCGGTAAAAACCTTTTGGCGACATTAAAATGATGGCCAATTTATATTGATGAGTAGAAAAATTCGGGAGTGAGTCAAAGTGAATTGGCAAAAATAAATATCCCACTGGAGGGAGCGTTGTGGGGGTGTTAAATGGTTTTTGGCTAACTTTTATTTTCCCTCTTTTAGAAAAATTATTAATTTTATGAAGCTAGATATGCTGTAAAACCACTGAAGTAGGCTTTAAAAATTTTGCGAATAGTAGTTTCAAAATTGCTTTAGCCTGTAGGGGTAAGTTACCACAAACTCTATGTGACTTGATGCAGGGGACTCTTCGAGGAGTATTAAACCGTTGTGAACTTTGCGTCAACTCAAATAAGATGGAACAGGTCCTATTCATTAAGAGGCATAAAGTACCGACAATAAGCCAGTCAACTTTAAATGGGCTTGACTTAAGCCTCGGAATCAAGGAACAATTTTTGGCGTACTTTTGGATAATAAGTTGAATTAGAGAGTCAACAAGTAAGCAGATATGAGACGGCCGTGATTGCCCTCTATTTATACATGTAAAAGAGTCGTTCCTAAAAATGGAGTTTAAATCCTAAGATCTGTCACTGGATTTTTACAACTGTTGTGAGACGAATAATTTTATATGGGGTGGCTGTACGGTGGCCTGCGTTGGAAAAGGGCGACATACGATAAATTTCTAAATAGAATTCGAAGATCAAATGGGTCCTGAAATGTGATTTTCCATTATTTTACCATTAGATTTAATGGGGTTTCAGCTTTCAGCGGTAGCTATCTATGTCTATGGGAATAATCAACGATTTGTACACTCGACCATCTTAGAAAGATACAATTTAATACCAATTAGTAGAGACCCACTGCTGTTCAACCTTTGCTAGCAATAATTATATAACTCATATCCCTAAAAGGATACAGTAGCTTGGCTCGCTTAAATGGTAGATAGGAGATGATGGGTTCCTGATCGCAGGTACATAGAGGGAAATTGTAAGACGGGCGAGCTTGTTTGTCTAGGCATGGTCAAGCAGACTCTTTTCGACAAGGAACGTATTGGTTTGCTTACATGCTTTGCAGCATGTAAACTGCTCCTCAGAAACGTTACTTATGACCAGGCCGAATTAAGATGGAACCACACTGCTTTTTGCAGAATTCTAGACAAGCTTGGGATCGAAAAAGGTCACACGAAATATACTCTTCCAAAAGCGTGGAAGTACTATAAATTTCTAGCACTTGAAATGAGATCTCATTTTAACAGTATTTTAATATGATATAACTGTTATTTATCTACACGCCCTCTCACTTTTTCAGATAGCTTAAAAATTTGTGAAAAATGATTTAAATTTAAATATTTTGTTCTCTTCTTTTTATTATGATTTTTCGAAAATTTAAATCAACTTTTTCATCGTTAATTGCTTGTGCGTTCAATAATTTAGCATGCTGAAAACGATAAATAAAGTCAAATAAATAAGAATAAAATAAATACGTAAAAGAATGTATACACGTAAATGCAGAAAATTGCTATTTAATTTATTGCTGTAAAATATTCAGTCATAAAAAAGGGAAAAATGTCTTTTTTGCACACACCATTAATATTTCAGTCTGGGAAAATTAATTTAAAATGAAATAAAAATAAAAGATCCTCTTATTCAGCGTACAATAGAATAAAAGTCATATTACTTTTCAAATTTCTACTTTTATTGTAGTCTGTCTGATTAAAATTCAGTATGAACTACGCTGCTCAAACGGAAAATTCTGTTAAACAAATATACCACAAAAAAAAAAAATTAAAAATAAATGAACATATAAATATCCGTTACTGGCAAACAATTTGATTGCCAAAAAAATATTAACTGGCAGACAATTTTGGCTTAGCTGCTTGGTATGTTTTAACAATTTACACGTTCAAAGCGAAAAACTTACAATAACTAAAAAAATTAATTAAAGTAAAAAAAATAAAATTAAAATAAATAAATTAAGAAATTAAAAGAAACATAAGAATTTATAATAAAAAAAAATAAATAGAGTTAAATTAAAAAAAAGTAAATAATATAAAATAAAATAACATAAAATAAAAAGATTAGCTGAAATGAAAAAAAAAATAAAAAATAACATAAAACAACATAAATAAAAATAAAATAATATTAAATAAAAAAAATTAAAAAACTAAATAACGTAAAAAAAGTTAAAAAAGTAAAATTAAATAAAATAAAAAAATTAAATAAAAAAATAAAATACAATAAAATAAAATAAAATAAAATAAAATAAAATAAAATCAAATAAAATCAAATAAAATAAAATAAATTAAATAAATTAAAATAAAATAAAATAAAATAAAATAAATTAAAATAAAATAAAATAAAATAAAATAAAATAAAATAAAATAAAATAAAATAAAATAAAATAAAATAAAATAAAATAAAATAAAATAAAATAAAATAAAATAAAATAAAATAAAATAAAATAAAATAAAATAAAATAAAATAAAATAAAATAAAATAAAATAAAATAAAATAAAATAAAATAAAATAAAATAAAATAAAATAAAATAAAATAAAATAAAATAAAATAAAATAAAATAAAATAAAATAAAATAAAATAAAATAAAATAAAATAAAATAAAATAAAATAAAATAAAATAAAATAAAATAAAATAAAATAAAATAAAATAAAATAAAATAAAATAAAATAAAATAAAATAAAATAAAATAAAATAAAATAAAATAAAATAAAATAAAATAAAATAAAATAAAATAAAATAAAATAAAATAAAATAAAATAAAATAAAATAAAATAAAATAAAATAAAATAAAATAAAATAAAATAAAATAAAATAAAATAAAATAAAATAAAATAAAATAAAATAAAATAAAATAAAATAAAAGAAATAGAACCAATTGAGGTTATCTTGAAGTAATCCAAATGAATTTTGTAGATACTATACAAATGTGGAAGAAACTGGTGGCGGAGTTTTGAAGAAGACTCACTGCTTTATGCAAAACTCAATTAACAGGAAAATGGAACGAGATCAAGAGAAGAACTGATCAACTTTTGTATTATTACGAAAAAAAGTCGGAATATCCATGACGTTAAAATTGCACTTTATATATTAGGTAAAGTAAAAATTAAGTTCGGTTTTCATCTGAGAGATGGCGTTATTGTCCATAGTACTAGTGTTACGTGTCGCATCATGTCATACCATACGGCGCTGAAAACGTCTTTATTTGCGCTAAAAGATTGTCTTTGACAGTTTCTCGATTGATTGACTCAGTACGTTATGAGCGCTCGTCAAAGATAGAAACCAGCAAAGAGAAAATTCGCTATATTTTACAATTTTTCTTCGATCAAGGTGAAAAAACAGCCAAAGCGGCTGAAAAAATTAATTTAGTTTATAGACTCGATACTGTAAACGAACGTATAGCACAAAAGTGGTTTGCTGGGTTCTGTTCCGGTAATTTCGATGTCAAATATGCACCACGCGTCGGAGTCCTGTCGTCGAAAATTGCGATAAAATCATGGAAATAGTGGAAACAGATCGTCACGTGAGCACTTATTTAATTGCTGAGGAACTAAAGATAAGCCAGAAAACCGTTTGGAACCATTTACATAAAAAAAACCGAACGAACTTTTTACTTTACCTAATATTTTCATCTCGATGAATTTTTGCAACAATTGTCTCGAGAGTCGGACGAACAAGATGAGTGTTTTCACCAGATCACCAAACCAATGGAAAGGCGATGCAATGGGAAAAAACTGGATGCATTGCTTGCAGAAGTATGTTGATGGTCTTGCAAATTTGAACAGATATGAAGAAAACATGGATTAAGATATGCCAGCACATGTTTTTACTGACCCTGATACAGGTGATGATGATGATGATGATGATGAAAAACCACCTTTGTGCAGAATGAAGCTATCAAAAATATAGGCATAATAGGTGTAAAATGCACTGAATAATTGAAGGAAATAAAAGAAAAAAAAAACCAAACAGCTGAGACATTGGTCCAAAACGGTGAAAAATGGAAAAAATTGGCCAGTTTTTTCCTCTATTCAATACAACACAACAACTTTGCTTCAGATACCAAAACAATATTCCGACGGTTGACGAGATATGGTCACATCAATCCAAAATAAAATTGTGGATCAATATCAGAGATCAAAAATACCAAAAAATCAAAATCAAATTTCGATTTCAATTCTCCCTCCGTTGAGTATTTGTATGTTTTCTCTATGTGACCTTTAGATACGTGCCACTTTAACAAATTCTGCAACAAATATCTGTACTTCTGTACGAGAACTATTTGCAAAAAGTTAAATCAAACTAAACTTAAAACGAATTAAATATTTATGTAAACAAATATGCTATGCTTGCCATATGCAACAGTGCGAGGGGGAAGAATAAAAACAATCTCAGATACACAAGAGGCTTTGCCGGTTGTTTAGACGCCAAAGCTTATACATACAAATACAAAACAATACATAAATTTATTACACAAAAATAGATATATACATACATAGCCATTCACTTTACTGCTCTATATTTATCTGCAACCAAATATACGCCCATACATACATACACATATTGTACATATGTGCGCATGACCAAAATGCGCTTTCTACAATCTACGGCAACGTTTGCTGCTGACTTTGATATCTGAGTGCATGCATCTCAAATTGCACATACATATGAGTATGTATATATACAAATGTACATACATGCCACAAACATTCGTACAACAAGTCAGCTGCTTGCTCATTTCGTAGCTGCAACTGCTACTGCTTTTCAGTGTACAATTGAGACTTTCTGTAAATTGCATTTTATTTATTTTTATGTGATGACAGTTATAGTTTTTTTTTTGTTGTTTTATTGTTTTTGACTTCTGTTATGTACACACATTCAAATATAATATATGTATGTACACTCATACATATATAATATTTCTTTTCTATTTATTTTCGTTTGCAAAAATTTTGTTTGCTTTGCCTACATACGTGTATACATATGTACATGCTCAATTGCCACACTTGCCATAGGTATACACACGCTCGTTGTTATTGTTGTCTTTGCTGTTGAATATGAAATTCAATTAACCGTTTTGTTGAAATCAAAACTTGCATTTGCTGTAACTACAACTTGTCGGCCGCAATTCTGTTGAGTTGCAATAATAAATTACAACTGAAAATTGTCAAATAGACAACCGTTATGTAATATACATACACGTACATATATTTATATGCGTTGTTGTACTTGCCGTTGTTGGTACGTATATTAGAATTATTTTTAGACTTTTGCATAGACACAATAAGTAATTTGTTGTTTAGCCAACAGAGAAGGCAATTTTGCTTCTCTTGTCACATTCATTTAAAAATCAAATTTATTTTGGTATTGCAAATGTGTGTACATACATACATATGTACGTATATGTAAGTATGTACTTTGCCTAAGTTAAGCCCACGCAAGTGAAGAAAACTTTTGACTGCCATTCACCTGGGAGTGACGCGAAACGATTCTCTTACCAGGAGTGTTAGTTGAAGTTTGCCTGTTTTTTTGATAAAGAAAACACTTCATTTTCAGAGGAATCTCAAAATTTTTTTATTCAAAGTATTGACCATTGGTTTCTACACATTTCGCCCATCTCTCAGGCAAATTATGGATACCATTCCAAAAAAACTTTTTCTCTTTCGAGGCAAACCATTCGACGAGCCATTTTTCGACTTCTTCAAAATTAGCGAAGCACTGCTCTGCAAGGGAGTGTCCAATCGATGCGAAAAGGTGATAGTCGGATGGGGCGAGGTCTGGAGAGTACGGCGGGTGCGATAATATTTCCCAATTAAGTGTTTTTAATGTGTCTTTCACCAGTTTAGCGGTATGAGACGGCACAAGGCTGGAAGTACGTGAGTACTTTTAAATGTAGATAAAGATTCCGTTACAAGAGTATTCATCAAACTAAATGGCTGTCTTAGATTGAGCAAGACATGTGCGCAGTGTTCTAGATGCGCACACGCATCAAGTGCCTACCATCGACTCGGACCACTTTCTTTTCGATATTGAGAAATGGTGAATCCCCAATCGCCTATGAAGAGATTCGAATAGCGATCGTCCGTCTGAACACTAACAAATCTACGGAAGCTTATCGACTGAGTTAGTCAAAAATGGTGACGAAGAACCGAAAAAGTGCATACAACAGTTTCTTGGTCAAATTTGGTCGCATGAGTGCATGCTTGATGACTAGAAATTTACTCTGCCCAATCCATAGAAAGGGGAACCTCGGAATTTGTACAAATTTTTATAGGATTAGTCTTCTAAATATCATGCATAAAGTTCTATCAAGCGAATCCATGCCGCAAAAGTTAAACAGTTGTGCAGACTGAGAATGCCATCAAAAGGTTCCTCAGAATGAGAAACGACCACACCAAGTCTTTCAATACTACACGAGATTTCAGGCAAGTTCACAAGTCCTTATCGTTTTGCGGAAGATGTAATACGTCGACGAATACCGTAGTTAGGGGAACTTTAAGCTGAGGATGGATTTGGCTTGATTTGGTGTCTCCCACTGGCCCAGGAATGAAGAAAATACTGGCATAAGCGGTACCTACAAAGAAGCAGAAGGAGAAAAGGAAAAGACGAAGAGGAAGAAACAAGAAGAAGAAGGGAAAGAAGAAAAAGAATTGGAAGAAGAAGAAGAAGGAGAAAAGAGGAAGAAGAAGAATAAATAGAGAAAAAGAACAAAAAAAAAGAGGAAGATGAAAAAGAATAAGAACGAAAATTTTAAGATAAGAAGAGAAAGAAAAAAGAAGAATGAGAAAAAAACAAGAGCACAAAGAAAAAGGAATGAAAGAAGAGGAAGAAGAAGAAGAGGAGAGAGTGAAGAAATGGTGATGAAGAAGAAAAATATGAAGATGAAAAAATAAAAATAAGAATAAGAAAAAGGAAAAGAAAAAGAAGAAGTACAATAAGAGGTGAAAGACAATGAAGAAGAAGAGGAAGTATAAGAGGAGGAGAATGAAGAAGAAGAAGAATAAGAGGAGGAGAATGAAGAAGAAGAAGAAGAATAAGAGGAGGAGAATGAAGAAGAAGATAAAGAATAAGAGAAGGAGAATGAAGAAGAAGAAGATGAAGAATAAGAAAAGTCGAAAAAAGAAGAAGAAGAAGAATAAGAGGAGGAGAATGAAGAAGAAGATGAAGAATAAGAGAAGGAGAATGAAGAAGAAGAAGATGAAGAATAAGAAAAGTCGAAAAAAGAAGAAGAGGAAGAATAAGAGGATGAGAAAGATGAAGAAAAAGACGAAAAAGAGGAAGAAAAAAGGAAAAAAGGAGCAGGAAGGAGAAGAAGAACAAGAAGAAAGCATAGAAGAATTTATATTTTTAAATGATATCTCGATGTGAAATAAAATCAATTGCCGAATCAACCTTAAAAAAAGGAATTTCTTATGAGCTTTAAATTTAATTTCATTTTGTTTAAATACTTAACAAATGAAAAAGATGAATACTAAATTGACAATATGAATAATAAAGAGTATTTGTCCAAACTCTACTCCCCCAACCTTCATTCCCGCTGCAGCGTTAAGTTAGTAGTGAGCTTAAAAGCTCGTGAACTTATTCAATATCTGCACGCCAACCGGTAATCCAGTTGAAAGTAACCTACCATTTGTGATTGCACTCGTACCTGCCACAACGCAACGCCAACTGCACACTTTCCCTACTCCACCCAACAACTAAATTCATCTTTCACACACAAGCACAAATAAAAGTGCTGAGTCGTCCAAAGAACGCTAATTCGCTCGGGCCATCGTTGTAGTAGTTACAACTATGAGGAACTATTGCAAATCTTATAGCCACCGGAGTACCACCCTCCATCCTCCACCACCACAAAGCACCAAGCACTCAAATCGCTGTGTAGCTGTAAATCAATTACAGTTGCAGCCACAACTAAGCGGCTAAATTCAGTGTCAAGTACGTGTTGGGCTCACTTCAATTCACTTGCTGCTTGCATTTCGCTTGGGTTTGGCTGAAGGTGAAAGCATAATGCAAATGCAAAATTACACATACACGCAAACCTACAATTGTATGAATGTTTGTTAGAGATAACTGTAAACTATAAGTAGCAGTGGGTCGAATGAAACTCAATTTTCTTCAATTACAAACTTTGTGCGGCCCGGACCAACAGCCAGCCAGCAAGGCAGCCAGGAAGTGAGGCGTGAAAATTTGTATTTTGTAAATTCATAAAAGTGGCAAGTGGCAAGTGGCAAGTGGCAACTGTCTACGCCGTGTAGGCGAACTGCATGCAAAACTTTCGCTACAACACGTACGCAAAAACTCAGCAGCAACAAAATAATCGCTGGTAAGGAAAGTGATTTCGTGCGCCAGCCAAGTGGCGGGCCTCTAGCGACTAGCGCTGTTGGCGCTAGAATAGATGAATGTCGACAGTTGGCAGCTGCCTTGCGGCGGTAGCACCATTCATTGTATTCCTCACTGTGTGCCGACAGCACAGCAGCAATGGAGCGTCACAGCAACACATTGAATGGCGCTTCTTTGGCTCACTTTGCGGCTCGTAAGTATTGCCGGAAATTATTACACCAACATGGCAATTGTTGTTATAACTGCCATCCTGAGAGGCGTACTAATAACTGTACATTACATAACCAACACGGTCTGAGCATAAATTACATCTGTATGTGTATTTGTGGATATGATTTTGATATAAAAATGTGCAGTTGTATGTGTGAACGAGTTTATGAGTATGAATGTTAGTGTGAGTGCAACGCTGCAGCGAAAAGTTTTAAAAAGTTTACTACTAAACTCCACTTTGAAATACTTTATTTTTGGATTGTGTAGAAATATTTTTTTTTTTTGAAAATTGTTAGCGATTACATTCCAATCGACCAAAATTTTTGAGATAATAAACCATTTTCTTTTACTTTATTTCAATCATAGTTAAATTTTACAGTAAGGAGCAAGCGAACTTTCGGATGTGTTGTGGGGACACACAGCTCTGGAACAGTATTTTCTAGAGTACATCGAACAGACAGTTAGTTTGTGATTCTACTATAGAAGATCGTACTGTTCCAACTGACAACCTTGGACGTGGTTCCTAGTTCATACCATATTATGGCGAAAGCTGTATTGACACACAACAGAGATTGAAGTAGTCGTTTTGGCTCTTTATCCAGACAGAAAACAGAGTTTTGTCGTTTTGGCTCTCCATCCACTGCTGATTGAAGATCCTGCAGCTTTTCACTGCCACGTAAGCCTAGCCTCGACCAGTCAAACGGACATTCACATATTATGTGCTCCACATATTCCCTGCTTTCCCTGCATTTATTGTCTTCTAATGGTCTAGTAGGTTTATGGTTGCAACCTGTTCTAAAAAGTACGCCCTCTTCAGGCAGCTCATCAGCAACTATCTCACTGCTTCTGATGCCCATATGAACTTAAGTAAGGTTAAACTGATTGACTCATTGGGTCTTACGTAGACGAATTACATCCATAGTATTGCCACGCACACTATTGTACATGCGACCAAGCTGCACTGCTACACTCCTATTGTGTCTGCAGTGTGAAGAACACTGCTGTTCTTTTCTCGATCTTAAGTAGTCCATTGTCGATTGATGATCCTGTAGCCTTACTCCGCCCAGTATGCATAGTCTTTGTAAACTCTTCTTTTCTCAGCGAGACTTTTCAGCGCATCCCTATAACAGACTAGCCGACTTAGTACTGTAAGAAAATAAGGTCTTAATGACCACTTCACTGTCTGCTGCTCCAAGCCGTAAGTCTTCCGCCATTTTTATAGCAAATATTTCGCCTGGAAAGATACTTTAGTTGTGCCTACAGGCTGTAAACCTGGCTGCTCGCCCTATCACGCCCGACTACGTCTAATCACATTGCGCTTGGAGCTTCCTGAATTTGAAAATAAACCTGTCTACGGCACTCTATGGCATAGCCTGGAAGATCTCATCTAAGCCAGGTGCCGCCGTTAGTAGCTGTTGGTTTTCTACAGTATCACTAAATTTACTTCAATCAGTAATATGGGCTCATAACTTTGAGTCATTCGGTTAAAGAGAAGTCCCGTATAGCTAATAGCTAAGGGCTTTTTCTTGAAAACAAGCATAATATGTTGACAGTGCGACTATGGTATCGAGGTTTCAAAAGCACAAAGATGACGAGAGCTTAGCACGTAGCTAGAGCCCACAAAGTCTATGTAATTTGAGTAAAGATAGTACTATTTTTTCTTCTCAAATTGCGAAGGATCTAGCTGTAATGAGATTAAGGTCTCGCGTCATATGAACCTTCGGTGAATGCAAGAGCCTTTCTTCTTTCTACTAGTTAAATTTTTTCATAACGAAAAAATGCAAGAGCTTGTCAAGCTCTCTTGACAACACTACAAGTAGAACGTTGTACTCGAAAAATTTTCACAGCAGACACAGCAGAAAACTCAAATAAGAATGGGCTTGCTTGAGCTCGACAAGGGATGGATCTTTACACACGTACACAAATGAGAGCCGAGCGTCTTCTCTAATTTTTTATTAACATCTTGAGTTCAAAGTCGACTCCGAATGATGCATAGAATGTAGGAATTGATATTCCCTGATAGAAGGCGTTCATAAAACGAACGAATAAAAACGATTCATTTGTTACCAAGTATCCTAAGTAATTTGACATTTTGCACTTAAGTCTCTGAAAAAAATAAAAAAAAAAATACATCCTAAGATCTACCGATCTTCTAGTACTCCTTTGAATATAACGGCTTTACACTGGCGACTACATAAACTCCACAAAACTTAAAGCAGTTTTTTGTTTAAGAAGTAAGTAGTGGGAAAAGTTTATTTCATTCAATTATTCTTAATGGATCCTATTATTTTCCCAAACAACTTTCACAGATTTATTTATCAACTTCAAAGAGAAAAACTCAAGTGCGAGCCAATTAAGTGTTTAATATAATTTGTATAAACTTCCCGAAATTTCACGTCGGACAAAGACACAGTTTGATTCAACAATCAAGCACTGCCAGCCAACAAACACTTTTGACCGTTTAAGATAGAATGCTAAAATACGGGCAAATAGCGTGCCAGAGAGAACAAGCAGGCCAAGGACATTTCAAAAGTGCACTCGTGTGGGTGGAAAGTTATTTTCCTTTAATTTCCGCAAAGCATTAGGTACGACCAATTTAATGCGCAGCAGCTAAGCCTCAGACTCCAAGCTGTAGTGCGCAAATATATGTTTGTGTACGCGTTCAACTAAACTGCTCGCTACTGCCAATAAACTTGACGGGAAAATGGTCTTCCAATAACTAACACTTAACTATGAGTTGCTACAACTTGCTTGCTTACTAGTGGTAGTTGTTGTTGTTGTCATATCCGGGTATAATTCGTTTCCGTTTGGTATTTTGCGAAAATCATTTCAAGCAGAAATGATGAAAATAATCAAACAAATACGTGAATATATAAAAAAAATGTTGGCTACTTTCTTCTTTCTATGGAATTTTATTGTGGTACAGTGCGTATGAGCAACATTTTCTGAAATATTTATTTATTTATTTATTTCTATATAACTAATCTCAAAATAAAGCCAAAAAAAAATTCACACTTTGAATATTACATTGTTAATAACATACGAACGGTTTTGACGAATGGTGTGTACTTCCGTGCGGAGGGTTATGAGTTCGAACATCTCAAATTACAGAAAATTAATTAATAACAAGAAAGAAAAGCAGTCTTCGTCCAAACCATAGCCTCTACACCTTTTATGTCCGTTGAATGGTGCCTATATAATATTGTCCATCGATATCGATGATTTTCGGTAACAACGCTTACTTATAGATACAATCTCATACTTTAGATGATTTCTTAACGGATTTTTTACACATATCATATCTGAAAAATATTTATTTATTAAATATTATTTATTATTTATTATTTATTATTTATTATTTATTATTTATTATTTATTATTTATTATTTATTATTTATTATTTATTATTTATTATTTATTATTTATTATTTATTATTTATTATTTATTATTTATTATTTATTATTTATTATTTATTATTTATTATTTATTATTTATTATTTATTATTTATTATTTATTATTTATTATTTATTATTTATTATTTATTATTTATTATTTATTATTTATTATTTATTATTTATTATTTATTATTTATTATTTATTATTTATTATTTATTATTTATTATTTATTATTTATTATTTATTATTTATTATTTATTATTTATTATTTATTATTTATTATTTATTATTTATTATTTATTATTTATTATTTATGTACAATTTATAACCCTATAGAGATCACAATTTTTTACAGGGACATGCTTCCAATTTCAATACCGAAATATATTTTGTTAAAATATGCAATCCTGTCTTAATAAGTGGGTCGAAAAATATTGTAGAATGAAATATATTGAATGCCAATAACATCTTTCATACACAAAATTCTGCTACGGCGCATACAAATACGCTGATTAACAAATTAACAAGCATTTTCAAGAATAATTGAATAAACTTGTATGTATGTATTGTATTTATAAGTACAACCTTAAAACAATATGCAATTTATATGATTTTTCAAGCGCTGTGTTGTTGTTATTACGCCTTCTGCCATCGTTGATATAATGAATTGCACCAGCCACGTAATAATGTACACCACTAACGCTATTTCTGCTACCATACTATTACTGTTACTATCGGTGGTTGTTAGTTGCCTGCATGGCTACGCGGCTGACTGCTTATTTGGTTAACGGGCTAACTGGCAACACAACTGGCTATTTGCCGAGACTGCTAGTCACAATTGCAATCACGAAGTGTTGCAACAATTACTGTTGCAACAAATTTCGTACGTGATGACGATAATATGTCAGCATTAAAGGCAAAAGTGCCTCGAACAGTCATGAAGTGATGAAAGTGTATAGGAAAATGTGAAAATATTAGAAACTAACTTACAAGTGGACGCTTTAACCAGCAGTTTAAAGTTTTGTTGCTTTTTTTAGGTAATCCTATAGATGTATCGATGTGTGTATCTATGTATGTATGTATGTACGAAAATAAAATATATCACTGAACTTCTATATTAACCAAGAGTTTATTAAATATAGTAAATCAAAGTAAGTTTAAGAGACAATGTTTTTTTATAAGGTTTTTTAATGTGCATTATATTTTATTTTATATAATTTTTAAGGTTATTAAATTTTAAATATTATTTAATTTTATTTCATTTTTTTCTTTTACTTTCTTTTTTTAAATAATAAACTATATTATTATATTGTATATTTTATTTGTCTTAATTTTATTTCATTATATTTTATAGTATTGTATAGTACTTTATTTTAATTTAGTTCATTTAATTTAATTTATTTTACTTTTTTCAATTAATTCGATTTGATTTCTTTTCTTTTTTTATGTATTATTTATACTTTTAATTAAGATTTGCATTATTTAATTTAATTTAATTTAATTTTATTATTTATTTTTTATTTGATTTTATTTCATTTCATTTTAATTTTATTCCTTTTATTTTACTTTATTGTTACTTTTTTATTTTATGGTCTTCTATTTTGTTATATTTCATTTTATTTTTTGTATTGTCTTTTATTTACTTTATTTTATTATTTAAGTATATTTTATTTTAATTTTATTTTATTGTATTTTATTTTGTTTTTTTATTTTATTTTATTTTATTCTATTTTATTTTATTTTATTTTATTTTATTTAATTTTATTTTATTTTATTTTATTTTATTTTATTTTATTTTTTTTATTTTATTTTATTTTATTTTATTTTAATTTATTTTATCATATTTCATTTCATTTTATTTATGTTATTTTTCATATTTTATTATATTTTATTTCATTGTGTTTTATTTTATTATATTATATTTTATTTTATTTTATTTTATTTTCTTTTTAATTTATTTTATTTTAATTTATTTTATTTTATTTTATTTTAATTTATTTTATTTTATTTTCTTTTATTTTCTTTTATTTTCTTTTATTTTATTTTATTTTATTTTATTTTATTTTATTTTATTTTATTTTATCTTATTTTATTTTATTTGATTTTATTTTATTTTATTTTATTTTATTTTATTTTATTTTATTTTATTTTATTTTATTTTATTTTATTTTATTTTATTTTATTTTATTTTATTTTAATTTATTTTAATTTATTTTAATTTATTTATTTTATTTTCTTTTATTTTATTTTATTTTATTTTATTTTATTTTATTTTCTTTTATTTTATTTTATCTTATTTTATCTTATTTTATTTTATTTGATTTTATTTGATTTTATTTGATTTTATTTGATTTTATTTGAGTTTATTTGATTTTATGTGATTTTATTTGATTTCATTTGATTTTATTTGATTTTATTTGATTTTATTTGATTTTATTTGATTTTATTTGATTTTATTTGATTTTATTTGATTTTATTTGATTTTATTTGAGTTTATTTGATTTTATTTGATTTTATTTGATTTTATTTGATTTTATGTGATTTTATGTGATTTTATTTGATTTTATTTGATTTTATTTGATTTTATTTGATTTTAATTGATTTTATTTGATTTTATTTGAATTTATTTGATTTTATTTGATTTTATTTGATTTTATTTGATTTTATTTGATTTTATGTGATTTTATTTGATTTTATTTGATTTTATTTGATTTTATTTGATTTTATTTGATTTTATTTTATTTTATTTTATTTTATTTTATTTTATTTTAATTTATTTTATCATATTTCATTTCATTTTATTTATGTTATTTTTCATATTTTATTATATTTTATTTCATTGTGTTTTATTTTATTATATTATATTTTATTTTATTTTATTTTATTTTCTTTTTAATTTATTTTATTTTAATTTATTTTATTTTATTTTAATTTATTTTATTTTATTTTCTTTTATTTTCTTTTATTTTATTTTATTTTATTTTATTTTATTTTATTTTATCTTATTTTATTTTATTTGATTTTATTTTATTTTATTTTATTTTATTTTATTTGATTTTATTTGATTTTATTTGATTTTATTTGAGTTTATTTGATTTTATTTGATTTTATTTGATTTTATGTGATTTTATGTGATTTTATTTGATTTTATTTGATTTTATTTGATTTTATTTGATTTTATTTGAATTTATTTGATTTTGTTTGATTTTATTTGATTTTATTTGATTTTATGCGATTTTATTTGATTTTATTTGATTTTATTTGATTTTATTTGATTTTTTTTGATTTTATTTGATTTTATTTGATTTTATTTTATTTTATTTTATTTTATTTTATTTTATTTTATTTTATTTTATTTTATTTTATTTTATTTTAATTTATTTTATCATATTTCATTTCATTTTATTTATGTTATTTTTCATATTTTATTATATTTTATTTCATTGTGTTTTATTTTATTATATTATATTTTATTTTATTTTATTTTGTTTTCTTTTTAATTTATTTTATTTTAATTTATTTTATTTTATTTTAATTTATTTTATTTTATTTTCTTTTATTTTCTTTTATTTTCTTTTATTTTCTTTTATTTTCTTTTATTTTATTTTATTTTATTTTATTTTATTTTATTTTATTTTATTTGATTTTATTTTATTTTATTTTATTTTATTTTATTTTATTTTATTTTATTTTATTTTATTTTATTTTATTTTAATTTATTTTAATTTATTTTATTTTATTTTATTTTAATTTATTTTAATTTATTTATTTTATTTTCTTTTATTTTATTTTATTTTATTTTATTTTATTTTATTTTCTTTTATTTTATTTTATCTTATTTTATCTTATTTTATTTTATTTGATTTTATTTGATTTTATTTGATTTTATTTGATTTTATTTGATTTTTTTTGATTTTATTTGATTTTATTTGATTTTATGTGATTTTATGTGATTTTATTTGATTTTATTTGATTTTATTTGATTTTATTTGATTTTATTTGAATTTATTTGATTCTATTTGATTTTATTTGATTTTATTTGACTTTATTTGATTTTATGTGATTTTATTTGATTTTATTTGATTTTATTTGATTTTATTTGATTTTATTTGATTTTATTTGATTTTATTTGATTTTATTTGATTTTATTTGATTTTATTTGATTTTATTTTATTTTATTTTATTTTATTTTATTTTATTTTATTTTATTTTATTTTATTTTATTTTATTTTATTTTATTTTATTTTATTTTATTTTATTTTATTTTATTTTATTTTATTTTATTTTATTTTATTTTATTTTATTTTATTTTATTTTATTTTATTTTATTTTATTTTATTTTATTTTATTTTATTTTATTTGATTTTATTTTATTTGATTTTATTTTATTTTATTTTATTTTATTTTATTTTGACCCAACAAGGGTTTGGTGATGAATTAATCCGGCCTGACATCTCTCTTATTATTTTATTTTTTTTTAATATTTTTTTTTCAATATATTTTATTTGATATTTTTTACATTTTTTTATTCTAGTGTAAAAATTAATATACAAATTATAAGTTCATACACACAAGCACATAAGTAAATTGCTAATATCACCTGTCCAACAACAGCAATAACAAATAATTGCAACAATTGTATAAAGCATATGTGTATATGTATGCGTTTCTATGTGTCAATTTCTAGCGTTGCTAGTGTTGCCGCGTTAAGCTTATCGCTCCGTAGCAGAAAACATTATTATTTCGAGACCGAAGTGAGAGAAAAAAATCGTGCAGCAATCACATTTGCATAAATATTGTAGTGACTGCCACTGCAAAGTGCAACCGATTCTGATTCTATAACCCATTACTTTTGCGTTGCGTTGCGTTTTGCTGTTGCAAGTGGACATAAAGCGCGCACACTCAATGCCGATCGTAGCTATGCAGCTTGCATATGATATGATAGCAACAACAAGGTGCCCAAAGTAAGAGCAATAATGGCAAGCAATTCCTATGGCCGGCTACCTACAACAACAAAAACAACAAACATAGTTTAAAGCATGAGCTAAGCAACCACAATCGTGTAACACCTTTTTTTTAATTTTTATTTAACGGTGTTCCCAGCCAAGTGGCTTAGTCATTGCCTTCGCCAATTGCGCGTATTGCGTATGGAGTTTTTGTGCAAGAAAACAATTTGCTGTGCACAAGACAATAACATCATGGCACCAACAGAAACAGCAGCAGCGACCAGAGTAGTAGCAACAACAGCCACAGAGGCAGTGGCAAGAGTTAACTGTAACAAATATGAATACATACACCTTTGTGATTGCGAATTGCCAAATGCCGACTGTCAGCCACATGTACACACACACACACACACACACACACACACATGTCATGCCCACCAAACGCAGTCACACTCCATTCATTCGTTTACCCACTCGCTCGCCGCCTGCCTGCCTGCCTGCCTGCCTGATTATGCCGGAGTGTTCACTGTTTTTGCAGTCAATTAAATTCAATTTGCGTTGCACTGCAGGTGAGCTGAAACAGAAAGAGTTAAGGCGCAAAGCGTTTTGTTTAGTTTGCTTCGCGGATAGATAAAAAAAATTTTGATTTGATTATGTTTGTGCAAAATGCTTATTTGTCTGACAGGCAGGCAGCCGTTGGTGGTTTTGAGTTGCGTGTCGGCAGCACATTGCATTAAATGCCTTTAAATATGTTACTGTTCTTCTTCTTGCTTCCTCAACACGCTCTCTATCATTCGCATTTTAATTTGCTAGCGATGTTTTTCTTACCCGCCTTTCGCACGCCAGAGCGTCGACACAGTGTTTGTGCTTCATTCAGATTCAGTAGATAGTCTAAACGATAATTACCTGCAAAAAGACATTAAGAAAATTTAATTAATATAAAAATTCATAGGTAGAAGGCGAATTATTTGCAATTAAATTCATATAATTTTATTACTTGTCTTATTCTTATTTGTATATGTAATAAATAGGTAATAAAATTTTGAGATTTATTGCAATTGTTTGAAGAATTTTTTTTTAGTGAAAATACACATATAGAAGATTTGGGATCCTCTGGATTAGAATGTTACGGTGAGTATCGCAGATAATAGAACGATGAGTTGTATGAGATATGGGGCGACAATGATATGATTTAGCGAATTAAAAGACAGAGCCTACATTGGCGAGGTCATGTCATTTGGGTGGATGAAAACTCTTCAGCTTAAGTTTTTGGCACTGTATCATAAAGGAAAAGAGTGACTTCCATTACGTTGGAAAGCTCAAGTGCAGAAGGAGCTGGATTCGCTTGGAGCCGAGCTACGCAAAGATGAAAAGCTGACGTCCTATAGTTTGGGCTATAATCCCGTAAGTCTTTCCTTACATAATCCGGAAAGTGATGAATAAATTAAAAAAAAATATTTTTTGTTTGCTTTTCTTAGACATGATTTCCGTAGTTAAGTAAAATTGAAATAGCCGTAAAAATACCTATATGTTTAAAAAATTTTGCAAAATAATTTTTGAATAAATTATAAAGAAAATTATAAAAGGTTAGTGGTATCCTGATGTGTTTTGGCACACCAAAAAAGGGTGTTTTTTTTAGACAGTGAGTCTTTTCGACAGATGTTACACTGCTCTCGCTGCGTTCAATATTCGGTTGACATAATTGCCTAGCTGAATCGGTTATTCCAGTAACCATGGATCGGTTTCACTCTAGGTGTACTTTCGTGGAGAATACGCGTTCTCAGAGACGCCGTAAAGTGCACACCGAAGACGATATCGGCGCCGTGGACAAGTGTATCGAAGAAGACCCAAATGAGTCGACTGTGCCCAATTTATGGAAGAATTTGCGAAGAGGTCTTGGTTTACGAGAATTAGAGCTGAACGACCATAACGCACGTCGTGCGTTCGATGAATGGGCTCAAAGGGAGATGACCACCGATCCCAATTTTCACCAGAAAAGTTTGTTCAGCGATGAAGCTCACTTTCGGTTCAATTGTTGCGTTTGGAGTGATGATAATTTACAAGCTATTGTTCATGTGTTGGAACACCGTTACATCTTAAAAATCCCTAATCGGTGTACTCTTTGGGCAGAGGGTCCATTGGTCCGTATTCAAGAATGAAGCTGGCCAATATGGCCAATGGAATATGGACACTGTAAAGCTGTTATTAAAGCCATCTCGATGGCTACGGCAATAAGCAAAAGCGTCGCATCTGAGGCTCAGAAAACCCAAGATTCATTGTTGAAAAGCCTTTCCATCCCCAAAGTATAACTATTTGGTGAGGCTTATGGTCTTGCAAGGTCACTGGACCATTTTTTTCGAAACTGAAGCTGGATATTATTGATCTGGACAAGGTATACTTACAACAAGATGACGCTACGTGTCACACCAGCAACGAAACCATCGATGTTTTAAGGGAAATGTTTTCATATCGTGTTATACCTCGAAGAGGTTGCAGCAATTGAGCACCGAGATCTTGTAATTTAACATCTTGCGACTTCTTTCTTTCAGGCCACGTAATACGAGGGAATTAACAAAAGTTCGGTCAGTTGGTGACTTTCAATTTGTTTTTGTTAAATTTAAAATACCAAATCCTTTGCAATTAATTTATTAATCTTCCTTTCAAATTTTTAAACGAACAATCTGCTAAAAAAAAAACGAGACGAGAAAACCAAAGCTGAGGATCGGTCAGACGAAATTCCACCACCAACGCAACCATATCATTCTCTTCGGGTTTCGGTGTAATTTACAGCCAATACAAATATGATTGCTAATGAATTGGGCTTGAATGCCGTGGCTATATCGCGAATATTAAGTAATAATTTGGGATGCACGAAGAAATCGGCTCGATTGGTACTACGAATTTTATATGAGGCCCAAAAAGAGGAACGAGTGCATCTGTCTAGAAACTTTAGTAAAGTCATTACTGGTGACGAATCTTGGTTCTATTAGTACGATTCAGAAACCAAACAGCACTCCATGGTATGGAGCGCAACAAAATCAGCAGAAAAAGTAATGATATCAGTTTACTTCACCCGATCTAAAATCGTAGCTGCTTTTCCACTGGAAAAGAGTCAGACAGGTAACTGCAAAATGGTACACCGAAGAGTGCTTACCACAAGTTTTCAAAAATTTGTTGGAAAACAGGAAGAAAGAGGATTTGAGGCTCACTTTTGATGTCATGACAACGCGCCATTTCACACTGCTGAAATAACGAGTAATTTTATTGCGATCTCTGGGTTCGAGGAAATACCTCCAGCTCCCGGATTCCACGGATATAGCACCTTGTGATTTCTGATTCTTCAAAAATTTAAAACGAAAGATCTTCAATAGCAACGAGGAGATAATTAATAAGGTTAATGCTGAACTTGATAAGCTTAAAAAGCAAGATTTTGAAAACTGGTTTCAGAAGTGCATCTATAGGCTTAAGATAGGGATTATGTAGAGAAGATAAAAAAAAGACAAAGATTATTATATTTCATAAAAAGTATACAGTCCTGTGAGCGTAGTCGTGTCAGTCGCTTGGCAATTTTTGTTTTCCTTTATTAATGACATATTTTTTTCTATACATCGAAATAAACATCCAACCATTTAACTCAAAAAATGTAATTTTTCCTTGAATATCCAAATAACACCTCCTATTGAAAAACCCTGCATAGTATTTACTGTACTATATAATGGATGTTACACATTTATTTCAGAAGAGTAATTCAACATTACAAAAACCAGTAATATAAGTGTAAACAAATATTCATAACAAACCCTTCAAATAAAACCAATTGAGATATCAACAAAAATTCAGCAAAATTACGCTAACTCAAAGGGAAAAGATACTCATTTGATGACAATACAGAAAAAAAGACAAAAAGAAGACAAAAGAAGCAAAACTACAAAAACGCTTAACGGAATTGGCAATTCAATATTGACTCAATGGCTGGCATGTGTCTTTAGACAACCACAAAACGGACATTTAAATAAACGCGTGCCCAGGCATGTGTGCCTGAATGACTGGAAGCATAGTTAACTAGCAATATCCTTGCAAAAAACTATCACACACACCAACGCACGTGAACAATACCAGAAAATCGTGTAGGCAAATGTCCGGAAAGCTATATAAAAACAAACTTAAATGTACGCGCTGACAAGGAATTATTTCACAAAGCTAATGAAATAAAAGATTTTATTGGCATGCTAGGCGATATAGCAGGAAGCAGCACGGAGCAGGAGCAAAAAAAAAAAATAGAAAAGAAAATGCAGAAAAACATGTTGCGAAACTGCTGAATGTTCATTGAGCGTAGTGGACATGATGAGTACCCTCAAGCGGCGTAGTGCTGTTGGTCAACGTAGTGTCAGTCAGGCAGCGTTCCCTTGCACATTTTTTTTCCCGGCTGCCTGGCTCCACTATTGTCAGTGCCACAAAGGACACGCTCAATGCGCACTAAAATTCTATTGTGCGTACACGTACAATAAAATGCCACATTAATAGTTGTATTTGTCTTGAATGGCTTTGTATATAGCGTATGGAGTCCCTTAATGTCAAGGTGATATAACAATTTTCCTACTCATCAGATATGTGCATATATGGTATACATACATATACTTGTACATAGATAAGCCACTTGCCTTTGGCGCTATTAAATGTGTGGGTTATCATTGTTTTCTGTATATATATACAAATACAATTGTAGAAACTATACGTTTTTCATACAAATAAAAGTCGTCCAATGCACGTCCTTAGTAATGATGCATACATACTTACTCACAAACAAACACATACACACACACACTACTTTATTGATAGTTACGCAGAGCAATAATACAAATGTCACGAGCGGTAAACTTACAATTGCCATTAACAATGGCAGTTACAATAACAACGATGTACATATATACTCTAACATATATACTTGTAGTTTGGCTGCAAGGAAATGGAAATTGGCCATATTGTTGGCTTTATTCATTGTTGAAAGTTTCGGCATTTTATTGTTGTCCCTGTTATGAGTGTTTTTTTTTTGCTTTATAATAGTATTTTTAACAAAGTCATGTTCGAGAAAATTAATTAATTTTGCATTCAGAGCAGATATTTTGGCGAAAAGTATGTTTATATAACTGGCTTTTATGATGATTTTTTTTTGTTGTTTTTTTTTTTTTTGGAAAAATTATGCGACAATCGCTGGTTTATGATATGAGCGTAGCACTTAATCTTAACGGCTTCCCACGGAAAATATCATAGCACAGTTGCAATCGGCTTTGACGTTAACGGCAGCTCTTTCGGTTCGTTTACGAAGAAAATCGAACCAATGATGCCGCCGGTTCACATACCTCATTAGACCGTCTGTCGTTGAGGATGCATTGGATTTTCTTTGGATACATGTGGGTTTTCTGAGCGCCAAACGCAGCAGTTCTGCTTGTTAACGTAGCTGAAGGGGAAAAAATCGGAAAAAATGATCTTTACGTAAAGATCTCCAAGCGATCTCCAGCCTATTAAGGGAAGCGAAATCGCATCGGATAATAATGAGACTTCAGTTCTTGGTCCTAATGGACTTTATAAGCTTTCATAATGAGATCTGTATGCAAAAGAAGTGTGCAAAATGTATAATTCCTGCTAACGGTGTCGAGTTTATGTCACTGTTCGAGCACACTTTGAGCACTATTTTCCTCTGAACGTACTGGCCGAGCACGGAAGTTAATTCTCTTTTTTCGAGAATAACCGGTTTGGCGAACCCACTACAAAAATTAACTGGTTTTGTCCGAATCTACGCACATACGCGCATACGCTGCGGTTGAAGATAATTTACGAAATATGTATATAATAGACGCTTTGTAACCGCTGAAACGATTTCCGACCGAGCTCCGGCTTCAATTTGTGGTTTGCGTCTTGATGTTTATTCCAACAAATGGAGAGACCTACAGTTTATGCCGCCTCGAAACGGTCGATGAATTTTCGTAAGAAGCTTTTTAATCCAGAATCACACTTGGAGAGTTTGACATTACCTGCCGAGGGGCGGCCGCAATTAGAAAAACAAAGAAGCCCTGTTGTCGGCGATGTCGAAGTCTTTATACCTTTCATTGCCATATCAAAATTATGGTATTACATATTAGGATTAAATATTAATTTTCATATTTGAACAAATCGGTTATATGAAGAACTAGTTTGCATACAAACAGACTCCGTCTGACTAAAACAATCCCACTCGTCAAATTGATTATTTGCGTATACATTTTAAAGGGCTTATCTTTTTTTTGCTTTTGTTACTTTGGGCAAAAGTTAAACTCATGTATTTGAAAGATATATAAACTATTTTTCTTTAATTTTGGTTACTATTTGGACCAGAACTCAAACCTTGGCCATCCGAATTGTAGTACGCAAAGCTAATCACTCAACTATTGCGGTCGGAAAAAGGTCTTAAATAATTCAAAATTTTCCTCAGGCGTAAACTTACGAATTGATTCGTAAAGAGCAAACCTTTTTACTAAATATTTGAGACTATCGGAATGCTATTGAAGAAATTGATGATCAGATAAGCCGTAGTTCAAAACGGTTGTTGGTTTTATATTAACAGCAAACTCCAACATTGCAGCCAGTGGGTGAATTTTCCATAAAGCCTTTCGGTCATAGCTCGCCAACGGTAGATAGAAGGTACTACAAACCACTGTGATATAACAGGGTATGCAAGTTTTAGGCTACATTAAAGGAGACTTCACTTCACTTCACTTCTTGTACGATTTGGATTTTGTAAGCCCGCAAACTGAGATTTTTTCGTAAAATCTTCCATTAAGTGGATGGGTTGCATGGATGGCGGATAGACTCATTCAAAAACACCAACTACGAAAAAAGTATTGCCTCATTGAAAATCACATGTCTGCAAAAGTACCCTTTATATTTCGTGGCGATATTTCCATACTTCGATGCAAGAACATGACACTCTCCCTTCGTTTTTACACACAATCACGCAGTTATTATATCCTAAGGTCATCTAATCACGCTACAAGTCGATTTACACGTCTTTTTAGGAATGGGAGCTCAACACAAGAGCAGCCAGAGCACTTTTTACGCCTGTCTCATGCAATAACATCGGCCATTACTTTCAGTGACCACTCTATTTGCTTTGGATGACAGTTAGAAGACTGGCTAACTAATCAGAGCAGCAAATAAATATATTTCTATACACACATCTATTTACACACATACATATATATGTATGTATGCCTAAGGTATAAGTTAATCGCCTGGCATACTGTCAACATTTTTGTCATTATGTGTCCATTACCTGGACAGCAATCAGTAAGAACATGTACGAGTATGTAAGCAGGCGAGGGAATGAGTGAGTACAAGAGTGGTTACTTGGGGTTGCGTTGGAGACGAAATTACCTTACACCTTGTAGTCATCGCCCCGTCTTTAACGCACATTGTAAATGCGTGTTAGAGCCACCACAAACTGCACTAACAACAAATTGCTTGTATTGGCAGTATTTGGAGTACTCGCATAAGGGTGGCAAGATGGCGATTATTTTCTTAGCTCTTGTTTTTGTTTTTACTGCCTTATTAGAGCTGTTAAGTTTGTATTCGTATTATGCGTCTTGCGCATGTTATTACGTTATAATCGGTTTTGTTGTGTTTTTATTCTTATTTAGCGAGAAAAAAATCGAATGTAAGTAGCTTAGGCTTTTCTAAGATTTGTTTTTTGTTGTATACAATTTTTATATTTCACTCTTTCATGAAGTTTTACACGTTTCTTTAGATTATCTATTACTACCTTAGGCCGATTACTTAGTGTTGGCAGCGGGTTACTTCGACCTTGTCATTGCATATTAGATTTCGACACCACGATCTCTGTAAGAGACATTAAACAAGTTTTCTTGCTGATTTTGAGACGCGTTTTCTTCACGAAACTTTCAGTAACAATGCAGTCCGAGATCGGACGGATGTGTTACAAAAATTTTAGGACAAATTTTAAGACCTTTCTAAGCTCTTTCTGAGACGAGTTCCCTTCGGGGAACTTTCAGTCGGAATGAAGTTTGAGATTGAAGATTTAATATAAATTTTGAGTGAATGATAATGATTCTAAAAATTTAGGGCAGACATTACAGAAGTTTTCTTCTGATTTTGAGAAGAAATTTTTTTACGAAACTTTCAGTGAGAATATAGCCTGAGATTGCAGATTTAATGAAGTTATTATTGAGGCATGATTCTGAAGATTTAGGACAGACTATAAAGAACCTTCCAAGCTGTTTCTGAGACTAGTTGCCTTCAAAAAAATTCTCAGTTAAAACATAGACTGAGATCGGAGATATAGTAAAATTATGAGATGATCATGATTCTAAAAATTTAGGTTAAAAGTATGCTCTGAGAGAAACTTAGAGTTCAATTTCACCTTTTCTGAGCTGTTAAGGGATCTCTAATAGCCTTGAAATAAGACTGGTATTATTCGAAATCGCCAACGACTACAAATTGTTCCTTTATGCTCGCTTTCGAAGGGGCGTTTACGAGCTCTTTATCTCCTCTGAGCATTGTTTTGTTGCTTAATTGAAAAAAGAACTCAGCTTTTGATCTGATTGAATTCTCTTCTCGACGTTTTATTTGGTAAGTTGATTGCTTCCACTTTTAGAGGATGCTGATTTGTTTTCAACGAGCCATAAGACAATGTAATAAAAAGTTGTACTCTCTACGCTTCAAGTTGAAATGGAGCGAAGGTAAGATTCCATAAGAACCATTTTAACATTTAGCACACAAACAGTCAATGATCTTTCATATTTTAGATATTTGACGCTTGCGCTATTACAGTAAAACAGTTATTCTCAACTTCTTCTTCCAATACTTTTAATTTATTTACAGTTATGCCAAGTTGTATCTTGCCATGTATGCCTCTTTGGTAGTATTTTTCTAGGATATCAACGGCTACATAGTTGTACATACAAGATAGGAGGCAATTCGCCAATCGATTTGTCTTTTATTTTTGACTTATTTTTTTATTATTTTTTAACACTAAACCCAAGTAGAAAATAAAAAGAATTTTACCAAACGAATGCATTTATTTGATAGAAATAGGTATGCGACTTAGATAAATCTTAACAATGAGCCTAAATGTAGGCAACATTTTAAGCTTTGTTTGAGTGATGAGACATTTTTGTTATTATCTGTGTAGATGACAATTAGAAACGTTTTGTATGAATGATAACAACAACAACTTTATTTTTATTTGAACAAAGAGAAGAATACAGAAATGCTTCTATTGCTTAATATTTATTCTAGTTGTAAAGAGTGAGTCATTTACCAGTTGCTTTTTGAACTTCGCTTAATTTGGTTTTATGAAATGTTTAAATCTATGTTTGAAGGGAATTATTTTAATTACTTCCAAAATGATGAGTCTATAATCGTAACTGCGAGAGAATTATGCATGAAATGTTGGCGAAATAACTCATCTTTCAGGTAGTTTGTGGTTTATTTTTGCAGCAGGTTCGCCAGACCGGTTCGTTATAGAACAAAAAGGTTCACTTACGTGCTCGTCTAATGCGTTCAGAGGAAAATATTGCTAATGTAGCTCAAAGTGTCCTCGAACAGCAAACGTTGACAGGAAATACACATTTCGGGCACTTTTTTGCGCAGCATTTGGCATAAAGATCTCATTGTGAAGGGATACAAAGTTCAACTGGTCCAGGAACTGAAGTCTCGTGAACATCCGAAGTGATTTCGCTTCCCTTAATAGACTTGGCAGACGATGAGCAACTACGACCGCAATAGAGGAGTGGTTTGCAAAGCTTACTACTATCTGAAAGGTCATGGGTTCGAGTCTTAATCTGACCAATATCCAAAATTAACAATTTGAAACATGAAATTGAATTCGCATCCCAGGTATAGGAGACAATAAAATCGAAGATATGCTGGAAAATTTTTTTAGGAAAAATATTTTTCATAACAATTTTAAAGAACAGTCTTTCATAGTACATAGTTATTTGAGTATTTTTACAAGCCAACATACTTTCGAATCTGCATTTTATCTAATTGTTAAATCTATCTGTGTTTACAATAACAAGTGACAGCTGCCACCTCAGGCAGAGCGTTGTCAGTACCAAAGCGTTTGGCCAACGGCCGTGGTTACTATGGCATTAGAGCGCATTATCTTGCGCTTAGACAGTGAAACAAAATAAAAAGAATAGTAGAAAAAACAAAAATAGAGATAAAAAATTTAAGCGGCACAAATATGAAAAGTCAAAGCCACTTTGCCACCTGCAGAGCTTAAGTTACATAATAGCATCAATTACAGGCTTGTTGTAGCAACACATAGCAAAGACAGTGGCAAAGTGGCAGGAATATAAATAAAAAATTGATGTAAATGCCACAAAGATTTATTTAAAATAATAATCACATTTTGTTGCCACGGTCAACAGCAGGAGGAAAGGAAGAGAAAGAGAAAGACCAGTTGCTTAGAGGCAACTGACTTTCTGGCGTGTGTCTTTTACTGGTACCAAATACACAGCGGTGCATGAACGTATGGCAAGAAGTGAAAGCGCATTTTCTGCTGCTACTCGTTACCACCTGCCCCCCTTTGTTGGCATTCAAATCCGCTTCCAGTGCCACAACACTTTCAACCGGCTATTTGAGCAGTTCTTTTTTCTTTTCTGGCTATTATTTCAATGTACGCTTATCTATTTGCTTGTACTCAACACTGTCTATTTGTTTGTCTAAAGTCCGTTAGCTTTATTTGTATGCTATTTACTGCGTGCAGCTGTTGTAACGTCTGTTAATGCTTCACTCAACTTTTTTTTTGAGCTTCTGGTGAGCGCGCTATTGGTGTGCCTTCAATGGTGTGTTGCTATGAGACTATTTAGCTGATAAAAATATGTTGCTTCTTTCATTTCAATTCTATTACTCTTTCTGCTCTCGCTTTTCTTTTTTCCAAATCCTCACATTGACTTCTGTCGGGCTTTGGCTCGTCAGAGATTTGCTTCATTAAGAGCTCGACGCGTGTAGGGGAGCAGATATTAAATTACCAGAAACAACAACAACGAACAAATACATAAAGGGTGTTTTTTCAGCCTTATGGATAGCAAAATGGCAATACTTTTTCGGTGTGGTCTTCTTGACAGTTGATAGGTTAGTTTCGGTTGTAGTGGCTACCGATCTATCGAGTCGGATTCACTTAGCCCTGACTAAGGCCCATTGTGATGCCACAAACACTTGACCTTTAGGCTTTATTATCCAATCATTTTGATTCTCTCATTAGATCAAAAACTTTGACGTCATCGATAGATCATCCAGCAATAGGATCCCAAAGCCGCACTGTCCTCTAAGAGATGGCTGATCACTTCCTCCTCATCCGCAGCTACTGTAGGTAGCGCCCAGTCTTTCCGAGTGTCGTCCTATCACACAGTGGTCTGTAAGAGCTCCTATTACAATACTTTGGACATGTCCCTCTACAGCTTGACAGCTGTTACTTGATTTATACTCAGTTTGGTTTGCCAGTTCATAATGAACATACTTACTTCGGAACAACGTTTGCAAATCACGTGCTGTGTTCAATATTCGGTCGACATAATCATCCAGCAGCCCCGGTAATTTAAGCAACTAAGGAACGTTTTCATTACGATTACTCTAATGGATAATGCGCATTTTCAAAGAAGCGGTACAGTGCGCACTGAAGATAATAATGGAAAATGTATCGGATCAGGGTATCGAAGAGGAGCCGAATGACTCCATCCGCCTTCGCGTGCAACAATTGGAGCTATGACCATTCACTTTATGGAAGATTTTTTGGAAGTATCTTGGTTTACGGGTTTAAAAAATCGAACTCGTGCAAGAATTGAGGCCGAACAAACATCGACGTCATCGCACGTTCGGCGAATGGGCCCAAAGCAAGATGGGCACCAATTCGAACTTTCGCAAGAAAATTTTGTTCAGTCATGTAGCTCACTTTTGATTGAATGTGTACGTTAATAAAAAGAATTGTCGCATTTTGAATGATGATAATCCATTGTTAAGACGCCGAGACATCTTGAAAAAGGTCACTGTTTGGTATGTTCTATCGGCAGATGGAAACATTGGCCCACATTTATTTGCGAATTAAGCACGACACAATGTGATAGTCTTTGGAGAACGCTATAGGGGCATGATTAATGATTTTCTGGTGCCCGAATTGGAGGTTGTTGTTGTGGAAGACATTTGGCTCCAACAAGATGCCGCGACACACCCTAGAGCCACCGAAACAATCAATTCATTGAAGGTAACTTTTGGTGAGCGCATTATCTTGTGTCGTTGGCTTGTGACTTGGCGTCCAAGTTCGTCCAAGTTCGTCCGATTTAACACGCTTGATTATTTTTTGTGAGGTTATGTGGAGTCGCTTGTCTACGCCGATAAGTTCGAGATGATTTCCGTAGTGGAAGAGAATATTTGTCGGGTTAATACCACAGCAGCCGTCAGAAGTGGTCGATTGGATCTCGCGACTGGAATCTATTCGAGATCACTTGTCCAAAATTATTTCTAAAACATAATGGAAAACCTTCATCTTTATAATAAAGCCTAATTATTGACTATGATATTAAATTGTATGTATTTTATTTCTTCTTCAGGAAAACCACATAACTAAAAAAGAAACACCCTTTATAATGTAATAGGTGCTGTAGCTGATGACTTTTACAACAACAAACACGCATATTTATCTACTTAAAACATAATTATAGAAAACTCTTACGTTACAAAAGGTAAATAATGATACTAAAGTAACCAGTCGAGTATTTCAAATCGCTATTTGTTTCATTCTTTCACTTCTTTGGAGTCTGCCGCGCGTAAATTTGGTACGCGCAATGACCTAAACCGTTAAGTGCAGCAAGATACACTTGAAGAAAAAGGAAAACAGCGAAAATATAATATAAAAGTATTGAAGAAATACAAATATACAATTAATTATATGTATATATTTATATTATATTTAGCCAAGTGGGCACTCAGCTTTTTGTACATACCAACAACACAAACCAAGCATTCATCATTCAAGTGCCCAACTGCTTAGGCGCGCCCATTGAAAAGTTAACCCTTCAGATAAGGCCACAGAAGAGAGTACCCATAGACATGAATAGATGTTTATGTATAAAAAAAATTTATAAAATTAATTTTCGCATCGTTTGTTTGTAACGCTGCAGCGCTGTAGCGGGCACCTCAACCCACTTAACCCCTGTAACGGTTATCTGCCGCTATCTATTTCATTTAGCGCAAGCACTAAACATTTAAAATATGTATATATTTGTATATAAATAAATGTTAATTCTGTATGCAATATGCGAAATTATTTTAGAGGCGTTAGGAGTTAAGTGAATAAACCTCGTTACTCTTCAACATACCCGCTCAGCGCAGCGTCTCAATCCCACGCCACATTGTCTGACATTTGATTACTTCACTGGGACGGCGTTAAAAACTCATTTAATGATGTTGGCCTTAACGGCAACAAACGGCATTTAAATGAGGGCTATCAAAAAATTAAAAGGGATATCTATTTTGCCAGAGCATACAAATCATAAATATACGTGTACATACTACTTTATATGTATATGTATACATTTAAGTAAATCTAAAATTTGTACGTTGAAAAGGTTTGTAAATCTCAAATAAAAGCAAAGAAAATTAAAATTAAAAACAAAAAATATTTAATAAAAAGGGTCGACAGTCAAGTATATTTTCTGAAAATGTAATTTGCTTATTACAGGCATTATATTATATACAAACATACATACATACATACATACATACAAATACACACAGTTCTTTTTAGCCTTCGAGTTGGTCAGAAGACAGCTTAGCGCCGTTTCAAATGAGGTTTATGACCACCTCCCTACTCTCTTTCTCTCACCTTCTCTCTCTCCCTTTATAAGAGATTAAATGCTTACATTTTCATTGAAAGCTGTGAATGGTTACTAAATTATGTTTGGTTGGGCGTACTAAAAATATTTTTTTTCTATTCATTTTATGTTGTTTTTATGGTGCATTCCTCAATTGAGCACTGCCATTTAGCAGCGGTTTGATGAGGGTCATTGTTGGTTCTGTTTTTTTGGGTGCTATTTAAGTACATTTGCAAACCAAATAAAAGCTTAAGGGTAAAACAACAAATTGTAAAATATATACACATACATATATGTATGTATGTACATCTTTTTGGGTAGTTTACAGCCAACGCAGTTTTAGTATTTTGTTTATCTGCTGGTACTGCACACATTAAGATGTGTAAACTTATAAACACATACGAGTAAGTACATCAAATACGTGTATACTAACGGTAACTAACTACAAATATATTTAGAAGAACCTTTGAGTGTCATTAATTATAAACAACGTTGAGAAAAGTAGAAATAACTAAGAGTAAGCATATATTAGAAAATATTTATGTACCATATGTGTGTATGGGGAACTTACGCAGTAAAACTTTTATGCCTTTGATCGTAAAATTCTTACCTGAAAATAGAAGAAATTTAAAAACATATTATTTTCAAAATTTTTTACAAATAAATAAATATTGAGAATATAAATTTACATATATATACACATATGTAGGTATGTGGCAAAGTAGTACACAAATTGTTGTATCTAAAAATGTGAAATTCCCCCACCAACGCAACCCCATATCATTCTCTTCAGGTTTCGGCGTAATTTACAGCTAATACAAATATTCTGTGAATGCCAAGTTGCATATGGAACGGTTCCACAGTCCATAAAATCTAAACAGCAAAAATCAGCATCAAAAGTAATAATGTCAGTTTACTTCACCCAATCTAAAATCGTAGCTGCTATTCCACTGGAAAAGGGTCAGACGGTAACTGCAAACTGTTACACTGAAGAGTGCTTACCAAAAGTTTTCAAAAATTTATTGGAAAACAGGAAGAAAGAGGATTTGAGGCGCACTTTTGACGTCATGACAACGCGCCATCTCACACTACTGAAATAACGAGTAATTTTATTGCGATCTCTGGGTTCGAACAAATATGTCCTTTTGAATTCTGGCTACCTCCCGAAATTAAAAAAAATTAAAAGGAAAGGTCTTTAATAGAAACGAGGAGATAATTAATGCGGTTAATGCTGAACTTGATAAGCTTAAAAAGCAATATTTTGAAAGCTGCTTTCAGAAATGGATCTAAAGGCTTAAGAAATGCATTGAAATCAATGGCGATGATGTAGAGAATATAAAAAAGGACACATTTTTTCCTTTTTTCGTTCATCTTACCGAACTTATGTTAATCTCCTCGTATATTAATAGATAGTTCGAATTTGAAAAATATCGGTAATAAAATTTTTTGTTTTGAAAATTTCAATTATGTTTAAAGGTAACTTTTTTTTGCAAGAAATATTTACTACGTTTTCAAATTATCTTTTGAATAGAAGCAAATGCCATTCAGTGAAAGAAACTCCAAAAAAAAGGAAAACAAAAAAAAAACTAAAAAAGATGAAAAATTAAATTTAATTTAGCAAAATTAAATCAAATCAAATAAAAAAAATATAATAAAAAAAAATAAATAAAAGCTATCATCAAGTAAGATAGAATAAAATAAACTAAAATGAAATAAATCTCTTTGTCCTGAGCGACTGACTGATGAACCCATAGCTTAAAACACTGATCACTTGAATAGTGTATTCTGTGTATGACGTATGCACGCGACAAGAAAGATTTTTCCGAGAAGTGGTGCAGCTATACCATTATGGACAACCTTTATATCGGGCTGTGGGGCTATCTCTTCGATCTTTTCGAAAAAATCAAATTTATTTTAGAAACATTCTAATTGCTTTAAATTTGATACATAGCTTACTCTTTGTCTGATTTGATATGGCGAAATGGGCATGGGACCGACCTATTCGAGAAATTTGTATTTAAGATTTCATTTACAAATTTGTAGTTTTAAATCAAATTGCTATTGGGAATATTTTTTCTTCCAGGAAGAGGATCTGGGACCAATTCGATAGTTTGGCTTTGGTTAATATGTGTACCATATGTGTACAATAAATATATGAAAGTTTATAAGCTCTAATAAAATTAATAATGTTATAAGCCTATTAAATCTTATCATAATCATATTGAAATTCCGTGCGGACGAAGTGGCGGGCAAAATCTGGTATAAGATAAAAAATTAAATATAATAAGCTAAATAAAAATAATTGAAAACAATATAAAATTTAAAAAATTTAAATAAAGAAATAGAGTAAAATAAATTCAAATTAATTAAATAAAACAAAATAAAATAACATAAAGTAAAATAACGATTGCGATTAAATTATTGTCACGTGGCAGGTATTTTTTTTTATAGAAATACGACGGGGCGTATAAGTAACCTTCCGAAATTTTCATGCAAAATAAAACATGAGCGAACTCACAAAAGAAATTTAACTAGGCAATATTTGCCTCTTTATTCATAGTAATAGTACATTAAATTATTCTAATATATTTCGGTGTATAAACAAAATTGTAGTAAATATTTAAATTATAACAAACCTAGAAAAAGCGCAAAAAATTTAACTGCTTTTTCCCTTGGTTTAAAATTTTCAACAATAAAAAAATTTATAGCTCAAATTTTGAACGAAAGTGTATTTAAAAAAAAATTCAATATTTAATTTTACAAATTTTTTTATAAATTAATAGAAAAAGCAGTAATAAATTTATTCTAGTTATATATATATATATTACTGTTTTTATTTTTGAAGTGAACTTTCAAATATGTATGATTTAATTAAATTCGTGTCGAAACTAAATTACAAGAAAAGTACAATACATACATTCCTATGTTAATTTCTCGACACCGAATACTAAAGAACAACATCTAATAATAATAAAAGGATATAAACTTGAGAAAGCAACAAAATTAAATCAGCGGCAGAACATTATTTATGCATAATGCATGAAATGTAATTTGTCAAAGACAACCACTTCAGATACAGAAGAGCAGAAAGTGAGGAAAATAGGAGAGAAAGTAATAATAAAATACTAAGAAAAAAATAATAATAAGACAAAGACGGTGAATTTAGATAAGAAGAAAGAAAAAAAAAAATGCGAGCAAACAACACAAGTTGCTATACGAAACACAAAAATACATATATATATACGCACATAGGTATATATAAATCACATGCGCAAACAATGCCCGGACAAGCGTCTCAAGGATACAAAGCGAACACTCAAAGGTCAGGTCAAATGACAATGCCAGCGAGCGAGCGCATGAACGCGTAAGGCATGAAAGCAAAGCAAACAAAAAGAAAAATAACAAAAAATTATAAAAATTGCAGGGCGAAAAAATATGTTAGCACGAAATTTAAAAACAAAAAAATAAAAAAAAAAATTAGAAAAAGAGAATAAAAAATAAAAAGAACAATGCCAGAAATCAAAAATGCGAAAATATATCGGGGAGAGAGGGAAGCACAAAATGCAAAGAAAAATACACGGCACACAGCCAGCGAGACGCAAACGCAAAAACACTTGACAATAACTGCTTGACAATGACAGATAACAACAGTAGTGCCAGCAACAACAACAACAACAGCAGCAATATACATCCAAGTGTATAAAAGAGAACAGTAGGAAAAAGAAGAATAAACATCAAGATGTTGAATATCAGAATTTTCGAAATCAAAAACAAATATATTCTCGACAAGTAAACGAGAAGAAGGCATAAGAAAACAATGGATTTTGCGAAAATTGCTAAAAAAAAAGAAAAGTAAATAGAGTTAGGGCAACCGAGTAGTAAGAGTGCGGTCTAAGAGCGGCGGAAAGTAGTGGAGTTGTCTAGCATAGCAAACGATGTGCCACATGAGCGATGGCAGCAGACGATAATTTCTCAAAATATCTGCGCAAACAAAAAAAAAAAAACCGCTGTGAATTGTGAGTGGCGAAAAATGACGAGAGCAAGGTTGCGTATACGCCCCGACCCAACCAAGCGATGATGATGACAAAAGAAATACACATACATGCAAGAGTATGTATGTATGTATGTATGTATGTAAAGCGTAAAATACACACAAAAGCGAGTATGACTAAAAATAGGTATGTATGCGTTAAATTTGTAAAAAAAAAAACCATACAAAAATAAAAAATATTTCTATGCGTAGACTGGCTAGAAAAATAGATAAAAATCACCGGTCATTGCTGTTATGATGACAATAGCAGGCATTTAAGTATCCGAAAAATGATTTAAGGGGGAAAAAATATAGCGCATTCGATAGGATATGCTGTGCTGTTGGTGTATAGAAAAAAATGTTTACTTATGCCCTTCACTAGAAGAGGCAAGTTTAAATACATAAACACAACATTTTATTACCGAGGGAACATTCTGTTAGTTTTAACTTCATTTTTCCATTATTTGAAAATATTAAACTTTTATTTAGTTCCTCCTATACACACATATTTTAAGCGATTTTTTGTTACTGAACACCATCTAAACGGCTTAACAGATTTAGATGACTATTGGTATGTGTCTTTAACAGAGCTTGATAATAAATTTATAAATAAATTTATAATTCGACGAATTCGCCACCTGTTTTTAAATTGTTTTCTCCTAAAGTTACCAACCGATTGGCTTGAAATTTTGTCAGACTGTTTCTATGGTTCCTGGGAAGGTTTATACGAAAAAATATATTTATTTTGGGAGTGGACCATAGACTGACCTATTAAAAAAATCTTATATTTAGAGTTTCTTATTGCTTGAATTTGTTTTACGGCAAGTGGACCGATCTATTTGAAAAAAATTAAATTAAATAATACGTTCTTTACGAAGATAGTAAAAAGTAATACATCAACTTTGGGTTAACGATACAAAAAAACCTCCACAACCGAATTTCCATCTGCGAATCGCTGCTGAATCGTTACAAAATTTAATTTAATTTTTAGTATAAATGAGTTGATAAGATACGACATTGAAACATATTTTTGATTATTTTTACCGATGAATTCATTCAAAGCATACAAAATCGTTAAAAGAGCCCCAGAGAAATTTTCGTAGAAGTGCTCAACAATTTCAGATAGCACTGGTATTGTTCAGTTGTTTCTCTGAAAAAACAGTCAAAACTTTCGAAATATGATATGAAAATAAATCAAAAAAAAAGATACTAAGGCTTTTCAATTTTTTTGAATATTCAGTTATACATTTTTTGATAACTTCTTTTAAATTATATTTGAAAACCCGTTTTTGAAAGATTATTTTTGAAAATTTTTTATCGAAAAATTATTTGAATTATTGAAATTTTCCTTATAAATTATTACTGTGGAAATCAAAAAATTACTAAGGTTTTTCAATTTTTTTTAATATGTGGTTATAAATTTTTTGACAACTTTTTTTTAAATTATTTTTGAAAACCCGTTTTTGAAAGATTATTTTTGAAAAATTTTTTCGAAAAATTATTTTTGAAAAACTATTTTTGAAAAATTATTTTTGAAAAACTATTTTTGAAAAATTATTTTTGAACGATTTTTTATAAATTTTTTTTTTTTTTTTTATTTTAAAAAGTTATATCCAAATATACCTCTTTATATCCATGGCTCTATTATTTTACATTTCGTCTTGTTGAAGGGTATAATGAGTTCAGAAAAACAATAATAAATAATTTTTGAAAAATTATTTTTGAAAAACTATTTTTGAAAAATTATTTTTGAACGATTTTTTATAAATTTTTTTTTTTTTTTATTTTAAAAAGTTATATCCAAATATACCTTTTTATATCCATGGCTCTATTATTTTACATTTCGTCTTGTTGAAGGGTATAATGAGTTCAGAAAAACAAAAAATTGCAGGAGTGTAGGGCAATAAAAATCGACAAGCGCCAAACAATAACATTTTAAACTGATAAGCAAGTACTTGAAGCGTTTCAGACAGGCCTGAAATCCTTTACTGTAGAGTAAAGCAAAAAACAAAATAAAATAAAATAAAATGTTAAAAAAACCAAAAAAAATTAATAAAAATCAGTAAGCTAAGCCATATGTAATTGCTACAACAATTTAACCCTTAAAGCCAAAGTTTTCCACAAAACTGAGTGTGAGGGCAATAAAATAAAGTTGAGTTGAAAATATGGCATGTGGAGGCAGAGAGAGTAACAGTTACCTCCCACCTGTTATTGGCAGACAGCTGCCGGCAGGTTGTTGTGCATATGAGTAACGGCACACTCTTTCTCTCTCTCTCTCTCTCAAGCTTTGCTGTGGGTGGGTAATAAAAAAGTTTTGTAAACAAAGTATAATCGTTGCAAAAGTTGCTGCCACTTGACAGGGTACATACGTATACATATTTACACAGCGGCACACAACATACATACGAGTATATCACATATGTACACGTATATAAATACACTTGTAAAATAATGCAAATATGTGCAGTATAAAAGCAAACAACAACAGGGCATTAAACAAAGTTAGCTGCAAATGGCGAAACGTAAGCTTGATAGAAGCAAAAAA
Source organism: Ceratitis rosa (assembly GCA_037013455.1). Taxonomy (NCBI): domain Eukaryota; kingdom Metazoa; phylum Arthropoda; class Insecta; order Diptera; family Tephritidae; genus Ceratitis; species Ceratitis rosa. The sequence continues at coordinate 8,530,318 of JAWMAG010000020.1, read as the reverse complement.
GGTTGAAATAATTAAAGAGAGGGATGAAGAGAGTGATTACGGTAGGTAGGTAGGAGAGAGAAGTTGAAAAAATATGCAAGCAAACGGTTAAAAATATATGTAGTATACATATATTTTATAACTTTCTAACTGTGGTTGGGCAAAAATCTGTGCAAATCATGCAGCCAACTATTTATCAAAAACAAAAAAAAAAAAAATTAAAAAAATCTAATTTAAAAAAAAATAACAATAAAATAAATCTAAATAAAACAAAATTAAAAAAAAAAAAATTATAAAATATGAAAATAAAAATGACAAACAAAATTTAAAATAAATTAAATAAAAAAAAAATAAAAGAATAAAATTAGAAAAAAGAAAATAAAAATTATTTAAAAATAAAAAAAATATCTATATTAAAACAGCGCATGTATCTGTACATTTCTATATTGTTCGCAAAAAAAAATTAAGCAGGAGTATGCGCTGTATTTGTCTATAGGCTGCTGCTCATGTTTACATGCTGTCTCATCAACATATCATATTTTTTATGCACCCTGCAACTTGACTTTCTAACCCTTTAATCGTGCAAATATCCATGTGTACATATTAAAAATTATGCAAATATGTGCCTATGATACGTGTATGTTTACTTTTGCACAATAAAAGAAATAAAAAATTGAGTATACATACATTTTATGTCTTGAATTTTTGTCTGACTCACAAAAGGGTTAAATGTGAAGAGTAAATATACTTAAATTATCTCATAATAACAGCGAGGGCGCTTAACTTGCATATATGAAAGACATCAGAAATTTTGTAAGCCATCACAAACAACAACAAAAATTCGCTTATGATAAAAAATCTATTTTTTATATGATAAATAAATAGTTTGCGGCATAGGTTTCACAAAAAAATTTCATATCTCCGGTTGTATGAATTTCATTTTGAATATTTTTTATTATTATTTTAAAGCACTTTGGGGTCAAAAACTGTTGAAAATTATCCAAAATTTCATTGAAAAATCATCTTGACTTATGAGGTCCATTTCCACTTCGATGGCTGCGTCAATAAACAAAACTGTTGCATCTAGTGTTCGGAATTATTGTTGAAAAGCTTCAACGTTCAATTTCAAGCTGAATGGAAGCGTGGCACATTGTTTCTGGTAATAAACTAATTATAAATATTTTTCGTGAATAATAATTTTTCCAATATTTTCTAATCAAGTCTTTCCGGTCAGACAATATTAATTACCACTGCAATTATTCACAGTTTTAAATACCCGCAAGCACATGCTTTGTGGTATTATAAATATAAATATTAGCTGATGCTTTTATGCCACTGTTTTATGTAGTATAATTTTAAGGTGAATGAAATTTAAAACCCCCCACTCAGTCTGTCTCATCCCCCATAATATGCCAGACAATATCCGCAAATTACTAAAAATCCTACATAAATGACCAATAGATACAAACTTTTACACTTTCATACACACTGACATCCTACATACGTGTACTTTCATACAAAATGAAAAGGCTAACAGTGACCTTAGTGAATATTACGTTGTGGTTGTTGCTGTTATACAAAAAAAACAGACACATTTAATTTCATGCTTTTCATTACAATTAAACATTTCATTCTCGCTCAGTAGCTACCAAACCAGTCAGCCATCCCGCCTGTTAGCGGGAGAGCGGATATTTCGGCAACCAGTGGGTGTGCGCTGTGCGGTGATTGCGCGTCCCTTAACTTAGTAAATGCACGCAGGAATCCACTAACACTTAATTGGATAGAATTGGCAACCGACAAAATGGTGATTAAATTTAATTATTAGCTGTGACGATGTACAAATGCACTCAACAATGGTGGGGAGCTGCAGCTGAGCGTTGAGCGCTGAACCGGATGAAGATGATGGTGCTTAGGTGAAAGCGGTTTGCTGGTCGGTTGGTTGGTTGTTTGGTTGGCTGGTTGAATGGTCTGACTGTTTTATACTTAATTTTTTGGTTGCCACATATTACAAATGGTTGTGATTTTAATTTAATTACTTTGCACGCCGCAAATCCAAAATCCTTTACTGGCGGTTGGTCGCAAGTGCACGGCAGTTAAGTGTATGTATGTATGTATGTATAAATGTATGGATTTTATTTAGTTTTGGGATTTTTAATTTAATCACGCTCGAAAATTGTATGTATGTCGTTTGGTTTAATTGAATTGGTGCGGAGAATTGCAATTAGAGGTCTTTGGCAGCAAAAGAGGACTATAAAAATGCACTCAGGCAAGCGTAAGTGAAATACAATAATAAAAAGTGAAAATATATGAATTGATTTTATTTTATTGCATTTCATTTTACTTTATTTTTTTTATTCAATTTTATTTTATCAAATTTTTTATTATGCTTTATGTGCTTTACTATCTTTATTTTAAATTTTATATTTTATTTTAGTTTATTTAGTCCAAGTTATTTTCTTTAATTTATTTACTTTATTTTCTATTATTTTTTTATTGTACTTAATTTAATTTAATTTTTTCATTTTATTTTATTTTAGTTCATTTCATTTCATTTTACTTTAATTTATTTTATTGTTACTTATTTTATTTTATTTGAATTTATTTAATTTAAATTTATTTTGTTTTATTTTAGTTTACTTTATTTTATTTTGATTAATCCATTTTATTTTCTTTTATTTTAATTTACTTCATTTTCGGGTCTTTTATTTTATTGTATTTTATTTTACATTTTTTTATTTCATATTATTTTCTTTTATTTTACTTTATTTTATTTTATTTTACTTTTTTTCATATTATTATATTTTGATTTATTTCATATTATTATATTTGGATTTATTTATTTTTTGTGTTACTTCATTTATTTTCAGTTAGTTTATTTTATTTTGTTTTATTTTACTTCTTTTTATTTTATTTTATTTTGTTTTATATTGTTGTATTATTTTTTATTTAATTTAATTTTTTTTCATTTTGCTTTATTTTATTCAATTTAATTTTATTCATTTTATTTCAATTTAATTTTATAATATTTTTTTATAGTTATAATAATTTTTTATTGTATTTTGCTTAATCCATTATTTATTTTATTTATTCATATCTATTTTATTTTTTTAGTTTATTCCATTTTATTCTATTTTATTTCGTATTATTTTTTTATTTACTTTACTTTTATTTTATTTTAAATTATTTAATATTACTATATTATTATTTATATTTTTATATATTTTGATATATGTATATTTTTTGTTTTATTTCATTTTCCATTAGTTTATTTTATTTTACTTCATTTTCTTTTGATTCATTTCATTTTTATTCATTTTATCTAATTTTATATTATGTGTTTTTTTTTAATTTAATTTTATTTTTAGTTAATATAATTTATTCGCTTAAGTTTACTTTATTTTATTAAACTTTTATTTAATAATTTAATTTTTTATTTAATTTCATTATATTTTATTTGTTTATTTTATAATATTCTATTTTGTTCTGTTTTATTTAATTTTTTTTTTGTTTTTGTATTTAATTTGATTTTATTTTCCTTTTTTTAATTTTTTTATTTTATTGTTAACTTATTTTATATTATTACTTCTTTTTTATTTTATTTTAATTTTTATTTCATTTTGTTTCTTTTTATTTTAATTTAATTTAATTTAATTTTGTTGTATTTTATTTTATTTTGTTTCGTATTATTTTGTTTTTTTTTTTTTGTATTTTATATCATTTTGATTTATGTTTTTATCATCTATTGTTATTTATCATTTGACACTATTTTTTATTTAATTTTATTTTATATTACTTGATTTTTTTATTAGTTTATTATTATTTTTTAATTTTATTTTATTTTAAGTTAATATATTTTTTCCATTTTATTTTAAGTAATTTCATTATGTTTTATTTTTTTTTATTTTATTGTAATTTATTTTATCTTATTTTTATGTATTTCTTTATTTTTTTAAACCTTTTTTTATTTTGTTTTATATTGTTTTATTTATTTATTTTTACTTTTATTTTTTATTTTATTTGGTTTGATTTTATTTTGTTTTATATTATTTTATTTTACTTTTTATATATTATTTTATTTTAATTTTTTTTTGATTTATTTTATTTTATTTCTTATTCCCTTTTTTATTTTATTTTATTTTATTTTATTTTATTTTTTTTAATTTAATTCAATTTAATTTAATTTAATTTTATGTTAATTTATTTAGTTTAAAATTATTTATAATTTATTTTAACGTTCAGTTGCCCACCCCAACTATAATATTTACAAAAGAGTTATTTTAGTAATAATTTTTACATTATATTTATGAATATTAACACAGACTCAAACAGACGCATTGAAATCAAGACGCAAATTGCTCCCCTTACTTGCGTGTCTTAACGACCATTCGAGCTCAAAGCTTTTATCCCCTCAAAAAGAGAAAAGTTTACAGTAAAACTTTTCGAAAACATTTGTTTTATATACATACATAAAGAGAAAAAAAAAACAACTTGAACAACCGACCAGCAACAACAATTAGAAGGAAAGTCAAAGGAAAATTACAATCGGTGCATAAAAACGTATTGAATTAAAAAGTTTTGCTAACCGCAGAAATACTTACTATGATCATAAGCTTGCATGAGAGCGCTGCAGCAGTGAAGAGGCTAAACGAACCACAAATAAATTGAGCAGCAGCAAGTAGATACGCACACATAGCCATATGTACTTAAAAAACGTCAAGCGACTTATGCCACACACACACACATACATACACATACAACAACAGTAATATCCTTTGTTGCCACCAATTACACCACCACCTGCCACGCCCGTGCTTAACAGTAACGCTCACTTGAGCATCGCCGCAAAAGGCAGGATAATTACAAAATTATATACTTTTGGAAAATATTTTCAAATGCTCTACCAACAACAACAAAACAATAATATTAATGGTTGAAAAATTAAAGAAACTCATGTTGCAGTAGCAATTGTTGCCACTGAGTTGATGAGTTATGCAGGCGAACAGATTTGAAACAAAGCAATAACTTTTGCAAACAACTACAAGTGCCCAACAAAGGGTAATCTTTGTACATACACACACTCACATAAATGTCTGCTTATGCTACACAGAAATTATTTTCACTGTTTAGCAGCAAGAAACCGCAGCTCAGTTGAGGCGACAAGGATGTGACGTTGCATTTGTTTTTTTCTTTTACGCGTACAGTATGAGCGTTGTGTTGTCGCGGCAATCTGATAGTCTGTCGTAAAGGGTTAGCAAAGTATAAAGAGATTATGCTCGTATATTCTAATATAATATATGAATCTCAATTACTTTTATACCTTTTTTTATACACGTATGCAAGCATTAAGGAAATGATGTTGGGAAAACAGCAAGACGAAAAACCAAAAATTGGAGGAGGAGCTCGGCCCAAAATCGCTTCAGCGGTTACCAAGTGCCAGTATATATAAAGGAAGGCATTTTCAGAATAAAAAAAGCGGACCCGGCTTCACATTGTTGGGCCTTTCTTATTTTATCTATCAACAACCACTGAAAAATTCCAATGAAATACTTCTAATGAATAGTGCACCATTCATCACTTCTTTTCGTTGTTTGGCGCCAGTTGGAAATACTAACTGAAACCAGGTCTCTCTCCACTCCTCGCTCCTTCCAACCGAGTGGAGGTCTTCCTTTTACTCTACCTTCACCGGTGGGTACTGTTTCGAAAGCTGGAATATTCTTAACCCACCGAACCACATGACCTAGCCAGTGTAACCGCTTGTTCTTCATTCGCTAAACTATGTCGCCGTATATCTCAAACAGCTCATCATTCCATCGTCTGCGGTAGTTGCCGTCGCTAACGTGTATATAACCATCGTTCGCAAAAAAAAAGAGTTCTCTCGAAAACTCTTAAGGCCCACTCATCGGACGTTGACATCGTGCACGCTTCTGCGCTATGTAGTAAGACGGGACCATGACTTGTGGAGTTTTGTCTAAGTTCGTCGAGATTTCAAAAGCCTACCCAGTCCAAATGGAAAAGCATAAATGCCTTCGATCTGGAAGCCATAGTCATCTTTAAAGACGGCTCGTTTAATAAATATATATATTTGTGGTTTTGCGTCTTGATTTTTTTCCAGCCAATGGAGGGACCTAAATTTTATACTGAGCCGCCTCCGAACGACTATTGATATTTCATGCTAGAAGTACACTCGAACGGGTTGAGATTATCTGTCTAGGGGCGACCGCAATTGGAAAATTTAAATTATTTTTTTATTTTAAATGAATTTTCTATAACTTTTTGGATGTTGGTCGGACCAGGTTCGAGTCCTGGTCTTCCGAATATCAGTAGGCAATGCTAACCACTCGGCTATCATTCATAGCTCGACGAAAAAGTGGACTGTGGAATCCACTCACCGTTGCTCAAAACATATTTAGGCATGGGGCTACCAGACCACTGTAACGTCTGCTAAGCCGAACTTCTTTTCAAGCTTGAGAAAGAAGGAATCCTTATATATACAATACACACGATGCAAGTGTACCTTTATCTGCGCAAAGTATATGCAAAAACTGGTCTTTGCCAAAAAAGCAAACACCAGATAACTAAATTAGAAAGCGAAAAAATCAAAACATCTTATCCATCTAGGCAGGATCTCCATAACCTAAGGATATGTGTAATAACAGGTCACCGTTTAATGCCGTTTCGCGGGGAAATAATTAGCTATAATTGTAATGATTTTTGTCGCAGCTGAATGGATGAAGTAGAGGAAGAGTCTATTGAACGTTACCTCAGTCACTTTGACCGTTTCAATGCGGCTTAAGCAAAAATTGGTAATCTCGTTGTTAACCAGAGGAACATTGGAAATTAAAATTAAATGGCGATTGCCTATTATATTTCAAAAGAACCTTTTTTTGGCATTTATTTTTGGAAGATTATCTCTTTCAAATGTTGGCCGCGGCTACGTCTCAGATGATCCATTCGTTTAGTCCAATTTTCTATGACTCGTTCGGGTATTTCCAGCGTATTTAGTTCTTGCACAAGCTGTATTTTATACGCCTTCAATTACAGATCTTGACGTGAAATGCGCCAAGTCGTTCCATACGTCAGTCCGAGTTGCTGTGAATAGCGCCGAATTGACTCTCCACGGTCTTCGTGTACACACTCAGCTACGGCCGCTATATTTTCTTATTCACTGCGTGCTGGACATGGTCCACTCAGTCGAATATTATCCAATAATGAATACTGGGTCTCTCGAGATGGGTGGTATGGTGTAGCGAATAATATGCTCTGTAGGCCGATTATGATGACCATAAGTTGAGCGAAGCGCGCGAAAGACATACTTTACAGAACGCGAATTCTCGTAAGAAGGTTGAACGATTTGTAAACGTTGTTTAGGCGCAATTCTTTCCATGATGAAATGCCAAATAATACTGAACAAAAATAACTTGACAGCTTGACACGACTCACGTGTGATCTGTCACAAAGAGACTATTTAAAAAATTACCTCTACTTGGATCACCCGTTTTGTCTATACTACAAACCGTTCGCAGCCTAATTAAGTTTATTAAAAAAAATAATAATAATAATCAACAGCGAATAGGTTTTCAAAGCCAACGGATTCCCTACCCAAGCCCAGTCTGCATTCCCCGCGCTTGTAACAATTTTGAAATTATTTATTTGCCGCCAAAGTTGGCAACTGACATGTAGCAAGCAAATAAAATGACAGATCGACAGCAGCTGCAAAAGTGTAGTGACGACAACAACAGGCAGGAGGACATTTGTAGCGAACAGAAACAGGGCTACGCACTCAACATCAACGGTTGGCCTACTGCTACCAACTTCTTCATCTCCATGACACAGGTAAATGAATGACAGTGGCAGCGGCATGTGTGACGTTGACAATGTCATTCGCAGTAAGTAAAGAGAGTGTGACCGTGACTGGAGCGATTAGTGTGGTGGGGAGGGAGGTGGCAACATTGTAATGAAAGCGATGCGAAATACATTTTTACACATTCTAGTACATATATACATTTACGTACATACTTATTTATTTCGAATATATGATTTGTGAGCCAATTCGGCGACAGCGATTCCAGCAGCAAAATGGTGGGCAAAATACAATAACAACAAAGCAACAGTAATAGCTCATACATGCGAGTAACAAAAACAATAGTAGAGCAGCATTTTGCGTTACAAAAAAAAAAAAAAAAAAACAACAACAACATATATAACATATATCTACCAACAACAAACACGAATGTCAAAGCAGTAACATTGCACAGGTATAGGTGTCAGACATAAATGAGGCAGCAATTGCATTTGCGATATGAACATCAACACAAGAACAACAGCAACAAGAACAAAAACAACAGCAACAAACTCTATGTAGTTTCTACAATGACAGCTGAAATTAATGTGCATGCAAAATGAAGCTACCGAATGCCACATTGCCACAGTCAAGCCAACAACAATCCGGCTACAGTCCAACAGAGCAGTCCAGCAGTCAAATGACAATCGACCAGCTTCAGCTCCAGCTCCAGCTCCAACTTTAGCTCTAGTTACAATTACAGTTTCAGCTTCAGTCGAAAATTCATCAACTGCAACGGTAATGAATTGGATGCGAGGAATGTGAAATTGCTTTTGAAAATTTACTTTTGTCAGTTGCAACCAAATGAGTATTTGCATTTATTGTACACATGATGTTCATGTTAGTAGGCTACCGAACAAATGTAGTTATGTAATGCATATATACGTAGGGTAAATATGTGTGCCCTTTGAATGTGTGTTGTTAATAGAGCCGCGGTTGTAGACAAATTATAGCAAATCAATGAATTGCATGTCCTGTTGGACCCGGACAAACATACTTACATATAACCTTCTTCTTTTGGCTTACTCATTCCATCATTCATATCTGCGAGTATATTCACTCAAACAATACATATATACATCACATACACTTTTGGTCTAATATTTACAATATTGGGATCCAGCATACACGTATATTGCCTTCGTCTTGTTTGTCCATTGGCTATATTTGCTTGTTTTCGTGTTTATATGCGTATTTGCCGATGTTGTTGTTGAACATATAAAAATTTTAATAACTGCACACATTAAAGACATCAATGTAATAACGGGTGATGGGGATTTTATGGCAAATCTCGCGGTTCGCTGAACTTATGGTCAACATAATCGGCCTACTCAGCGTATTATTCGCAACACCGTCACCCATTTTGAGACCCAGCATTCATTATTGTATAATATTCGCCCGAAGAGACCACGTCCGTTGCTGAGAGTGTACACGAAGACCGTGAAGAGTCGATTCGGCGCCGTTCGCATCAACTCGGACTGACGTATGGAACGACTTGGCGCATTTCACGTGAAGATCTTTAATTGAAGGCGTATAAAATAGAGCATGTGCAAGAACTGAAGCCGCTCGACCTTTCCAAGCGACATCCCTTCGCTCTATAGGCTCTTGTTAAGTTCCAAGAAAAACCGACGATTTCGAGACCAATTTTTTTTTCAGCGAAGAGGCCTATTTTTGGTTCAATGGGTATGTAAACAAGCAAAATTGCCACATTAGAAAAAAAACAACGGTTTGGTGTGGTTTGTGGGCCGGTGGAATCATCGGTCCATATTTCATAAGAAATGAAGCCGGTGGGAACGTAACCGTCAATGGCGACCGTTATCGCGCCATGATAACCGACTGTTCGATGCCTAAAATCGAAGCTATGAACACTGCGAAATTTGGTTTCAACAACATGCTGATAATTTCACGTTTTGGGCCGGTCGATTGGCCACCAAGATCGTGTGATATCACACCGTTAGACTTTTTCCTGTAAAGATATGTAAAGTCTAAAGTCTATGCAGACAATCCCGCTTTGACTCAGGACTTTTGATAGTTTTTCTGTAGCATCTTATTTGTATTACCCAGCGCAAATCCTCACTACTGGGTTTCACATAGAGAAGTTTATGGGCTGAATCCCATTAGTGGCTTTTATACAAAACCCACTTTCTTTTTTTTTGTTACCTCAGTCTGAAAACCCGTTGCGCCTTATTTAAAAAGTGATTCAAAGACATGGACGTAAGAGTTAGAATTTATTATCGCCTGAATTGTACAAAAGTCAGTTGTTTTGAGGCAAAACTTCCCAATATAAGTGAAATATGAGCATATACCATATATTGGGTTGCCCAAAAAGTAATTGCGGATTTTTCATATAGTCGGCTTTGACAATTTTTTTGAACGGCGGTGACTCTTTAATTGCATTCTTTCTTTTGTCAGTTATTAGCTGTCACTTTTAGCTTGCTTTAGAAAAAAAGTGCGCGAAATTTTGTTTACATTTGTTTGTTTGGCGTCAATTTTAATATGGAGCCCACAAAAGATCATTTTCGTCATATTTTACTTTATTTTTTCCGTAAAGGAAAAAACGCGGAGCAGGTTGCTAAAAAGTTACGAGATGTGTATGGTGATAAAGCCTTAAAAGAAAGACAGTGTCAAAATTGGTTTCGCAAATTCCGTTCTGGAGATTTTTCACTTAAAGATGAGCCACGTTCAGGTCGGCCAAGTGAAGTTGACGATGAAGATATCAAGGCTTTAATCAAATCGGATCGTCATGTAACTGAGCGTGAGATGGGAGAGAAATTAAATATACCAAAGTCAACCGTTCATTATCACATAAAAAGTCTTGGACTCGTATATTTGGGTACCACATGAATTGAAAGAATTTCATTTAACAAACCGAATCAACGCTTGTGATATGCACCTTAAACGCAATGAATTCGATCCGTTTTTAAAACGAATCATAACTGGAGATGAAAAATGGATTGTTTATAATAACGTCAATCGAAAACGATCATGGTCCAAGCATGGTGAACCAGCTCAAACCACTTCAAAAGCTGATATCCACCAAAAGAAGGTTATGCTGTCTGTTTGGTGGGATTGGAAGGGTGTGGTATATTTTGAGCTGCTTCCAAGGAACCAAACGATTAATTCGGATGTTTACTGTCAACAATTGGACAAATTGAATACAGCCATCAAGGAGAAGCGACCAGAATTGGTCAATCGTAAAGGTGTCGTATTCCATCATGACAACGCCAGACCACACACATCTTTGGTCACTCGCCAAAAACTGAGTGAGCTTGGCTGGGAACTTTTGATGCATCCACCATAAAGCCCTGACCTTGCACCATCAGACTACCATTTATTTCGATCTTTGCAGAACTCCTTAAATGGTAAAACTTTCGGCAATGATGAGGGTATAAAATCGTACTTGGTTCAGTTTTTTGCAGATAAAGGCCAGAAGTTCTATGAGCGTGGAATACTAAATTTGCCGGGAAGATGGCAAAAGGTTATCGAACAAAATGGCAATTATATATTTGATTAAAGTTCGTTCTAAGTTTTATTAAAAATGCATTTACTTTCTTTTAAAAAATCCGCAATTACTTTTTGGGCAACCCAATAACTATAAGATACCCATTTAGTCAAGGCCCTCTAAAAAACATTTTCGTGGTCCGGTTAAGAAAAGTTAGAAAATAAATTAATATACTTAAAATTAAGCCAAGAGTAAATAGCTGGGAAAATATGCTATGATTATGGGCTTGTGACTTTGTTAAAATACGCCAAAATGTAGGCAATGACATCAGTTTAACATACAGTTTTCTCTCAAGTTAATAAAAAAGTTGCTGTTCAATTTGAGATTGTGGCTGAGAGAGACTTAGCATGAAGGTTAGCCAATCTATTAAAAATAGAGAGTTTTATTTCGTCTCGTGAATAGCTACACTGTAATTCTCATAAGACTCATTAAACATAAGTAACAAATAAAGTACAAAATAAAAGGAATTAAGTTAAAAGTACTGTGCAAGAAATAGTAAAAAAAACCAAAGTGAAGAATACAGAATCAAAGAAAACGAAATTACTTTTTTAATTAGATAAACAAATCATCAGTCAAATTTTGACATACACAGCACTCGTCTCAAGTTACACCAAAGTTTAATTCTTACTGCCTTTGTCATGAATGACACATGAAGATGTTGACTTAATTAAAATCTCATAAAAAATAGAAGAAGAATAAATTGAATTTACGAATTTGTCAGGGTGGAAGAATTGAGTTAAAAATAAAAAAAAAACTGTCAGCAAATGACTGCAATGCCTGAGCATTATCAACTGGTGGTGGTCGTCGACGTCGAAGTTCCTTTACCTCCTGCGCTAATTTTCATGCAAAAAGTTTCTTAATTAAAATAAAACTTTTCGCTACTTTTTGCCTTTTGCTGTTGCCAGTACGTATATATGGTATTCGTGTTTTCAATGTGTGTTTGCGGGAAAAACCACAGAAATAATTTCACTTCGACTGACTAGTGGTCGACAAAAAAAAAAAAGAAAAAAAAATATAAAAATAAAAAAATGAGAGAGTAAAAAACTGGAAAAATATAGAAGGGAAAAAAGTGCCATATATAAACAATCACTGCCAATACAATCACACCTGTGCGTTGAGAAATTACTTGCGGACAGACAAGCTACACAAACAGCCACTACAGTGTGCGTGATGTTGGCTAGCGTCTGGTGTCAGATAAAGGTGGTCGCGGTTGCGTCATGTGGTAAACATTTTTCCGGTACCACAAAATTAAGGAGAAAAATACCACCAAAAAAAAAGGGAGCGTAGCAAAAAGTTTCGCAGCGGAGTTTTTTGAAAAATGCGTCGGTCAAACTTCGATGGCAGCTGCAAATTTTATGTCAATTGCTCAATGTGAAAGGAAAGCGGTGGGAAGAGACACGTTTTTGTTCTTTTTTGTTTTTTTCTTTTGGTTTGAATTAGCATGCGCTTGTCTGCTACACCCTTGTACGCCGGAAATCCTATCAATCTCAGCCACTGGTCACCCGCAACCCAAGTAGCGCTTGCGTTATTTAACACATATAGATACATATAGACGAGTATATAAAGGGTTTTCCAATAAGAGGTGTTGTTCTCCGGTAGATGTCACCTTTGAAGCTGTAGTTTTTCGAAATTTCACAAGTAAAAACTTGCCCATAATAAAAATGGAACGATACGCGCTTCAACAACGCATTGAAATGATTAAAATTCACTTCAAAAATGGAGTTGTTGGGAAAAGTTAGGGATGTGAAACTCGTGCACGTCGCTCAATAACATCTGAGAATATTGCTGCTGTAGCTCAAAGTGTTGAAGAAAATCATCTTAACTGATGAAGCCCATTTCGATCTCGATGGCTACATCAATAAGTAAAACAGTCGCAATTGGGGCTCGGAAAACTAAAGATTTATTGTTGAAAAGCCTCTCCATTCTCAACGTGTAACTGTTTGGTGCGGTTTATGCTTCGGCGGGGTCATTGGAACTTACATTTTCCAAAATGAATGGATTGCATTATCGAGAGATGATTAATGATTTTTTATGGCCGGAGTTGGTTGGTAGTGATCTGGACAACGTTTACTTTCAACAAGACAGCACTACGGGCCACACAAGCAACGAAACCATCGAGCTTTAAGGGAAAAGTTTCCGGATTGTGTTATCTCTCGAAGAGTTGATCGCAATTGGCCATCGAGATCAAATATGGAATTCGTGGAGCTATTGAGGGCATACAGCAGCCATTATGGGATTTGGTGATGGAAAATTTCATAAAAACGTTATGGTTCCGCAAGTAAAAATCTCCGTTCATTTATCTTAAAAAATAAAATTTTTCTTTAGAATATCCAAATAACACCACTTATTGGAGAACCCTTTACATATACTTTTTTCTGCCAGCAAATTATAAGCACTTCGCGTAACTGTTCGTGGCGTAATATAATATAATATTTTCCGCTCTTTTGCATTTTTTTGCATTTTTTTTCCACTCTTCACAAAGTGGATTTTTATAAATTCCCTTGTTTTTTATTTATATCCTTTCCGCTGTGACCTTTCAACGCAACGTTGATTTGCGCTTCCTGGCGCTTGATTTTTGTTTATTGCGAGTAGTGGAAGCAGATACAAAAAAATATGCAATGAAAAAAAAAGGATTTAACATCCTTCGGAGTGTCCTTTTTTAATATTTGAATATACAAATTGTAAAAATTTCGCAATTATACTTTTTATAAGTATCTATATGTGTACATACATACGCAAACAAACAGTATGTTTCCAGTTGCCTTCCAGTTGGTATAATAAACCAAAAAGTAATTTAAAAGTTATTTTTAACATTTTAATTTCTTTTTAAGCCCGACGCAGGAATTCCGATTGCGTACTATGGAAGTGGAAGTAATTAACTTTATTTAGGGGGATATATTTACGCTCACAAATAAGAGCTGATTTGGCGGGGCTGAGAAATATTTTTATTTTGGGTTCAGACTCTTTCAGCAGCCGACATTTATTTTGATGAAGATGCAATCAGTGCTCAAAACTGTCGTTATGGCGAGAGTTATTTACTTAGTAGTAGGTGCGACGGCTGTAAGTGATTTTATTTCTACTACTAAAATAAATGTTGGCTTCTGAAGGAGTCTGAACCCAAAACAAAAAAAAAAAAACAGTTAGCAAAAATTAACTTAAATTCTTTTATTTAAATTAATTTATTAATTTTGGATATTCGATACCGGGCCTTATTCATGATAGGACGTACTGCTGAGCTTTCGGCCATCGCCGCCGTCGATCCAGCTAAACTTCGAAAAATCTATCAATACCAATGGTTTCAACTTGAGCTGAGGTAGCGTAGTCTAGTAGAGCTCAAGTCCTTGAAAAGTTATTATTACAAAAGAGGTGTTTGGGAAAAACAGTCTTGATTCAGTGTTTTGTACTTTTAAGACATAAAGTTCTAGGTGATCAAAATTTAGATCAACATATTCTTCTTCCTAATTGAATTGGGTAGCTCTTAGGGTGACAGTCCTTTCTTTTCTTAATACGTCACTGAAAGCAACGCGCCAGGCCGCTCTCCACCTGATCTTTCCAACGAAATGGAGGTCTTCATGTTTCACCGTGTTAACTAGCGATTCTTTCGTCGGATACTTTGATCGCTGGAGTGTTTCGTCCATTCAGCTCACTTCTTTTATCACATACTACTCATTGTTCTATCCTCTACGGCATTTACCTTCCAAAAATCTTACGTAAAATCTTTTTTCGAAAGCTTCTAAAGCGGGCTTGCAGCAGGACGGAAATAATAACCGATTTGTAGAGTGTGACTTTTGTACTTTTACTTTTCAATTGCCTACTCAGTCCAAAGTAGCACCTCCCGGAAAGAATAATTTTGCATTTCAAGGTTGACATTTTTATTGGTATTCATTTTCCCATCGTCTTGTCTTCGTTCACTACTGGATCCAATGGTCGCGTTTCCTTATCCAGTTTGGAGAAAAATACTTACGGCGCTGTTACTGAGTCTGATAATGTCAATATCGTCGGAATACGCCAGCACAAGTCACCTTGTCTGAAACCTTGTTTCGCCCCGAACGGCTCGGAGAGGTCCTTTCCAATTCTGACAGAGCTTCTGGTGTTGTCTAGCGTCAGTTTACACAGCCGTAGCGGTAGATTTTTATCGTGGGATCCCTATTTTATACATTGTGTAGAGCACACTATGGTTTCAATCGTCTGCAAAAAAGCATGATGAATGCAACTTGTCAGTTCTTCGTCGTGGTATTTGAATAGTTCGGTCGGTAAACCAAGCGCTCCTTTCAGTTTGTTGTTCTTTAAACGGGCAACCGCTCTGCGAACCACGTCATAGTCGGTTGTCTCTTCATTGCTTAGGGAATCGGGTTCGGTATGTCCTGGGGTTTCATTTGCCCTGCCATTCAGCAGGCTGCAGAATGGTGTTCCCTTCAAACACTATGTATGCTTTGGACATCGTCGTTAGGTCAGCTTTTTGGTTCGTACAAGAGTTTCTTCCGGTGTTGATACTATCTGTAAGTAGCCGTATCTTTCGGCCAGCTTCTCAAGCTCTTCATTTTTTTTATTTACAAATGAGTTTTGCTTTCCTCTTCAAATTTCTGTATCTATCCCAACTCGCATGTGTTGCAGCCGACCACAACGTTTCGAGACAGGCAGTCTGTTTTCTCTCTACTGAAGTTCGACTTACTCATCGTACCAGCTCGTCTCCGTAGGTATTGAGTTTTGAATAGTTGGTGATGCTATGTAATTGGTGCCATGTAGCCACTGAAATGGTTTTCGGCCGAGCTGCTCCTCCAATGGAGGGACCTTCAGTTTATTCTAAGTCACCTCTGAAAGGCCGATGAATTTTTATGAGGAGCTTTTCATTCCATGTAAAAAATACTCTGTCAGGATCGGGAAGGACAGGGTATATTCGCCTTAACAACCGCGCTGTCTGCTTTTTCCAGACTGGATAAGGAAACGTAGGCTATGGGTCTGGTAGTGAATGAGGGCAAGACGAAATATCTCCTGCCATCAATCAAACAATCATCACATTGGCGACTCGGCTCCCACGTCACTGTTGACAGTCATAACTTGGTGTTTATTAACACCAACAACAATGTCAGCCTGGAAATTCAGCGGAGAATTAGTCTTGATTTATGGTCCTCTACGAGTTGGGAATGGCGAATGCCGCAGCCTATGGAATGATGAGCTGTATGAGATATACGGCATCTTCGACATAGTTCAGCAAATCAAGAAGCAGCTGCTGCACTGGCTATGTCATGTGGTCCGGATGGATAAGAATATTCTAGCTTTGAAAGTTTTCGTTGCAGTAACCGCCGGTAGAATCAGAGGAAGGGTAAAGTTTCCATTTTGTTGGAAAGACCAGGTTGAGAAGGACCTGGCTGAACTTGGTATCTCCAATTCGCGTCAAACAGCGAAAAAAAGAAAGGAATGACGCAATGTTATTAATTCGGCTATAATAGTGTAAGCAGTGTCTATGCCAGTAAAGAAGAAGAAGATTGCAATCTGACATTTGGCATTTGGTCAGCAAAGAAGGCGCATACATAGCGTATCTTGAGGAAGCAACTGAAAATGAAACTATGGTCAGTTTTTATGACCTTTTTCTAAACAAGACTAGTCGGTTTCGGCTAAGTTGCGCTAAGATTGGAAAATAATGGATTTATATATATGTATTGTACATGTACTTTTTATTAAAACTCAAGCATTGAATGCTCTATTACTTTGAATATGCCGATATTTTTTCGGGCGCATACTGCTTTGACTCTAAATTCCACACTTTATAGCATTGCAGAGTGACCATATTTTATTAATCAAGCAGATATTTTTACAAAATAATTGTGGGAAAGTCAAAACTGAAATTAAATGAGAAAAGTATCACTTTTAGTTTCACATTTTTATGACAAAACAAATGCTTTTCAATGAATTTTATTGTAGTTTGAATGCTTGAAGACAATAAAAATGTTAACTTGATGCACTCTTTGGCAAGACTGCTAGGGAGGATGTACAACGGTGTTTGTCTAAACATAAAATGTAGGATAGATGTTGACAAACCCTTATGTACATATGCATATACGTGTATGTATGCGCACATCGAATCATTTTTACGTAGGTTGGCATAGAAATCATGCCAGATTAGTATGCCAATGATTAAGCATTGACCCACCAGCGACAGTCAACCCGCTGCGGGCAACACCACAAAGACGGCAGCAAGCAGGAAAGTAGCATTATTATTACACTCACTATGCACAACCACGAGCACATGCACACGCACATATTTGTTGTGAACAAGTGATGCCCCCATCACCAGCTTATCTGTGGCACGTAGGTTGCCACTTGCCACTTTCGTCATCAGCATGTTGTCGTTGGCGATGCCGTCGACAGCGTCCTTACTTTACCACAAACTTCACAGGCGACACTGTGTGCCATTTGTGACAGTTGGCTGGCAATGCGATGCGTCCGACAACCCGTTTGCTTTTATTGCCATGGCAATTCGCATCAACTGACCTTTGTGGATGCGCTGCAGCAATAATTGACTTTTGCCTGCTATTGTAGATGTTGTTGTTGTGTTATGTTACAAACATAAACATATTGAACCATTGAAATTTCAATTTCAAAATTTTTTTTGCTGCTCTCAGCGCATTTTTACCTTCAATTTTGCACTGAAAATTTTTTCTTTTGCATAGTTATCGATGTTCTTGTTGTTGGTTGCACTCAACTGCCGATGTCACGTCGAGTCAAGTCAAGTTTTGCATTGCTTTGACAATACGCAGCAGCCGTAACCCGTTGATTGCGAATTGCAAGAACACTTGGTTGGTGGGGCTGGTAGTGCTGCGGAGACGCTTTCAAGTTGTGGTCGTTTGTCATGTGTATGTTGGCTGTGTTGTGCGCGCTTAGAGGCTGTGCGAAAAATGATAGAATTGACATGTATTGACATAAACATGCAACTCAATGGTTTTTCGCCTCCTGCAGTTAATGCCGCAGCGAACCAGCGCACACCCATTAGATGCTTGTGGCAGCTTTGGGCGGCAATGTGGGTTTTATGACGCACCTAATCTTGTAGTATGGGAAAAGCGTCCAGCAAATGTGTAGAGTGAATTTGCATCTTACCATTGATATTTTTTTCCTCAGATTTTTTGGCCAAATATTGTTTTTTCCAATAAAAAAAAAATGAAGTGAAATTAATAAAAAAAAAATTAAAATACAATAAAACAAAACAAAGTAACTTGATATAAGGTAAGGTAAGATAAATAAAATTAAATAAAAAATAAATAAATAATAATATACATATAAAATAAAATAAAGTAAAAACCAAATAAAATTAAATAAAATAATATAAGATAAAATAAAATAAAATAAAGTAAAAACCAAATAAAATTAAATAAAATAATATAAGATAAAATAAAAACATAAGATAAAAAAATAAGATAGAAAAAAACAAAGTAAAATGAAATAAATAGAAAAAACCATATAAATCAAAGTAACAATAAAATAAAATAAATTTAAATAAAATAAAATGAAATAAAATAAATTAACTTCAATAAAATAAAATAGAATAAAACAAAATACAGTTATATTAAATTAAACAAAATAAAGTAAAAAAAAATAAAATAAAAAAAAAATATTTCCAAAAAAAAAAAAATTAAAAATAAAATAATATAAACTTAAAATAAAAGAAAATGAGAGGAAATAAAATAAAATAAATCAAAATACAATAATAAAATATAACAAAATAAACTAAAAATAATAATAATAATAAATAAACTAAAATAATATAAATAAAATAAAGCTTGAAAATATAATAGTATAAAAAACTAAACCAAATAAAATAGCATAACATAATATAAAATGAAATAAAATAAAATTAAGTAGAATAAAATAAAATAAAACAAATAATAACAAAATTAAAAAATTAAAATAAGAAAAATTAAAAAAAAAATAAGAAAAGTAAAAAGTAAAAAATTAAAATAAAGTAAAAAAATAAAAAGTTTTATAAAATACAGATATAATAATATAAATATAAATAATATTAACAAAAAAAAAATTATAATAAAATGAAATAAAATAAAGTATAATAAAACAAAATAAAGTAAAATAAATAAAATAAAATAAAAATAAATAAAATAAATAAATAAAATATAATATAATAATACAAAATAAAGTAAAATAAATAAAATAAAATAAAAATAAATAAAATAAAGTAATGCAAATTAAAAGCAAAATAAAATAATATAAAATGTAACAAAATAGGATAAAATAAAATAAGATATAATAAAAAGGGATAAAATAAAATCAAACAAAATAAAATAAAAAATTAAGTAAAATGATGTAAAATAAATAAATAAATAAATAATTAGATAAATAAATGAGATAAACAATAATAATAAACAAATAACTTTGATAATGACAAGTAGAATAAGAAGAAGCCTGCTTAAATGCTTCCACAGATACTTTTTTACTTTAACCAAATGTAAAACCTTTAAAGTAATCAAATTAAAAATTTCCTCCACTCAGCGTATGAAGTCAATTTTCTGATTAGTTTAACGTAGACAACCGACCAACCACTAATTTACATAATTCATAAACACCCACTACTTGCCGGCCGGCGTGTGGTGGTTTGAATGTTAAAACATATTTCCATTGTATTGATGCGTTGGATCAACAAACATCAAAGGTATTTTAATCTTTTGTTGATTAAATTCCAAAATTGAGTTTGTCGAGGAGGCGTACAAACAGCACATCATACGCTTGACTAAACATTATTTACCATACAGAAGCACTACATAGGCAATTGAGCTAGTTAAAAAGTACTTAGAAATTAATAAATTGGCCAAACAAGTGCAAGTGGTCGGTCAATTGTTCTTTTTTTTTGGATACAAGAAACTGATAATATAGGAAACTGATTATTTTAATACGTTGATGTGTGAAAAAGAGTTGCTAATAGTCAGTTTTTGGTTAGAAATGTGCTAGTATCATACTAGTTTGAAATGAACACAGAAAGGACTAGTCATGTTTTAGAGGAAAAGTTGTGTATCATTTGTTTAAAATGGTTTTATGTTTAATTTGTGATAAATTCCATATTTTTCAATATAAGGCAGATCTAAAAAAATATTATATTTATTTATTTATTTTGTTTTATATATTTACTGGAAATCATACAAAGAAAATATTTTTAATATATTTAAGTTATACTGAGAACAAAAAAGAAATATATAAATATAATACACATATAAAGTGCAAGAAATAAATTAAATGTTTGGGTAACGTGAGTCAGTTTGCTACTTTTTGGGAACAGTACCATTTAGCCAAGAAATTTGAGCGGAAAACTGTTACTTTATCTGACTAATTTAAACTTTTACTGCAGCAAATATTATAAATATATGAATGTATGAATGTATTTATCCACCATATATATATATATAAATATATATTTATATACATATGTATTTACCTATATCCAATAGACACTCACAGCAAACCCAAAAGCATTGACCATTTATAGCATAGATACACACACACTTTTAAACATATCTAATAAAGTATTTTTGTGAGAACACAAAGCAAAATATATTTATCTCTATCCTTACACTTATCTACGCAAACAAACACACACACACGCACACAAATAGCAGACAATCAGGTGAAAAGCGTAGTGTCAGCTAATTTTGCGCCATCAAAGAGAAAATGCAAATTTTCAGCTCAAATGCGAAGAGTTGTGGTGGTCGATGGTTGCTGGTTGCTGGCCAAAAACTTATTGCAACGCAAGCATACATTCGTATTGTGAAAGTATTGTTTTTGTACCTGCCATGATGCCAGCTAAACATCATGCAAATCCCTAAAATGTAAAGCTCAGCAATTTATTATACACAAAATGGGCTGATGAGACCAGTTAGATGCCGCAGGACGAATGGCAGTCACTAACACACGTAGGCAGAGGCAGACTGCAGCTAGACAACAATGCCGTAGCACATACCTATATAACAGTTATGAAATGAAATCCTTTTTTTCACAATTTTCAAAAGCGCGTTCAAGCGTTGCCGTGACGGCGCGTCTGTGTGCTAACATTTTTAGGCAAATTTATTTTACAAAATATGCTACTTGCTGTGCTTTGTGTCAATACATATGTATGTATGCATGTATGTATGTACGTGGGGCAGCTTTTAATTTAATTATGTTAGTAAATTTGTTGCTTTTGATTGGACTAACGTTAATTGATAAATTGACAGATTTTCGGGGGGTAAGAGGAGCAAAAAAAAAAACCAAAAATTACACAAATCGCTTTGAAGTCTGATTTTGGAGAAGGGGGGAAAAATATACAAAACAAATTTATTTTAGTGATTATTGACGCTTTGTTATTTTTTGTTGAATTTTAAATGGCATTTTGAGACTAATTTGATTTGCATATTATTTTCACTAAGTAAAGTAGAGTTGAATAAATAATAATGAATGTAAAATATATTATATGTAAATGTGAATTCACTGCAGAGAAATGTTTGTTTGTAAATAAAATTAATATAAACTTATATGTACTTCAAAAATATAGGGTTAACAATTTTGCGGGATTTTAAATGCATGTAGGTGTAAATCCAAGTGTAAAATACGTCATAAGGTGCCGTAGGGTAGTACCTCCTCTTAAGAAATTCGAGAAATGGACACATTTGAGTCTTCGGTTACATTTTCATTTACAATAGCGTAACTTGAGATGGAAGGGGCAGGACGATGATGCATAGGGCTTACGAAGTCTGCAACCGATTCAGTCTTTTCAAATTTAATTAAAATTTTTACAATTGCTTCGGTAGTTGGATGCTTATGTGCACTGTATTCTGCTCCGAGAGCACGAAACGTGGCCACATAATTGAATAACCATTTCTGTAGTAGATTTTAACCACTTTAAAGTGTTTTGCGGTTGTTATGCGATCCAGTTTCGGAAATGACTGCCTTTAATTAAAACAAAACATGTTTGGTTTAACATTTAGGTTTAACAGATATCAAAATACGGCTTTGCATTTTTGAAACCACGAAATGGATAACCCTATATTACATATGTGTAAATAAACAAAATCAGAATAAATGCTTAAATAATTACAGTGATAAGTTGGTTTGTTGAACTGATTAATTTTGAGTAATAGAAGCGTTTATAATTAAATATGTTTAATGAAGTGACAAAGAGAGAGAGAGAGAGAGAGTATGAAATGAAGAATAACGGTAATAGCATAGAGAATGCTGCAGTATATGCCATTGTATACTTTGTTTAAAACAAACTTCATATTTATTGTAAATATTTAAGCCATCCACTTTATGCAACAAACAAATTATTTAAATTTAGCAAACAAGGAGAAATATATTGTGGAAGAAATTATGATTGTTGAGTCAATTAACAATGCATTTGAAATTATTTATTTGCATTTTGTCTAACTATGATGGAGTAATTTATGCATACATGTACATATGTGTCTATGTGTGTGTGTATGGATATTCCCAGGTGTATAATAAATAGAATAAATTTAGCTGGATATTCAAAATTCAACTTAATTTACGGAAATGTCATGCTGTCACTGAAAATAGTTTATATAAATACAACAACGAATAAATCAACAGTTGAATGTATTAACATACATGCCACATAAGATGAAGCGGGGATGAAGTGCAATACAGCCACTGTAATTAAGTCTCACTCTGCTGAGAGGAATCACATGCTTCAATATGTGTTCCTGTTTCTCCTTAACTGGACACTACTAGTCTAGCTCCGGAGGGTGTCGACTCCAAAGTGTCATGCGCGATTCTATGCCCGTTGGGTGGTTTGTTGTCGGGGTCCTCCGACTGAATTCGAAAGCTGCTCTCCGGATACCGGTTCACCTCAGGCAGGAACGCCGACTTGCTGCGAAATGAGGCTCTACCGCAGTCGACCTCTTTTCCTTTCTTCTTTTCTTTTTTTCCGGGCACCGTAAGGTCTCAACTCAATACAATCTCAAAGAGAATGCTCTAAACTGGTAAAATAGCTTGTAGATTTTACTCAGCAACTTTCAAGCGGGACTAATTCCGATAACAGAAACCGGAGAGTGACTTTGTGACCAAATACTGGCAGTCACTGTGGTGGAAGAACGTCTAGCGCTGGCCCTGTGCTTGACAATTTTATCGCCAGGGTTGGCAAAGATGGTATATTCGGTACAATGGTCGGATAATTCAGTTTCCATGACGAAGCATTCCCAAACGGGAACTCGATCGCGGTTCGAAATATAGTTTTCTCCAACAACAGATTCTAGGACAAGAAAATCCAACAAGCCACATGGTCGTCGCCGGATAGAACATCATGCAAACACAATGATCATGTTTTGAATGACGGAAGACATATCTCAAGCGATATATGGTAAATGTGCGCACGTTCCGAGCTACAGAGCTAAATAGGGGAGGTACAGTTTACTATAAGAGCGTAGAATTATTGTAACTGAATGAAGTATTGGTTGAAGAATATAAATTTATTTTAAAATTTTAAAATCTATTGCATCAAATACATCATGGAGTAATTTTATAAGAGGACAAGGATTCTAATTTTCTTTTTATTTTATTATTAATATTTTGGTATTAAAACCATTATATTTGTTGAGCTCTTTGCCTATCCTTCGAAATACTAATAACAAATATTTTTATTTCTAAGTTGCACGGGACAACTGAATATATAAACATTATATGTAATAAAAAGGAAGAACCCATACTTATTTACGTTTAATTATAACTTTTTGAAACTCTACCAAGGCGAGAGGAACTTTATCGAAACAGTCATACGATGAGAAAATCATATTTAAGAATATTTACTTTTTACTTACGAAGAATAGCCATTAAATTATATGATTTGTAATTACCTGAAAAGAAAAATATAAACATATTCATTAGTATTTAACGGTAATTATTCGAATAATCTTTAAACTTTACGTATGAAAGAATAATTTTTTAAAGAATAAAAGGAAAAATAATAGAAATTCATTTCATATACATATATACGAGCGTTTTTATGCTCGGGGTATAGGGGAAAGGGATGGAAATAAAAAACTAATTATTTTTCCTTTGAAATATATTCACGTGCAAGACGGATACATGCTTCACATCTTTCAATAACATTATTTACATCCTCATAAAAAAAATATTTTCTCTTTATTCTTCAAAATATGTCAAAATTGCCTCCTTGTATTCATCATCGGTGATACACTTTTTTACCTCAGATCTTTTTTCATTTTTGGAAACAGGGAATAATCACTCTCGGTCAAGTCTGAGCTGTAGGGTGGGTGATTCAAAATATCGAAGCCCACCTTACGTATAGCAGCCATTGTAACTTGGGTTTTGTGATCGGCGGTATTGTCAGCACAACTTTCGTCAATTTGCCCCGTCTTCTATCTTTAATGTTTTCTTTTAGAAGTACTAATATTGAAGCGTAGTATTCTCTAGTTGTAGAAACTCTTCCATCTTTATTATCGATCATGTCATGAGTTTCCCTGACTTTAACACCTTAAGCTTCTTGAGAGGAGGTATGCCTTTTCTATGTTGCTGTATGGAATTTTACCACGACTCAGCTTCATAATAATGAGCACAACTTCACTTACAATTCAACTCAATACAGTATCATTGTTTTCCATTATCTTAATTATAGACAAAAGGGCACGTGAATATTTTACGCGTTGTTGTTATTGCGCTGACGTGCCAAGATGATCTGCAGAATTTTAAGGCTAATTATACTTTAACCATTTCTCGGAGTGGCTTCTTTTTTAGTTTTGCACTGTCGAGGGTAATTTTTTCAACTGTTTGGATTCTGGCTTGGTCTGTCGAAGTCGTCTTCATTCCTTTCCTTGTTTACATAAACTGTGTCGCATGTAAAACATAAAGGAGTCACCGTAAACCAATGACATTTTATTCATTAGGGTCACAACTGATTTTCATTGGTGCGTTAAAAGGTATCGGTTCTCATCATAACTACGTGTATATCATGCGAAAGGTGAGTGGAAGGTGGAGTGCACAATATGGATGAGATTCCATTGTGTCCATCTTAAGGGAGATAAAGTTCAGAAAGAGTTCAATTTATTCCCCTTCGTAGATATATACAACTTTCTTGTTCTGTTTATTTCCTAGAATCCTCGAAACTAACCGACAGCTTAATTTGGAAAGTTAGTTTTAGCTTTTAGCGTGGCCTTTGGTTCCTGGTAAGGTTTGTGAGAAAAAATTTTGGATCAATATATTTGAAAAAATTGTATTTATCATGCGTATTTCTAGAAATTTAGCGCAAAACACTCCCTTTTTGATCGGAAGTGGTTCGTAAAAATGTTATTTATAGTTTGCTTGACAGTTTTTTTTGTTTCTGAGTAGTGGGCTTCAAGCAGATCTATTCGCAAAAATTATCTTAACGCTTCGACTTTCTTGAAAGTTTGAACAGATCACTATAAGACTTTTCTTTCTTGAAGCGATTTTTTCCATTTTTAGGAGAGTTGTCTGCTTCACAATGCCTTCTTATTGGACGATAAAAATTTGGTCAAAGTTGAGCTCGTGCAATAATTAAAAAAAAAAATGAAAGCGGGTTTTCCAGGTCCTTCGCGCCGTCAGCATACGTTGCCTGTACGCGTGTTGGAAAACTCTGTTCGGTGCTTTTTCTTGCGCAGAAAATAACAGATTTTAGTACTCATTCTGATGCCTTTCAACTAAATCACAATAATATGGAGTTACTCCAAAGCCGTGGTATTAGCCGAAGCAAAGTTCGCTGATTTCGCTAGTAAGAAATATATATTAAATTGACCACTGGTGCAACTTTGCCGGTATGATTTAATTTTTCTTTGTATATATAAATATTTTTAAGCCTGTAAGTATATTCCTGATATATTTGAAAATAGTTTCCACAGTCGGATTTAGTTTGAACTGGGTTTCAAAGTTGTTCGTTGACTCTATCATCATCAATATAAATCCCTACTTACAACCAATGCACACTTGCGACACCTAGCGAATCAAAATATAACCTACGACGCCCTCCTCGCCCAACTATAATCTTTTTAGTTCACTTTCATCCGGAAAATACCACAAAAGAAGGACAAAACATTTTGCAAATTTTAATTTATTTAAACACATAATACTTACCAACCATCAGAGGCAGACAAATTTTTACAACAAACGGATAACTTTATTATACTCTTTCTTCCTAAGCGAGCTTGATGTGAGTAGTACTAAACTAAAATGCAAACGACCTAACTTTCGCACTTAATAATAATGATGGAAAGTAACACAAGCAAATGAGTTGGAGTTTACCCACGCCGAAATATGTAGTGACAAAACAAGCAGCAGTTCGTTCTGTGGCTTTTATGAGCCCATTCACTGACATGTAGAAGTTTTGTATGTGAAAGTATTATATTGTATTGAAACTCCATGACAGGGTTATGGACTTAGTGGGCTTAGAGTTAAATTTATACATTAATGCCCGCCCAATAAAAGGGTGTTTTTTACACGTATGGTTTTCAACGAGACAATACTTTATTCTGTAGCTGGTCTTTTTGAAAGCGGTTGTTTGATTGTTACTCCGTTTGGTTTACCATTTCATAATTAACAGACAAAGTCCAAATTGGCCCGAATTCGGTCAACATAACAGCCCCGCTTATTTACACATCCACAAACTGGTACGATAAGGACTGCCGTGTCGCTGTGGAGAGCAAACAGTCTACCTACCTCGCAACTTTGCATTCGATCACCTGCACGAGCGGGATGGGATAGATACTGAGACTTTAAGAGGTAAGCAAGACGCATGTGCATGAAAAAAGAAAGAGGCAGAGATTCATATTGTATGAAAAACGAAAACCCACCACCGTCCACAAACTGATTGGACCTTATCAGTGTGGGTTTAGATCTGGTAAATCACCATACGCCAAATTTTGAGAAAAGATCGCCACACACCGTTTCTTCGTCGCTTTTAAAGCAACCTTCGGGAGCACGAAAATGTCTGAATTTGGTATTCCCGCTAAACTTAAACGGCTAAGTAAACTGATGTTGAACAACAACAAAAGCTTCGTCAGAATCGGGAAGGACTTCTCCGAGCCGTTCGATACCAAGCGAGGTCTCAGACAAGGTGTTTAATTTATTCCTGGAAAAAATAATACGAGCTGCAGAGCTGAATAGAGAAGGTACAATTTTCTATAAGGGCTGGCAAGCCAACCATAATGTCAGTCTTGAAATCCAGCGCAGAATATTTCTTGTCAACAGGAGCTACTTTGGACTGAGCAACTGAAAAGTAAAGATCTCATCGTTCCCGTCCTGCTATATGGTGCGGAAGCATGGACGATGACAACATCTGATGAGTAGGAGCTAGGTCTTTTCGAGAGATTAATATTTATGGTCCTCTACGAGTTGGGTACGGTGGAGATATACGGCGACATTGACATAGTTCATAGAATCAAGGAAGGTCATGTGGTCCGGATGGATAAGAATACTCCAGCGTTGAAAGTTTCCCATACAGTACTCGCCGGTGAAAGCAGAGGGAGAGGAAGACCTCCACACCATTGGAAAGATAATGTCGATAATGACCTTGTTGTACTTGGTATCTCCAATAAGCGTCAATTTGCGAAAATAAGTAATGAATAGCGCATTGTTGTTCACTCGGCTATAATAATAATGATAGGAAGAAGAAGAAATCCATAAGCCAGTTTTGAGACGCTTCAACATCCTCAACAACTCACTGAGGTGTTTTACGGGCTGAGAAATTTATTGATCCACATTTATTCAAAAATGAAGCCGGTCATAATGTTACAGTCAATGATGTACACTTTAAGAGTCCTGATTAATGACTTTTTTGTGCCAAAATCGGAGAATGTTGATGTGAATGATCTCTGGTTCCAACAAGATGGCGCTACATCTCATACAGTCAACGAAATAATCAATTTATTGAAGGAAGCTTAAGTTGAGCTCGCATCATGGGCATATGGCGTAGCCATAAAGATCGTGCAGCTTAACACCGCTGAACTACTTTTCTTGGATATGTGAAGTCACTTGTCTGTGGCAGAACAATACGGGGTGATTGACGTGTTGGCAGAGAATATTCGGCGCTTTATTGCAGACATACGACCGCATTTGCGGCAAAAAGTGATCGAAAATTGGACTACTCGGCTTAAGTCGGCAATCATTTTTAAACCATAATGACAAACCCTTGTCTATATAATAAAGTTAAATTCTTGGCTGTTTTATTAGGTTAAAGGCGTTTTATTTCTTCTTGAAAACTACATGCCACGTTGAAAACACCCTTTGCATACATGTTGCTTATAAAATGAAAGCGAAAAGATGAAATGTAGCAAATTACAAATATCTACATACATATACGTACTCGTATATATGGTACATAATGATAGCTGTGTGAGTGTGTGTGAGTGGCGATGGAAAGTGATTCGAGCGCAACCAAAATCCCATCAACAGCCAAATCACCACAAACAAAAGTGATTTAGAATTAAATGCACTCAGTGAATAACACTACAAACACACGCACACAAGCATACGCATAATCACAAGGGTATACACACATTTATTTTTTTTTGCACACATTAAATTAATGAGGATAATGAGAAGCAATGAAACCGCAATGAGTACAGAGGTTATGCAAAGGATACGCCAATATACATATGTATAATATAAATTAGTATGTATGTAATGTATGTATGTATAAATATATGTGCTGCTATTTCTCTACCCACTCCACTCATACATACATACACACATACATGTGCGTTTTGAAAACATCAAAGTCATAAACATCAACACCATAACCACTTGAATGCAGATTTAGATACACGCACACACACACTCACACGCACACGCACACTCTCATCAAAGGTGTTTGCCTGTGGGCGACAGCGCTTTTTTAATAGCTACACGCGACAGCTTTAAAACTCATACACCCGTGCGTTCTACACAAATTACAAGTCAATAGCAAAAGGAAAAAAATTATATTTGTATGTATGTTTATGTGTGTGCATAAATGAAGTGGCGTGGGGCAACATAAAAATTATAGCGATTTTATGTAATTCGACTGCGGCCATCAGCACCTGACTCTGCGCCCACACTCACCACACTCCCTTCACCCGCCATCCATACATAGGCTGTGCTGAGCCACTTTTGCCACTAATCAAGCGGAAATGTATAATGAGGATCAAGAACATTGACGACATGCAGCTTGTTATGTAAGCAATCAAAAGAGAAGAGAAAGTGTGTGTTTATGTGCGCGTGTGTATGTTTATCTACACGTATAGCCATTGGGAACGAACGACACCATTTCACAATGGCCAACAGCGACAGGCGGATTTAATAACAACAAAAATATGTATAAATTAACGCTACCAGCACTTTGCAACACCTACATGCGCACTGATACATACATACATACCCACGCATATACGTACACATGCCTACACAACCTCAACATATTCGCATTACGTGTGTCTGCAGTTGTATGGCGTTTGTTGGGCGTGGGTGTGGCTGCAACATGCTTGTGTAATGGCGTAGAACGGAAATGTGGGCAAAAGGCATGCAAATGAAATATCCTGTGTTGGTTATAAATAGTTGGGTGTTGCAGTAATCTGTACTCTGTACTCTCACAGGTCGGCTCTGTGGGCTATGGTTTGAATAGTTGAGCCTAAAGTTGTTGGCTGAAGCAATTTCTATACATATATTTATGGTATAAGCAATTGGCATTCCTAGTGGGTGCCTAATGCAGTTTTAGTTACAAGGCCAGTAGTGGGTGCAATCATTGTCGGCGGTTGTTAATTTTAGTTTTTATATTTTGTTTTTTAGCTTTTGTTGGCTTTGAATTAAGTGGCTAACTAAATAATATCGCTCGGAATTTAATTTTTTTAAATTTGATTTAAGGGGTTATATACAGTTATGATTTTCAAAAAATCCATTTTTTTAATTTTATTTTCTGTATCTACATATATTTAAGAATACATGCAAGAAATTTCAAATCGATACGGCAAATATTTTCGAAATTACACGCACATTTGTAAGGACGTTTCGGAGCGCTTGGAAGTATAAGTATAACTTTAAACGCGTTTTTCTCAGAATGGTGTTTTCGAAGTTCGTGACCACTATAACTCGAAAACGGCTGAACCGAATTGTCTAAAATTTTAACACAAGCTTCTTGAATATATTTTTCAGTGATTAATCTAAGGTTTTATTTTTCCGATAAATACTTTTTTTTATAAACAATTTAAAATCGAAATTTCGCAAAAAAATCGACTTTTTTCTTTGAGAAGGCGCCATTTTGACAAAAAAAATTTTTTTGCTTATTCCTTCGTGATTAATCACTAGATTTAACATTACTTTAATGAAATCTGTTTGGTTTTTTGATTTCAGATGATCCAGTTCAGAGGTAGAGTGGTCACCGCAAGACGTCTTTTTTCAGAGGACCTCCTGGAGATCAGCTCTAGCTCTTCTCCAGAGAAATATTTTTACTAATTAATAAGTATAATAATAAGTATGTAAACTTTTTGAATCCATAAATTCTAAAGACTTCTCAAAAAAAAATTCTTAAAATTGGCTTTTTCTGGCCCATTAACTGTATATAACCCCTTAAGTCAAATATTTTATCTTTCCATTATTTGTTTTATTTGAACAAAAATTTTAATTGATATAAATAAATTAGTTGTCTTGCAAAATCTTGAATTAATAATATTGCTTCTGTAGCCCAAAGTGTTGAAGAAAACACAGGTTTGTTCATTCCTTGTCATTTTTTTTGGAATTGAGCCTTCCACAAACATCATAGACAGTATATTGTATAAAGACTTGTGTCTTAAGGCTTATGAAGTTCAGTTGGCACAAGAATTCAAGCAGACTGATCATCAAAAACGTCGTGCATTTCCAGATTGGATCCTTAAAATGCATGAAAATGATCTGAAATTTCATCAAAAAATCATCTTGACTGCTCAGGCTCATTTCCATCTCGATAACTACATCAATAAGCAAAACTGTTGCTAGTTGAAAAGCATCTCTATCTTCAACGTGTTAATTTTTGGTGTAGTTGACGGTCCAGCGGGGTCATTGGACCTAACTTTTTCGAAAATGAGGCTGGATCAACAGTCCGTGATTTTTTATGATCGCAATTGGTTGGTATTTTCTGGAAAACGTTTACTTTCAACACAACGGCGTTACGTGCCACACAAGCAGCGAGACTATCGATTTTATAAAGGAAAAGTATTCGGACCGTATTATCTCCCGCAGTTGGCCACCGAGATCTTGTGACTAAACACCTTGCGACTTTCTCCTTTGGGACCACGTAAAAGTTAGGGTCTACGCCAACAGACCAACGTTGATTCAATACCTCCATTGGCATTCGTGTAGGTATATCATAAAAAGGATACGTTCTTGTAGGCGTAGCCGTGGCGGGCATTTGGCATTTGTTTTCCATTATTAATTGGATATCTTCTTCTATACATTGAAGTAAACATCAGATTATTTATCGTAATAAATGATGCTTTTCTTTGAATATCAAAGTAACACCTTTAATTAGAAAAATCTGCTGTGTGCAGAATAAAAAATTTTACGCCTTCAGATGTTTTTTGACGGATTTTTCTACCTAAACCCTCCTACCTGGAAAAATCCATTTGTAGCATCAATGTGTAATTTATCAAAAACTGAGAGCCTACAGGGCGTATAAGCAGTTCCTGCGCACATTTATTCACAAACTACTTGGAAGGTGACTTTCAGTTGCAGTTGAAGATTCACCATTTCTGAAGTAAGATTTCAATTTTCTTTAAAGTGGTTAAGTTTACCAATCCGTAAGCCGCAATTTTAGTACTTAATATTTTACACCTTGGTTGACCAAGAACACCTAAATGAAAGTTCTTAACTTAAAAGCGTTAACGACTTGCTATGGAACTTCAGTGGGGGGACGAGCCCAAACAATTTATAGAGTAAACTTTCGTGACTACGTCTGGGTACACGAGAGATGCAAAATCAAAGACGCTACAGCTGATGAAAACTACAATATGTGAAGAGATTTTCGACAGAAGTTCTCTAATTTGTGGTGAGCCTCTTGATGCTTTTCTAACAAATAGAGGCAAATAGAGCTTATTCTAAGCCGCCTCAGAGCAGATGGTGGTACGCAAACCCTATTGCGACCACCATATATGGTAAAACCATATAAAAATTGCCTTGTACAATCAGATAAGGATGGATTCCATTAAACTCTAATATTGCCTTTCGTGGCTTGGTATATTTCTCAAAACTCCTCTAATAGATTTCTTATTAGTAGCAAAGGATTCATTTTGTTCTCCTTGGTTCTCTTTTCACAAGCGTTTCGAGGGAATGTAACATTGAAATATCATTTTATTGAACAAATTTCTATCCTAGTGGGAACTTAACCAACTATAGAGCCTCTAAAGACAGCGGCTTTGTCATCAATGTTACCATTATAAGGTATGGAAACCCCTACAAATGCAAACAAAAGCTCAATGCCAACCCCCCCACTCCATTGACTGTGGCGACCGCACGCCACGCCACTGTGACAGACTGTCAGTTATCATTGCCATTGAATTTGTGTGGTTTTTCATGATAATACATATGCCAAGCTGTCATTGTTGTCGCGTCAATCGATAGCAATGGTTAGCAGCTACGTTACGCGACGCTTCAATGTCAATAACTGAGTATGCAGGTTGGAATTGTACTACGTGTATGTATGTATTATTGGTATAGGCGGTAGGCTTTGTTGACGCACAAGAGTTGGGAGACACAATACAACCACAAAATATTGATGGGTAGGTGGACACAGTTGCTGTTCGCAGATAAGTGGCGTGAGGGGGGCAAGTTTCGATTTGAATTTGCGAATGGTGTTGATGGTTATGAGATTTTATGTTCCATTTTAATTGAACATGTGGTGTATGTGAACATCAACAACAACAACAACAATAACAACAACACCAACCTAACAATAGGTTTATGCAAACAACCAAAAAGCAAATAAGCGTGTGTTGAGTCGACCGGGTGATTCGACAAACAAAAAAGGAGCATGAGCGTGTCAAATAAGCTGTCTCAGATGCATTTAATATATGAATATTTCAATGGCGTTGAATGGGCAAGGTGTGGGCGAAAAGGTTTTCACTATATAATCATACTTTTAACTACATATGCACATACATACACGTACATATTATATGTTCACTAAATGTGAGTATGTTTTTGGTTAAATCTCAATTTGCCTTATTGCGATTCATGGCAGTCAGAGAAGCGTAAAAAGCGTTCAACTGTAATGTGCACCCACAACACGCATGTATGTATGTATGTGTGTATATAGGTATGTTCATATTGTGCATTTACGAGTATGTTGTGGTTTTTGTGGCTGCTGAGTGGATTTCCAAACGCGCATCCGTTTAGTCCGTAGGGATGACTTCGTGGCAGGTTAAAGTGATAGATATATACCATATACCTATATAATATGTATATATTATAGAGAGTTACCTAACAGTGTTGATAAGTGGTTAAGCAAATGTAAATAGATCTGTAAACATATTCATATCATTCAATGTGTGAATAGACAAAAGAGCAATTTGGGGGAGTGTGAATTGGTTATTTTAAATATTTGTAAAAAAAAAAGTTTCTGATGGTCACTCTGGCCACTGAATTTGTGGCTGCAATTGCACAAATGCTCATTTTAAACTGTTTTTTCATCACCAAAATAATGTATGAAAACTTTGCCGAAAGTAATGGCAAATGCTTACATACAATAATACAAATTAAAAGTTGATCCGAACCACAGTTAAGAGTTTCGGCGAAAAAAGATACTGAGATCTACTAGATTAAACCTTTGTAAGTATAAAATAAAAAATCTACAAAAAGAAAATATAATAAAAAGATATAAATAAAATAGCAAATTAGAAATAAATAAAATTACATAAAATAAAATAAAGAAAGTAAATATGAAAAAAAAAGAAAAAAATTAACTAAATAAAATAAAAAAAATTTAAATTAAAAAAAAAACAAAGAAAAAATGTTTATGAATTAATAATATATAAGAAAAAAAAAACATTTTTATAAAAAAAAATAAATAATTTAAAAGAAAACTTAAAATAAAATAAATGAAACAAAATTAAATAAAAATGATTAAACCAAGCAAAATACTATTAAATAAAGCAAAATAAAATTAAATTATATTTAGTCCGATAAAATAAAATAAAATAAAATAAAATAAAATACTAATAATAAAAAAATTTAAATTATATAAAAAATCAAACGAAATATAATAAACTAAAAATAATAATATAAGATAAATTAAATTAACATAAAAAAATAAAATAAAATCTAAGCAAATAAATTAAAATAAAATAAAAAAGATATCAAATAAAGTAAATTAAAAAAAAAAATAAATAAACACAGATAAATTAAAATAAAAAAGAAAAATAAAACAAAATTATATAATTAAAAAATAAATAACATAAAATAAGATATAATATAAAAATTAAATAAATAAGTACAGCATTAAATAATATAAAAAATAAACTAGAAGTAAATTTATTTACATAATATAAACAACTAACTGAAATGAAAAAAAATCAAATAAATTAATTAAAAAAATAATAAAATAAAATCTAAACAAAGAAATTAAACTAATATAAAAAAGATATCAAATAATGTAAATTAAAAAAAAATAAATAAACACAGATAAATTAAAATAAAAAAGAAAAGAAAAATAAAACAAAATTATCTAATTAAAAAATAAATAAAATAAATTAAGATATAATACAAAAATTAAATAAAAAAGTATAGAATTAAATAAATAATATAAAAAAAATAAACAAAAGTAAATTTATTTATATTTTGTTTATATAAACTAACTGAAATGAAAAAAATCAAATA
Organism: Ceratitis rosa; assembly: GCA_037013455.1. Classification (NCBI taxonomy): domain Eukaryota; kingdom Metazoa; phylum Arthropoda; class Insecta; order Diptera; family Tephritidae; genus Ceratitis; species Ceratitis rosa. Next base: position 8,495,159 of record JAWMAG010000020.1, on the reverse strand, counting down.
AATTAATTAAAAAAAAAATAATAAAAATTAAAATTAAATAATGTAAAACAACCTAAAATAAAAATATATTACATTTAATTAAAATCGTACAAAAAAAATTAAATAAAATCTAATAAAATACAATAAACAAAAAAATTAAACCAATTAAAATTAAACAAAACAAAATCAAATAAGGAAAACAAATACAGAAAATTAAAAAAAAAACTAAAATCTTTAAATGAAATGAAATAAATTATGAAAAAATAATAAAATATTTGTAATATAAAATAAAATAATTAAATGAAATAAAATAAGATCAAATAAAAATAAATAATCAGGAATTAAAAAAAACACATTATAAAATTAAGCCAAAACAAAAAAAATTAAATATGATTCAATAAAGTAAAATAAAATAAAACAAAACAAAATATATTAAAAAATGAAATAAAAAAATATAAAAAAAAATAAATTATAAAAAAATAATGTGAAATAATGTAAAGTAAAACAAAATAAAATAATATAAATTAAAATGAAATAAAGAAAATGAAATGAAAAAATAAAATAAATGATAAAAAAATAATATAAAATTAAGTAAAACAAAATAAAATAAAATAAATTAAAATGACATAAAGAAAATGAAATGTAATAAAATTAAAAATAAATTAAAGCGAAATATGATAACAAATAAAAAAATAAAATAGAATAAATAAAATTATAAAAATATAATATAAAATAAAGTAAAGTAAAAATAAAATAAAATAAAAATTAGAATAAAATAAATAAAATAAAATGTAATAGAACTAAAAATAAAATAAACCAAAATAAAATAAAAAATAAAAAATAAAATAAGATAAATTATAAAAACTTAATTTAAATAAAGTAAAGTAAAAAAAAATATAAGAAAGGGTGAAATAGATAAAATTTAAAAAAATTTAAAAATAAAACAAAAAAATTAAATAAAATAAAATAAATTATAAACAAATAATATAAAGTAAAGTAAAATAAACCAAATAACATAAGCTAAAACAAAATAAATTTAAACAAAATAAATCTAATCAAATAAAATAAAAGTTAAATCAATTAAAAATATGTTTAAATAAATATACTTAAAAAAATAAAAAAACACGCTTTTAAATAATAGTATAAAAATATAAAAATCACTTGTATAATTGAGAGAAAAGCGTGGGGCGCTCGATATATGAAAATTATGGCACAAAGCGTTGTAGTTTTTTTATATTATATTTTTTTTGTTGGTATTTCTTCCAGATGTTAAAATAAAAGTTTTCGGTAAAAGAATCATTTAGCTGTGACGCGATCCCAATATGAAATATTTAAAATGCGAATCGTTGTATACATCGTGGCGTTGCAATTAACAAAATACTTCAATAAACAGGGTGATAGTAAAGTGCATTCAGTATTTCAAAGAACCTGCATGTAGATGTCGCCAAATTGAAATGAACTAGTCCAAAGGAGAGTTACAAAGTGACAGACAGACATACAAATTAAGTTAATATAAGCGTGTTAATAAAAAAGAAATTAAATTTATTTAAATATAATTTATTTCGAAACGAAAATTAGTCCTAAGTAAATTGCTGAAAAGTTATACTCTATTTGCTTTCTGTGTGTAATGGACAGCAGACATTTTTCGTATGTTCCGAATATTACTTCTCATTAGAATTTAGAAATCGAACAACTTCGTTCTCTACTACAGTTCCTTAACAGTTTATCAGTAATCGATAAGATGCTCTGCAATCTTACAACTTACAAATTTTTTCCTACCTTATTCGGACACTTATACTTTCTGTTGTAATTGTAATTTACTTCCACCAAGTTGACACTAATGTCACCACAAGTTCCACTTTGTAATCTCAGCACAAATTGAATAAATTCGTAAACTTCAAGTGACAGCTGTAAAAAGCTTTAAAATAAATACGTTTTGACATTCTACATAGAAATGTTAGAGCAACAACAACAACAACAAAAATGTCAATAAAAAAGGTTGAAGCGATTGAGTGAGGAACAAATGAAAAGAAAATGAGATAGAGACCAGCAAATCAAAGCAAACTGACCACCAACCGGTTGGATGGCACCAAAACAATTTTCACGCTTTCAAGTAGAACAGAAGGACTCGCAGCTGGTACACAACCACCACCTGCATATACAAAGCGAAGCGATAAAGGAAAGTAGAAAAGTAGAAAAGCACAAAGCACACAAACGAATATTGACATTTTTAAAAGGGGCAACCCAGCTTTGATAAAACGTTAAGATACTTTTTAAAATATCTATAGAAAAGCACACACACATACGCATTCCCTGCACAGAGAAAGGACTTTGGATAAAAAAAATGTATATACCGTTTGTATTTTCAATTTAAGAATGTGCCAAGATATACAGAAAAACACCAACAAGCACACATACACATATGAGTATACATATACATACACAAATACGACAAGCGCATGAGGTGCTTACACACATGACCAAGCTCCGTTGGATGCACACACCCTTTGAAAGATGTTAAAATAACTAAAACGACGTGCAGACGACAGTGATTGTCAGCAGGAAGGCGGAGACGATGTCGTTTGACGCCAACCATAGGATCACAGGATAGGATAGTACGGCAGAGGACGAGGAAAAAGAACTAACTAAGGCATTCAAAAAGAATGCAAGAAATTCAAACTTTTAAATCGATGTGTGTTAGTTGGAATTGAATTAAGTCGAAGAAGGGAGGCGTATGTATGTGCATGTGCATGTGTGTGTGACTAGTTAAGTGACCACACAATTTGTAGACGGAAATGTCGAGGAAACTTGAACCGTAAACATACATACACGTATGAGAATGGACTAAAGAAATGTGCAAAAAGTAAATACAATGTTTCAACGGATGTACTGTTATACATATATATATATATATATATATGTGTGTGTGTTGGTTATAAGGTGTGAGTTAATTGAAAATCGTTGCGTACAACAAACACAGTTGGTGTGAAAAAATGAAATGATTTTAGTTTAATCTTGAGAAATATTGTGATAACTTGAGTTATAAAAGGAAATTAGTAAAAAAAAAATATATTGTAAGGAAATTGGATTTTTCACGTGTAGAGAAAATTAAGAAATGTGGGAGTTTGTTTAAAAGGAATCTGAAATTGTTTAATTAAAGTATTTTGCTGAGGGAAGCACATATGGCTTATACGAAAATTATATTTAAATGTAGAAATTGCAAAAACTGGCTAAAAGAAGAAAAAGAAATATTCCACCGACTCTGAAGCTGCGCTTAAGGAGCCATATACATACGTGTATACAAAGAAAAATGATTCTTAGCGTGGAAAGCAAACAGTTTCGACATTTTCTTGTTATTCTGAACTTTCTAGAAAATGTAACTAGTTTGGGCCTGCTCCAGCCCTAGTTCAGGACCACTTTGAAATTAGATTATCACCGTTTATAAAAGAGCTAAAATTGATTCTTTGTTATAAATTACTCTCAAAATCGTTTTTTTTTTCAACTTGCAGTATAAGCTACTGTCGGACTACACCAGTACTAGTTCAGAACTACATCGGAAACAGATTCAATTTTTGTGAAGGATTTTCGAAAGTTTTTCAAAACAATTTATAAGTTTTTTCTAGACAATTGTGTTTTTTTTTACTGGTTTATGGATTAGTGTTTAGCACGGAGTTTTTGCAAACAAATGTCATAATTTTTCAGAGATTAATGTTTTCAGATTTAAATAAAACTAATAATAAAAACAAAATTCTACATTGTTTTCTTGTAACCCCTGAAGCGGTTTTGGTCAGCTTCTTTTCCAATTTGTGGTTTGCGTCTTGATATTTTTCCAACAAATGGAGGGGCCTATTGTTTATACTATTCTCATCCAATTCCATCATATACTCAACATCACCTTGTTTGCCGTAAATTCAGGCTTTGAAGTCGTTTGTGGTGGGTCACCGGTATTTGTCCATCGTTTTATACACGACACGTCGCACTAAAAAATTATTCTAATGGTAATTCATTCAATTAATTTGTTTGCGTTAGGTTACTTGGCAACCAGGCAACGATTTTTTTTGGAGTAGCAAACCAACCAACTTCCCAATCAAGCTCTCAGATCTACTGGCGAGTCATAACCGATGTGCGTGGCTTGGCGTTATCTCGATAAAAGACGCTTCCCCTTCTGTTGGCCACAGCTGGGCGCTTCTGGGCGACTGCCTAATACAGACGGTCCACTTGCTTATAGTATAGGTCCGAATTAAGAGCATGGCCGGAGAGGAGCGGCAGTTTATTGCAGATGATTGCTTCCCAATTCTACCAAACACACAGCAAAATCTTCCCGGACGCCAATCCCTGCTTGGAGACCGATTGTCTCGTTCTTCTGAACTATTAACACCAGAAGCATTACCATACTACTAGAGTTATCACGCTACTTTGTGGGCTTACTCTATAGTATGTCACATACAATCTGCCATGGAGAAGCTGCTGTCTCTGAAGTCTGCGTCTATTGATATTAAGAAGTATACTTTGATGGTGTCTTAGGAATAAATACAGATTGTCCTACGGGCTTATCATGACTTTTATTTGTGCTTGGGTAAATTTTAGCTATAAACTCCTCCACAGCTACATTTAAAACGAAAAGCCATTTAACAAGCCGCTTCAACGCTTGTGATATACATCTTAAACGTCATCCGTTGATCCATTTTTGAAGCTAATCATAGCTGGACATAAATATGGTTCAACCATGATGAAGCGCTACAAATCATTTCAAAAATTGATGTTCACCAAAAGAAGATTATGCTGCCAGTTTGGTGAGATTGGAAGGGTGTGGTTTATCTTGAGCTGCTTCCAAGGAACCAAACGATTAATTCGGCTGTCTACTGTGAACAGCTGAACAAATTGAATATAACCATCAACGAGAAGCGGTCAGAATTGGTCAATCGTAAAGGTGTCATATTCCACCAGGACTATGCTAGACCACACACATCTATGGTCACTTGCCAAAAACTGAGAGAGCTTGGCTGGGAACTGTTGATGCATCTACCATATAGCTCTGACCTTGCACCGTCAGACTTCCATTTGTAGTCTTTGTTCACTTGTTATAGAGTCTTCATTACTTGACACCACTTCTGCTTGGGAATTGATACCGTAGCTGTTTCTAATGGTATCTTAGGTCGGAAGCTACGGCTGCACCAAATTTTATGTAAATCAAATGACAAAAAATGTTTTGAATAGATCGGTTCCGGGCCTACTTCCTGGAAAATTTTTTCTTCTCGGGTACATTTGCCGTACGATCAGTGGTATGGGCTGTGGATTGATCCGTCAGTGATTCAAATCCTTTTATATATATTCATATTACTATTGGTTAAATCTTTTCCTTATTCCTCTCATTGATAAAGCAAGAAGAACTAGCGAAATCTCAAGATTAAAATTTTTTCATCTCAAAGCTGTCATAGGAGACCGTTATTTTCCATCTTGAGCGCATTGAAACGATTTAAATTCATAGTAACTTATTGATTGAGGGTTAAAATCTTCATTTATATTTTTATTAATATTTTTGTGCGCACATGCACTTACTCAGTCTTTCAATTATAGGAAATAATTTGGGATGTCTTGCTCTCACTGTATTTTCCTGAAAAACACTTCGACTGTGTAGATACCCAAGTCATATTAATTTAGGCATTACAAATTTTCCGTCGCCACCAAGCAACAAAAACAACACAGCACTTTGTCAATAAATGTAACTTCTTACAAATAATTTCACAAAATTCTTATAACCAATCATTTGTCCTACTCTTCTGTCTCAACTGACAGCTCGGACTGGGTAGATGGGAGTAGCGAACCAAAAACAAATATGACAATCAAATTTACATTAAAAATCCTGCAAAACTACCCTTAAGTAAAACAAATAAAATTTACAAAAGCAAACAAGAAGTCAACAAATAAATATTATAGAGCCGTAAGAAGTTTTCCATTAATTTGACAAACAAAATTTCGAAGATGATAAATCGTCTTGAAAATGCGTCGTATCGTGCCATTGCCGTGAAGAAAGCGAAGCGATGCGAAGGCGCACAAAAGCCAGGCAGGAAGGAAGGAAGGCTGATATTGTGGGTTGGTGTTTTGGTTGCAAGGACAAAATGCCTAAAATTCAATTGAAGGGTAAATTCTCATACAAACATAATAAATTTTCAACTATAAAACAAATAACATAAAATCCTAATTTAACAACATCGATGAGTGTGCATTGAGTGTATTGAGGGATATGAATGTCGTAAAAGGAGATTTCTACACGGTATTTAAGAATAGAAGAAAAAAAAGCTAGCAGACGCAGGATATTTATATATACACAAATGTATTTAGACAGACAATTGCGTGATAAAAGAGTATAGTTAGTGGTATCCGGAGAATATGGCGAAGGGAAATCAACAACAAATGGACACTCAGACAGCCACAACAACTATAAATATGCGGCGAAAATACACACATAACTGAAGACTTACTTCCTCTAAACCAAGAGACAACCGGACAAGTAGTAGAGTACAAACAATTTTCCAATCAATAAATATGCTGTTCGGCAAAGAATAGAGTAGCGTGGTACAACAGCGTTGAGTAGTAAATATAATATAACCCGCTGAGACAACACACACTGATCTGCCGGACTCACAACATACATGTACACATAACGTAGCGGTCAATGAAGTAGAACTAACCAAGACGTTAGTTTCCGTCACTATCAGCAAATAGCAGACGACATTCGGCTGAGTGAGAAAGGATACTTAAAGTCAATACAAGTGTATGGGACATATGGTGAGTTGAGAGCTTGATGTATCCTTTGGGATACATTTCACATCTTCACACACACGTGCCCCGGCTGCGGAAGTGTGGAAAGAAAATTTCTACAAATGTCGAACACATGAGTACATACACGTACACCAAGCGACAAAGCTGCGTGGCTGTTGGTAATAGAAGTAAGTTGAAAAAAAAACAAAATAAATAAAGAAAAATAAATAAATGCAAAATAGCTGCTAACGGTGTAGAGGAAATCTCAAGACGACAGCAGTGTAGATGTTAAAATTTAAACTAAAGATTATCGAAGCATGCAACTAGGCAAATTACCGTGTTGAACTCATGCTCGTCGAACGAGTGAGGCAGGCAGATACAGTAAAAATATACTATAAGGTTACAACAAGGTGGGTAGGAGGGAAGTGAGTGAGAAAGGAAAGAGAGAGAGAGAGAGAGAAGAGTGAGTTGAATGAAGTACACGTATAAACGCAAGGCAATACCGTGAGGGGTTTCGAGAAGGACAGAGTTCATTGAAGAGTGTACGGAAAAGAGTTAAAAGTCTGCGAGTAATTTAAAATTCATCTATATAGCAATTTTTATGAAAAAAGAAGTTTTGGGCAGCGAACACCTCAGATCAGGTTCGACCAAGAGATTCCCTTTGACTCTGAATGAGTTACTTTAAGGGGGGACATCTGAGTAAAATTTTGAAAAAATCAAAAAATTTTTTTTTCGTTTAAAAGATGCTTTAGGATCTTAAAAATAATATACCACAAGATAGAATCCGGCAAAAGTGTCTAAATGTCCAAATTTTCCATTCTGCGGCAATGCCTCATAGGCATATTCTATATATATATAATAACTTTAAACGCGTTTTTCTCGAAACCACTTTTTTTTAGACGGCCGGAAACATAACTCGAGCAAATCTTAACCGATCGATCTGAAATTTTGACAGTATATTCAAAATTCCTTCCTCTATCGACACACGTATAATTTTTTTTTTTATATTGCTTACTTTTTTTTATAAACAATTTTTGGACTTTTTTTCCTCGTGAAAATTTGAACTTTTTTTTCGATCACGCACCATTTTGCGAAAAATCAATATATCGAAAAAATCCTACGTGTGTCGATAGCTGTTGATGTATAGAAACTAACAAAACTTTATTTTTTGTTCCAGATCAAAAATTAAGGACGTTAGCTTTCCGGCCATGGACCCCCTTCCCAAAAATAGGGCCTACGAAGAAATGCTGCACAGCCGCCATTTTGTTTTCGATTTCTTTCAAAAAATCATATTTTGTACATCGGATCGCATATTATAAAACCTACTTTACAAAATTTCGATTGGCTCTTTCGTTTGGTCAAAAAAAATTCCAGAAAATCCGCTTATTTTTTTTGAGTTACTCAGATGTCCCCCCTTAACGATTGAAGCACTCTAGCGTAAAGTGGCAGAGTGTGTTTCCAGAGGGAAAAAGTTTAAAGAAAATTTCGATACTTCAGACACCTCAGAGCTGGTGGCTCCCATCAGCGAATAATCAACTATCACCCAGTGCGAGCGGGAGTTGATATTCAACATTTTTGGAGAAGTAGGAAAAGAGTTGGAAATGGCTGCTGTTGAAGATCCGATACTGGAGATTGGAAACTTTGCACCAGTCAGCTTTAAAGAAAAAGTGAGTTGTGGAATCCACTCTGCATTGCTCTCAATAAATATGGGCATGAGAGTACCAGATCACTGTAGCGTTTTCTAAGCAGAACTCTTTGCAATTATGGAGGCCACCAAGCTGTTGCTCAAATCTACAGCAGCAGTACAATCGGTTACGATATAATCCGAAGGTCAAACTGCCATCAGATCTTTACAATGTAACAATCACATTAAATGTACAGTACCAGTATAAAATGTAGAAGAAATCTCAACAAACTCTCGACTAGTCTTTAAAAGAGTTTGGGAGCTTACCTATCTTTTATGACAAGCACTACTTCGAAGGTCGGAGATTTTTCCAAAAAACTAAATTACCAAAGAGATGAACGGTATGCTAGATCCATTTTAAATTTTTTATTTCTTCCTTGATAGAAAAACGATCAAGAAAAAAATGCTTCCTTTTGTTCTTTAAGCCTAAAAAGTCTATATCATCAAGATTACATTTCTTTACACAAATCCCTTCCGAACGACTTTTCACTTATGCCTCTGGCCAACAAGTAGCCTGCCTTGGGATTTAAGTAGTAGTAATATTTGAAGTAGTAAAAATAAATTGACCAATGCATTCAATTCAAGAGCCAAAACGAAAAGTCAAAATGGTAGCGGACTTGAAGAAAGACTGAAGAAGTAGAAGAAAAAAAATAAAAAATAAGCGAAAAGAAAAATTACAAAATAAGAAATTGGCAAAAGGAAATGAATTTAAAAGGTATGGATGACTAGACTTGCAAATGCAAATATAGTGAAAGGCCAAATAGTAGTAGCGGCGAACAGTGAATAGTAGTTGAAAGGGAGTGAAAAAGCAAACAAATACAAATTCGAAATCCCAACGATGAAAAGTGAAGTAAGTGTATGAGTGGGTAAGAAAACTATCTGAAATTGAAATCACTTACATACATACATACATACTGTACAAGTCAAATTGGATTCAAATGCGCCAGCAGTCAAAAGGGCAAATAAAAGGCAAATACATGAAGTAAAAGGATGCAAGTGCATTGGGTGAGGAGAATGAGGAAGTGTGAGAAGTGGATGAGCACAAGCCAAATATAATAGCATTTGAGTAAAGTTTCACTTCTATAAACACACACACACACACACACACACACACAACACACATCTAGCTATGCTGTGTGCAATCATACACGTATGTACAGCGTGTTATGCGCGCCTAGTTGTATGCAATGAATGAAAAAAAAATTTCCTTTTCTGAAATGGCATTGGACACGCAGGCCCCTATGAAAAGGCCATCCGCTGCCTTTGATTTGCACTTTCAATACCAGTTTCAACTGTTGCCAGTTATGCGCCCAAGTGGATATACAGTTAGCTAGTTGTATACTGCAAATTGTTTTGATTAGATAGAGAATGTGTTGCTGCATAGAAAAATTTTCATAGAAAAATGTTAGAAATTCAAAAAAAAAAAATAAAAATTAAAATAAAATAAATAAAACTTTTTTCGCCTTTTTCTGCTTTCTTTGTTTTTGTTTTTGTTTTCGTTTTTGAAATAAATGGCTTTGATAAATGCATAAGCTTCATATTTATTTCTCCTTCCCTTGTGTTGCCAGCCAACTAGTGTTGGTTAAGCGAAATATAAATGTATTTATTTTGAATGAATGACTTTTGTTTTATTAGCTGGTAAAATTGTTATAAATATGCGGAAAGGGATGGCATGTGCGGTGGAACTTGTTATTTTGTTATTTGAGCGAAAACTTGTTAGCTGAGTTGGTCAAGCGTTGAATATGATTTTAGACTAGTTTAGGAGGATGGATGGTGAAAACTATAGGACATCTTAGCCTATAGAGAAAATTGATAACAAAAAGTAAGCGAAGAAGTGAGAAAACTTTTTAAATATGAAAGTATTCTGCAGAATTGGCGGCCACGGAAGGCCAGGGTAAATAAAAATTCAAGAGTGCTACAGAAACAGATTGTTGTCGGAATCAGAATTGAAATCAAAAAAATTCTGTTGAAGGGGTTACACATTCCGATTATTGATTTACATATCGGTTTCATTTTCGAAATAGAATTTGTGTCAATTTTAGGTGTTACAGAAACCGATTTATCGGTTCAAATGTTAGATAAAGTAAACAGTTATTTGTTGACAGAATTGTGTGCAAATTTCTTTGCAAGCGGAAATTTAATAAAAATGTCAGACATGAACAATGGATTTTACAATCAGCAATGTCTGGAATAGGGTACTTGATGTAAAAATGGTCAGGAGATCTCGGTTTTTAATTGTCGTTCTTTGCAAACTTTATCCAGCGTGGGCAATTCAAACGTTCAAAAGAACAGAAATAGTAAACTGTTATAACCACCGAGACTGTATGATGCGCTAAGGAGATGTTTGAATCCCACTGACCATTAATAGGAGCCGGTCTTACCAGTAGATGTCGTTAGCAATATGTATAAATTTCTATGATTTGGCATTTATGTAATTTTTTTCTATTGAAATTAACCTACAAAAATACGCAAGTCACATTCCGCCAAAATAGTAGCGTCATATTTGTTTACCTCAGTGAATATGTCGAGTTTCGTTCCAAAAAAAATCGCATTTGAGGGATTTGTTGCTTTTCTTATTTCATCAAAAGAAAAAAGCAGCTGAAGCTCACCGGTTGCTGATAGAAACTTATGGTGAACATGCTCCAGTGATTAGAACATGTGAGACATGGTTTCGTCAATTTAAAAGTGGAGATTTCGATTTGACAGACAATGAACATCCTGGTGCAGCGAAAAAATTCGAAGACGAGGAATTGCAGACGTTATTGGATGTTGATCCAACCCAATCGCAACAAAAATTGGCAGAAACACTACATGTGACTCGAGGAGCAATTTGCCAACGTTTAAAAGCCATGGGAAAGATCCAGAAGTATGGAAAATGGGTGCCACACCAGCTGAACCAGCTGAACGATAGACAAATGGAAAATCGAAAAACCGTTTGTGAAATGCTGCTTCAACGATTCGAAAGGAAATCTTTTCTGCATCGAATTGTCACGGGGAACGAAAAATGGATTTATTTTGAGGACCCAAAACGAAAAAAATCATGGCTTTCCCCTGGTGAAGCTGGCCCATCGACTGCAAGGCCAAATCGCTTTGGCCGTAAGACAATGCTCTGTGTTTGGTGGGACCAGTGTGGTGTGGTGTACTACGAGTTGTTAAAACCTGGTGAAACGGTGAACACGGATCGCTACCGACAACAAATGATCAATTTGAATCATGCGTTGATCGAAAAACGGTCGGAATGGGCCCGAAAACATGGCAAAGTTATCTTGCAACATGACAACGCGCTGTCTCATACCGCTAAACTGGTGAAAGACACATTAAAAACACGCCGTACTCTTCAGACCTCGCCCCGTCCGACTATCACCTTTTCGCATCGATGGGACACTCCCTTGCAGAGCAGTGCTTCGTTAATTTTGAAGAAGTCGAAAAATGGCTCGTGGAATGGTTTGCCTCGAAAGAGAAAAAGTTTTTTTGGAATGGTATCCATAATTTGCCTGAGAGATGGGCGAAATGTGTAGAAACCAATGGTCAATACTTTGAATAAAAAAATTTTGAGATTCCTATGAGAATTAAGTGTTTTCTTTATCCTAAAAACCAGCAAATTTCAACTAACACCTGGTAACTTGTATTCAATGACATCAAGCACTATTACAAAGGCTTCTTTGTTAAGACGATATTGGTCTATAAATCTACATTAAAACAAATTTTGTATCAGCAAATATTTCTAAAAGTAGAATGCCAATTTAGTTTCTGGCTGGTCTCTCCAAATCCTTCTATTATCAAAAAAGCTATCACTACTGAAGACACTTTATTTTTAATTAATAATCAAAACCAGTACTAAAATTAAATTGTATTGCTGGGCTTTTTGTACGAGTGTGATGACAGCTGATTCGAATATCGGTTTTGCTTATCTTCGAAAAAAGCAAAATAAAGCCGGTTTCATAACACAATTTCAAACATATGTTGATTTTCAATTCCGATAAATAAACAATTTTCTCAGTTGTTCTGTGCCAGGTTTTCACCAACTAATAATGAATTTGAATAATTTTCATGTGTTGTTCAAGAGTTTTGGAAAAGTTAGTGATTTTTTTATTCTAGGCTGAACTATGTACACGGAGTGGGATGAGGTTTTTCGATTAACGACTGCATGTAACGGCATAAAATAAATAAGATAGTTATGGTCAAATACATATTGAACTTCACAGAATGAATGAGACGAATCGAATTAGCCATGTCTGTCTGTCTGTGCTAGGATAACTTAAGTAAGAGCTGAGCTATTTTATTAAAACTTAGTTCACACACTCCACAGGTTATAGGACCAAGTGCATGCCCACCTCCCATTTAAAGGTGCGATAATTCAGTAACTAAATAAGCAATTAAATTCATATCCTTTAGGGACAATCGCATTATATTAAAATATAAGAGAGGTAGAAATAAATTCGGGTGGGCGTCGCACCACCTTCTCTCCGGGGTTTAAAAGTATATCTCAGAATCCATTGAGCAGACTGTAGAGAATTTGAAAAAAGCTAACCATGTACCAAATTTCAAGCAAATTGAACTACAGTAAGATATTTTGGAATATATCGCGCCTAGGTCCAATTTCCGGAAAATACAAACAATAACTAAAATTTTTCATGCCTTTGATTGTCCCTATCTCAGTCACTGTAAAACGGTATTATGAAGACCAGCCATCATAGTTGTCTAACCAATGGAACGTACCGGATCTTAGTGTACTAAGTTTTACTGAGTTACCACTGCTGCCACAAAAATATCTACCTATCTAAAATTCTCTGAGATTTTACTTAAGTAATGCAAACTACATTACTAGATCTCTTTCTTTCAAGTAGAGATTGTGAACATTGCTTAAGGTGATACAAGGGTTTTAGAAGCGAAAAGTAATAGATGGGGGATGTCAGACCCTCCGAATGTAGTTTTTTGTTTACATGTAATGGAAAGCTCCTCTAAACTAAAGCAAAAGATCCGAAGGGAGAATTTCTACATAAACAGTTTCTTTCATTAAGAAACATTGAATAAAATACTCTGGCAGGTGTATTAGAGCGACATCTACCCTTGAAATAGACGAAAGACAACAAAATGTTGCAGCAATGAAATCACTCAATGGCTTACGTGGGGCCACGCAAGTGGTCCGTCCTCAAAAGTTACAAAGTGGATGCTTAAGGCATAGTAGCTAGTAACACCAGCATTGCAGGGTGGGGTCATGTATGTATCTATTTGACTGCCATTATCTTCTAGGCCAAAAACCATTACTTTACATATGGTTCAAGCAGCTTACGATTTCTAGTCTTAGACTATGTAAGTGTCCTTGGTTAGCCAAACCAGCATCCCTTTGGAGGAGAGCTAAAGTGAGAAGGCGAATTCCCCTGTGGTTGTGCTCAGGGTTTGGCACCCGTCACATAAAAAATATTCTCCCATGAAAAATCGAAATAAGAAGAAGCTGCCTCTACGCCGGTATGTCTCAATTTGATATTCCTGCAAAGCTTATACGGCTGTGTTAACTGACGCTGGACAACACAAAATTTCGGAGAACTATTTTAATGAATAAAAAGGAAATATCCCTAGTATGGTATATGTATATATATAATACTCACCACACTTCCATATGGTTCGCAAAGATTTCTAAAATTGCCAATTACCAAGCATTTATTTATATATTTTGCCAAAGTAAAATTTTTGTTTCTTCTCTTCAATCATCACGCATGCCAGTTTTCATTTATACACTTGCCAAATGTCATTGCATACATTAAGGCGTTCGATCATCACCTTACGCTGCCAAAGTATCAACACCACTAAACATATCAACCGAATCAATGTCATCAAAAGCAATACTGATGGGCAATAAAAATACGGTTGAATGATAAAAGGGAATAAAAATAGCGTGTAACGAAGATAGATGACAAAAAAAAGATAAAAGAAATGGTATGCCCGAAAAGTTATGCAGATATGCGTGACTGAAAAATCGACCAGCAGACTAGCTGGTAGTGTGTCTTCAGTGTATTGGATACCTTACTTGACAATTCAAAGTGCGTCTATTGAGATTTTTACGCATTCCCCTAACAGGTCTACTTGAATTTGCTTTAATTGTTTGTTGTTCGCTTTTCAGATTTTTTTTTTTTTTTTGTTTTTGTCAGAGTGGCCTTACACTAACCACGAGCAGTGGGAAGAGACTGTGAATCTGTAAAAAAATCAAGTTCGCACTCAACTGACTGCGCTATGAACGTGACGTAACGCTTGAAAAGTTACAGACGAAATAGAAATTTTCTTAACGGTGTTAGATGTGAGAGTACACGTATTCCTTGTTGTTCAGCTGGGCATTTGAATGGCAGCCAATTTTAAGGAATGTGCCTTGAAAAACTTAACGGTATATGGAGTGAAAAACTTTGGCAACTGAATGAAAATCTTTCGATGACGACGACGACTGGTGTGAGGTGAAAGGTAAATAAAAATTGCTCAAAGCAGCGGTAAGCAAATGTTGGAATGTATATGAGGAGAGGAAGTTGTAAGCAACAAAAGGCGAAACAATTTCGAATTTTGCTTTCAGAAAATTCAAGTGAAAATAATAAATTTGCAATCGAAACAAATAAAGTGTAAATGAAAAAAAAATAAAAATAAAAAAATAATGAAATAAAAAAATAAAAATAAAAGGAATAAAAAGCAATTATAATAAAAATAACAATAAAAATAAAATGCTAAAAATAAGCAGTCAAAATAGCAATGCACGGAAATAACCAATAGCAGATAAATGGAAAGTATGAGTAAAAGAACAATGCCATATAAAGTACTTCCTACGGCTGAATAGCCCACCAACAACAATTGCGTAGCAGGAAAAATAATTTCCACTTCCTTTCTTTACACTTGAACACTCTTTAAAATAGTAAAATACTTTACTTTCTTGATTTCTTTTCATTGTTCGAATCAAGTTCGTGGTAGTGCTTGGATTCGTAGCGTTTTTAGAATACAGTTGAATTGTACAAATAACGCCTGCATTCACATTTTAAGCCTCATCCTCTCATTATCAGCTTAGAAACACTACGTGCGTTGTGTTTATTTTTCTTGCCAAGTGTTTTAGTGTAGTTTTATTTTATTCCGCAGACGAAGAGCTGGTTGTTAGGGCAGGCAGGCATAATTTTTTAAGGTATATTTTCTTGATTTAATTTTCAAGTGTGTATTTGTGGAATGTGCAATTTGCGCTACAAATATGTTGGCATAGATATAAGACGATTACAAATAAGAGAGTGTTGTTTGATGTTTAGTTAAAAGAAAACAATGAAAAAGATGTCTCGCTTTCTAAGTGAAAAACTACAACTGGAAATAAAAATCGTGCGTTGTATCTTACAATTTTTGTATTTATTTTGGGACATTTGATTTTGATTTTATTTCATTTTTGTTTTGTTTTTTATTTTACTTAGTTTGTTTTTCTTCTTTATTTATTTTAATTTTACTGTATTTTATTTTGCATTTTCTTTTATTTTAATAATTTTTTTATTTTTATTGTTTGTTTGTTTATTGTTTCATTTGTTTATTTTATTGTATTTTATTGGGTGTATGCATTAATTCGTGCGGTTTTCTAAGAGAGGGCTCTACTAGTGTTATTTCGCGTCGTGTTCATCTGTGGCTATATTCATTTCAAAGGTACTGTAATTTCGAGTCGTTTTCAGTAGATGTCACTAGTTTTAGCGTGAACAACAATTTGTTTCATTTGTTTGAAAATGTCGATATTTGTACCAGATAAAGTGTTTTTGCGGGGAGTTCTTCTTCATTAGTTTAACATGAAGAAAAGTGCTGCCGAAGGCTATCGTATTTTACTGGACGTTCATGGTGACCATGCTTTAGTCGAACGAGGAGCGTAAGTCCTTGCATAACTTTGCCCGCTGGCTAATTGCTTCCTGTTATTTGAGTTTTTGCTTTCTGGCATATATATATATATGTATGAATGAATGATCGGCGAAGTGATTCAGATAAAGTGCTCATTGTTTACAATGGAAATTACAATCTTATGGTCCAGATGTCTGACTATCTGATCTCACTCACTTGAGCACTATGCCATTGGCGTTTGTGCAGCGTCAGATGCCTCTTATGACACTGGGTTAAAGACGACGTGTTGATACGAGCTTAGTGCTCGAATGTATTCAAAACAGTCTCCTCCATCCTCTTAGACATTTTTATTGCTTTTTAAGTTATTTAATTTTTTTTATTTTGTTAACATTAATTTTATTTTAGTGTATTTTCGTTAATTTAATTTAATTTAATTTTATTTTATTTGATCTTAATTAGTTGTATATCGTTTTATTTAATTTTAAATTATGTAATTTTATTTAATATGATTTTGTTTTTATTTTATTTTAATTTATTTATATTTAAATTAATTAATATAATCAAACTATTTTTATTATTTAACTATATTTCATTTTATTTTTTGCATTTTATTTTATTTTTTTCTTTGTTTTATTTAATTTAATTTAATTTAATTTGATTTAATTTTATTTTGTTTTTATTTTAATTTAATTTAATTTAATTTAATTTAATTTTATCTCATTTCATTGGAGTTAATTTGATTTGATTTTGTTTATTTTTATGCATTTTATTTTAATTAAATCTAATTTAATTTATTTTCATTTAATATATTTTATTTTTTTTTATTTTGTTTTTTTTTTAATTTTTTTTATTTAATTAAATAAAATAAATTAAACTTAATTTAGTTTTGCTTTATTTCATTTTATTTTTTATTTTATTTTATTTTATTTTATTTTATTTTGTTTTATTTTATTTTATTTTATTTTATTTTATTTTATTTTATTTTATTTTATTTTATTTTATTTTATTTTATTTTATTTTATTTTATTTTATTTTATTTTATTTTATTTTATTTTATTTTATTTCATTTCATTTCATTTCATTTCATTTTATTTTATTTTATTTTATTTTATTTTATTTTATTTTATTTTATTTTATTTTATTTTATTTTATTTTATTTTATTTTATTTTATTTTATTTTATTTTATTTTATTTTATTTTATTTTATTTTATTTTATTTTATTTTATTTTATTTTATTTCATTTCATTTCATTTCATTTCATTTTATTTTATTTTATTTTATTTTATTTTATTTTATTTTATTTTATTTTATTTTATTTTATTTTATTTTATTTTATTTTATTTTATTTTATTTAATTTAATTTAATTTAATTTATTTTAATTTAATTTAATTTAATTTAATTTAATTTGATTTAATTTAATTTAATTTAATTTAATTTAATTTAATTTAATTTAATTTAATTTAATTTGAATTTAATTAGTTTTTTATTTCATTTAATTTTTTTGACTTCATTTTAATTTTTTATTTTATTTCATTTTATTTTAAATTTGTAAATTCATTTGTTTTATTTAAAAATGCATTATGTGGGTTATTTTCATTAAATTATATGAAGTTTAATAAAATATACACCAAGTCGTTCAAATTAAAACAAAAAAGCAAACAACGGCAGACGGTTATATACCTTTCAACTGCTTTTCCATTCGCCTGTTGCCCACATAAGTTATGCATACCATTTTAACTAACTGCAGCTTTTAGCTAAGCAAACATGAATGAGAATTGTAAATATTGGAGAATAGAGCAAAGAAACGTGGAAATAGCAACAGCAGGTGTGTACATTACGTTGGTTCAACTGAAAACAGTTACATATTCAATGCAGCACTCCATATATAAGGTAGAGTCGGTTAACACAGGAGAGTGAATGTGTGTGCGCGCTAGGTGCAGCTTAACTAATCCTTTCACTTAGCAATCAAAACATATCCTCCACTCGACATTTTACAGCGTTTCTGAAGAGTTGAGTTTCTCGATTTCTTTTACATTGCAGCCAATATTTGAACTATTCAACAAGCGAATGCAGTATTTTTTTCATTTGCTCAGCGTCTTTGCTTCCCATGCAATGCTTCTGGGGGGGTTTAACTGTACTAAATGTCACACTTAAGGAAAGAGTAAAATATTGAAAACAGCTTTGAAAAACTATTTTTTAAATGTATGTTAATATATACGTTTATATTTTAGTAGAAAGAATCCTTCACAAAAAAAAAAAAAAATACCAATTTTAATTCCAAATATTTAATTTTTTATTTTTTACGAAAGTTGATTGAATAAAAAATTCTTGCGAAATATCTAACTAAATAAAGTACAAAAAATTAGCAATAAAAATATTTTCTGGTCTCGTTTTCAGATTCGTTTTTCGAACAATAAAACCTTGAACAGGTGGCAACTCTTAAAAAAATTTAATTTAAGCTGAAAATTACTACGTACTACTAGTTAACTTAACTCAAAATACTAACTATATATGTATGTATGTCTCCTGGCTCATCTGTCTAGTACTGCTTGTATTCGCAACACTAACGAAACAGCGTTACCACCTTTTTATCTGTACTTCTATCTATACTGTTAAGCATCATTTTCACCGTTTCTTTTAACCGATTTACCAGGCTTTATGTTTGTATCGTTCTTTACAATACAACTCTGCTTTAGTGCAAATACTCATCCACACACCGAGTCAGTTTCTAGGCATTACATACTTTTAGGTGCCGAGCCACATGTGAAATGATGCAGGCTCTACTCATCATAATGCCATGACTTAGAGCAACTACACTTTGGAGGGCAATATGATAGGAGTCTAAGTAATAAAAGAGCAACATCAATTGAAAATACAAAAAGAACTTTCTTGAAGAGATGAAAAAAGAACAAAAGAAGAAGGAAAAATGAAACTGAGACAGAAAATGATAAATCATTGTTGACTGAAGCGAGCAAGTGGAGTGGCAGCAGCAGTTAGAATGTATAAGAAAAGGCAGTGAAAAGAAAGAAGAAATCAGAAAAAATGAGAAACAGACACGTATACGCCAAGGCAAACACAGCACCAGCATATGTAAGTGTAGGGAAAAAAGATGGCGAATGCACACAAGCAAACGAGACAATAACAAAGTTGCAGTCGCAAGTTTCATAAGATGCAAAAAATAAAAAATAAAAAAATAAAGCAACAAAAAGATATATATACATATGTATCTACGAAACGATGAAAAACAAAAGTAAATGTGCAGGGTAAAGAACATTATTCAGCGGCCGTTGTTTTGTATCGTAGCGTCTTCTACACGAATGACTTGCATACTTTCCGGCGCATGCAAGCAAGTACATCTTCTCTGTGCATGTGTGTGTTTGTACATATGAATATATATCAATTTAAACACACATGCACGGGCATCTACGAAGTCAATGCACATTTTTAGTTCGTCGCTGATAAGACACACACAACACCCATTATACACACATACATATGTACTTATGTATACATAAGAGTTACATGACTATAACTTTAAACAGTTGCTCTCCTCTCTCATGGGCACTCTCTCGGAAATAGCTTAAGGAGGGCATGTAAGGAAAACTGAAAAATATGTATACATATGTGTATACAAAAATCCAGCAATAAAGATTTATTTTAAGAGGCAATAAGGAAAATGTACGAACCACAGCAGAAGCAAGTTCATAAAAATTTATGCTTTTGTACGCATTTTAACGCTTTATCGAAGCATAAAAACTGTTAGCTGTAAAAGAATATTGCATACTTCAAGGCGCACACACATTCTAGTGGATTTAAAGAATATCGAAAAAAGGAAAAAGGATTTCCAAAGTAATTAAAATGATATGTATGCATTTGGTGAAATCGATTCTGTTAAGTGTATCTTTTTCGATAGACACACACAATACGTGTAGATCAATAAATGCTTTAATCAGTTTTATACATTTCCGTATCTTTTTTAATTAAGATAGACTAAAATAAGAATAGAGTAAGGAATAAAGCCACTGTAGGATTTTGGAAAATTAATTTATTTTTTGTTTGCTCTCAGAGTACCTTTGGGTCCTAGAAAGGATATGCAATTGGTTTTAAAGTGAAAAAATAGCAGTAAAAATCTTCGCCAAAGTAGATTTTGGGGAAGTACGTGTATGTTGCGGGAGTCACGGTACTTGGTCGAGTATAAAGACGCGATGGTCGCGAGAACCTTTTGATTACGACAGACACGTCCTACCGCGGGAAAATTCTTGAACCCCTACCGCGCAGGAGCCAGTTAACACTCTTCTTTTCCATTAGTGCTTACGCGATTATAACTGAATCAACAATAACACCCCTTTCGTTCCCACCCTTCGCTGTTCTCAATGCCATCTAGAGACGCCAAATGAAGCCCGGTCCTTCCTCACCTAATCCTACCATATTTTTCCAGTGAAAAGACTTACAGTTTAATCTAAACCACCTCCGAACGGTCGTTGGATTTTTATGGGAGGCTTTCTTCATGCCAAAAATACACTCGGAGGGCAATTAAAAGAATTAATTTTCTAAAATTTTGGATGTTGGTTGTACCAGGACTCGAACCCTGATCTTTCGAATAATTTTACGCAACACTATTGCAGCCGCCAAATGCAGAGGATTATAAGTCTTCAACAAAACTTTTCTTTTAGAAACTCCGAAAGCCGACTCGGATATTGTAGTAAACGCTTTTGCTCCACAAAGCAGTAAAAGTATGAAGAACGACTTTTAGAGTTTTGTTCCTCGAGAGAAGATTTCACTTTTCAGTCCAAAGCAACAGCTCTTGGCAAGAGTGATTCTCTTGTATAAGATTACGCTCTCTCGTTTAAGCTCTCCAACACTAAGTTAAAGAAGTCACACGATAAAGAGTTACCCTCTATGATACCTGGTTTAGTATTGAACGAACCGGAAAGGTTATACTAGCTTCTAAGGATGCTCTTGGTCTTCCTCAATGTCAAATATATTCTAGTTTCCTAGAGGCAGTTCCTTATCGTTCTATAAAAGGCAGCTTTAAAATCGAACAAGAGGTGGAAATGTCGAGTCTTTTATGCGGTATTGAGGAAGTTTAACCCACGATAACTGACGCTTACTGTGTAGTCAACTTTTTAATAGGTTGAACCTATCACACCAAGGTTCCAATAGTCGGGCTTGCTTACGTGCGATGTTGTTCAGATATGAGGTTTTGGGTCAAAAGGGGCGTAAAAGCGTGAAATTTGGTACTAAACCCAAGTAGATTTAAATGGGCTATGAAATGTTCAAAGACTTCGGCATGACCAAAGACAGCTCTTTCTCTTCTTGTTTCGTCTGCAAATGTGTCCCTCGTCCCTCTTCAGATCTAGGTATTCATCTCATCTTGTACTTGTTGGTGCAGCGTGTGTGTGAATAATCACTGCCGCAAGATATCTAGAACCCTGGAGATATGTTTTTTCCTTATCGCAGCATGAATCCTTATTACTAAGAGATTTTTGTACAGAGAGATCGTGAAATTTTGTCTCAAGTTGAGGCGTTGGGAATTCAGAAATTAAGAAAATAATTTTCGGAGTTTTCCCAAAGAAATAGCAACAAATTAAAATTTTTGATATAAGTATATATTTAAAGCTTCATTTATTTTTTTCAGAGAACTAATTCGGAGCTTAAAAGAAATTTTGAAAATATCTTTGAAAACTTTTTTCTTTGAGCCTTTGAAAAATTCTCCGATGTACTGCAGTGCACCTACCAAAATATAGCCATACGCTTATATATATATATATAGATATAGCTACATATAAATGCACCCACATTTGTAAACAGTAACGTAGAAAAATCACCGTTATAAACTAAAACTTACCTTTTGTTGCCGCCATTGAAACTGCCGCTGACGCTGTTGATGATGAGGACGAAGATGAGTATGACGACGACGACGACGATGACGACGAAGACGAAGACGACAGCACATCCACTGGCTGTGCATGTAATTGCCGCGATTCGAGCAAACGTTGCTGATGCAAACATGCCAAGGATGCGGATGCTGATGCTGATGATGATGATGACAACGACCCCAATGCCGCTGACGAAGACAACTGCGACTGCGATGACGGCAGCGATGAGAACAACGCTAAGGACGACGACGCATGTGCCGCGGCTGCTCCTTCACGTCCATCACACACACTGCCAGACGCCATGGCTTGGATTGTTGCAACAGATGTTGATGTCGAACGATATGTATTCGACGTCGCTGTTGTCGCTATTGAGGCGGGTATATTAGCATTCGCATTTGTGTTTGTGTTTGCGGTTGTGGTGGTGATGCAGCCATTTTCGTCGTGCGTTGGCATTTTCAGTGGCATATTAGGAACCTGCAAATGAATAAAAGTTGAATGAAATACAAAAGAAAATTAAATGAAAGTTATGCACAGAGAAAATTAGTTATTATGCTGATGAAAAGAGTGGTGAGAGCTGTAAGGAGAGCCACTTGTTATAAGATGACTTACAGATACATACAGAGTAAAGACATTTTATATACAAAGGTACAGAAGTAGAATAATGTTTTTGGCACGTGAAAACGCAACGTAAGGTAAATTAGCTACGGCACAAAGGTAGAAAATATTATTTTACATATTTATATATGTAGATGTATGAGAAGATAATGAATATTTGGTGACGATACGGGGATACTTATTTGAGATATTTAACAATGAAATTTATAAAAATTGAATTAAGTAACATTTCCCTAGTGTCCGAAAATAAAGAGAGAAAAAAACTTATTTTGCAAAAATGTTTTAAGAAAGATTTTTGAACTTTTTTTTTAATGCCATGCTGAGCAAATAAGATAGCGAATCCATTTCTGGCATAAAATAAAAGCCTCTCATAAAATCCATCGGCCTTTCGGAGCTTGCTTAGAATAAACTATAGGTCCCTCCACTTTTTAGAAAAAAAAACACATTAAGTCACACACCACCAATTGCGAATTCGGCTGGCATTAACGACCACTGTATATATATATACATAATTGGCTGAAGCGATTTTCGACTGAGCTCCTCCTCCAATTTGTTGTTTTGCGTCTTGATGGACCACTGTATACCATTGGCAAAAATAATATTATTCAAAACGTTACCTTAAAATTCATTTCCAGAGAGCAGAAAGAATATTTTTTTTTACTATAGAGAGAGTTTTACCTCACTCTATGTAGTGCCTTCGATAGAAAATCCTGTGACATTTCAAAATGGGAAAGCATAATAGCCAATGATGAATGCGTAGAAATGATTTTTATTAAGACTTGCAAATTATCAAAAATTTTTGTTATACTTAAGTAAAAAAGAGTTAAGCCTTACTGTTTTTGATGAGCAAACTTATAAAAAGTTATTCATTCATTAGGTGTTTGACAAGTCCATATTATGGAGTGAACTATAAAGTTGGCGCCTAAAACTATGAAAAGACTAGAAAAGAGGATTTCCGTATTGCAGATAAGTAGATGGGATAGATACCGAGAATTGAAGAGGAAAGTAAGATGCATATGCGGACAAATGAAACACAAAAAAATAGTGGCCAAGATGCGTGAGTATGAAGAGCTTGAGAGGCGGGTCGACATAGGTAATGCTGGAAAATTCTATAAAAAAAAATGCGGCGGCTCAGAGAAGGTTTCAAGACCTTAGCAAACTCTTGTTGTATCTAGTGAGGTGATCTAGCGACTGAACTTGTAGAGGCAACTCTAGCCTAGCCTCCAAAATGGCAGCAAAAGTGCAACAGCTGGTGATAGTGAACCCTATTGCCCAATCGATAACGATGAAACTGTTGTTTCATTCACATATTTACTATCGAACTTTAAACGAACAGGTGGAGAAGAACCTGACTTGGTATGTCCCATCGCGTAAGCGATGTCTACCACGTATATAGACAAAGATACAAAATAGTTTCAGAGAAAATTTGATGGAAAAACTTTAAGGAGAGTAGCTCGTTTATTATTTAATTTTTTTTATTTTCAAAAAATCAGTAACATCACTAAAGATAGAGTCAATCCAATTATTTTACATGCTACATTTTATTTTTTTTTTCATTTTTTAGTCAATAAAATAATTTATTAATCAAATCGCGTTTCTTTTTTGGAAGAAGGTATAGGTTTCACCTTTTCTATATAGATTGGATTTCTGTGGATGATCGGCCCCCATTTGATGCCCGTTCCCGGAATTCATGAGGAATTCCGGCCCCCAAGTATATCCCGCAGTAACAAACTTGGTCCACCGAGCTTCATTGGGTCATCAGCAAAGACGTTATTGTAAATGGATAAAATTAGACCCACTAGATCACGCCGACCACCCATATAACGGTAATATTAAAAAAATAGTTCAGAAGCTAAGTGTGCCCCACGCACATTTGAGTCGAAAAGTATATCTTAGAAACCATTGAGCAGGATGAGAACTCAATAAAATGTTATACCAGGTGTGTTAGTTGAAATTTGCCGGTTTTTTTGATAAAGAAAACACTTAATTTTCAGAGGAATCTCAAAATTTTTTTATTCAAAGTATTGACCATTGGTTTCTACACATTTCGCCCATCTCTCAGGCAAATTATGAATACCATTCCAAAAAAACTTTTCTCTTTCGAGGCAAACCATTCGACGAGCTATTTTTCGACTTCTTCAAAATTAGCGAAGCACTGCTCTGCAAGGGAGTGTCCCATCGATTCGAAAAGGTGATAGTCGGACGGGGCGAGGTCTGGAAAGTACGGCGGGTGCGATAATATTTCTAAATTAAGTGTTTTTAATGTGTCTCTCACCAGTTTAGCGGTATGAGACGGCGAGTTGTCATGTTTCAAGATAACTTTGCCATGTCTTCGGGCCCATTCCGACCGTTTTTCGATCAACGCATGATTCAAATTGATCATTTGTTGTCGGTAGCGATCCGTGTTCACCGTTGCACCAGGTTTTAACAACTCGTAGTACACCACACCCCACTGGTCCCACCAAACACAGAGCATTGTCTTACGGCCAAAGCGATTTGACCTTGCAGTCGATGGGCCAGCTTCACCAGGGGAAAACCATGATTTTTTTCACTTCGGATTCTAAAAATAAATCCAAATTGCTCCTCGAGTCACATGTAGTGTTTCTGCCAATTTTTGTTGCGATTGGGTTGGATCAACATGCAATTCCTCGTCTTCGAACTTTTTCGCTGCACCAGGATGTTCATTGTCTGTCAAAACGAAATCTCCACTTTTAAATTGACAAAACCATGTCTCACATGTTCTAATCACTGGAGCATGTTCACCATAAGTTTCTACCAGCAACCGGTGAGCTTCATCTGCTTCTTTCTTTTGATGAAATAAGAAAAACAACGAATGCCACAAATGCGATTTACTTGGAACGAAACTCGACATATTCACTGAGGTAAACAAATATGACGCTATTATTTTGGCGGAATGTGACTTGCGTATTTTTGTAGGTTAATTTCAATAGAAAAAAATTAGATACATGCCAAATCATAGAAATACATATTGCTAGTGACATCTACTAGTAAACCCAGCAAACTTCAACTAACTCCCCTGGTACATATAATTTCCACTCTAGTATGAACAGGAATTTGTCGTGAAAACTTGATCCTACCACTTGTTTTTCAAATAAAATCATGCGAATGAAAGCAAATAGATTGAAGTGCTTCGGAGCTTAAAGAAAGGGAGAGAGAGAGAAGTTGCTTAGAATGTTGGCTCTTGGACACTTTCTAAATTTATGTTTTTTTTTAGAAATGGAAGTAGCCACAGCTTGGAACACTCTCCGAGCGGCTAATGGTTTTTATAAGGAGCTTTTTATTTAAGTTAATTCTAATTGCTTCAAATTGCCCTGAAACTGTTAATCAAAATCAATAATGATCTCGAATTAGCCGAGTGAAAAAAGTGAATGATTTGCCAAGCAAGTGAATATTAAAAATGTTTGGAAGATGGGAAAAAAAGTTGTGCGGATGTATAATATAACTGATTGGGACTACTTTGAAGGTGACAAAGTAAAAATTTATTTATAAATAAATACTAAAAATACTAAAATACTAAATTAATAAAAAATTAAAAATACAAATTATTTTTGAAAATAGCCTATAATCTATAAGTTGCCGCATAAAAGTTCATTTCTTTAAATCTCACTCCAAAAAAAAACGAAAGCTTTCCTACGCCAAAAGCTTTGAAAAATATTCATCTGTGCTTTCCTTCGCATAAACCTTGTATAACTAAACCAAGTTCAATTAATTTCGTAATTTTCTTTAGGCTTAATTTTGTTTTCTTTTAATTACTTCCAATTTTAAGAGGTAGGAAATTAATACGAGAGTTGTAAAATCTTTTAGCATTTTCTATGTTAATGAGCTTTTTCTTATAAGTTTTTCAAGGATTGAAATGAAAACTATTATACATACATACTAGTAGATACATGTAGATTTATACTGGAAAAATGTGTACTCACTTACAAACATGTAAACTCAATCAAATTGCATATTTTCATAAATCACCGTTCAACATTCAAAGGCAGCAAATTAACAATGACAGAAAGGAAAGGAAAAAAAATGAAATAAGAAAAACACAATCAAGAAAATGGGAAATAAAAACGGTAAATGATTGCTGTGTATCGGCGCACATGGGTATCGCACAAATTCAGTGAGCGAAAGAAATGTAAAAGCAAATTGCAGTCACTTTCGCCGGCGTACCGATAGACCAACCAACCAACCAACCAAGCGATCACTCGTCCAACCATTTCTCCAACCAAGCGCCCAACCAACCAACCGTTCGCTGGCTCATTGGACTTGAAGTGAACACAATCATGCTTGCAGTTAAATTTCATTTCCACTCCTTTAGCAAACACCTACTTTTCAGCTTTTAGCTTTTCTGAAGTTTATTTCGCGAAAAGTTCCTTCCCGCCTTTGCGCGCCCTACACAGTGTGACTCAGCTGGATTTTAGTGGAGAAGGGGATAAGAAAAATAAAACTTAACATTTACTGAAAAGTGGGAGTGAGTGGGCCGGTGAAATTGATGAAGTAGAAAAAGGAAAAAAAAAACAATAATTGAAATTATTTACTAAAGGTCGTTTGTACAGGTAGCCGCATAGAAAAATAGAAAGCATTTTAAACACGGTTTGTTCGCATCCAGCGAGGTCACGTTTACAGTTAGAGTAGCAGTTAGTTTGCACAAGAAATCGCGAAGTAGAGAATGATGACTGTGACACAGTTGAGTCCGCCAAGTGCACAACCAAGCGATTGCAGACCCAAATGCGCACTTTATAACACCAACACACTGGGTGGGTAAAGCGCAGTTACTTATCAAAAAAAAATAAAAAATAAATAATAATAAAAAATAAAAATACCATTGGAATACGTTCTGGAAGAGTATGAGAGATTAGTCTAACTAAGGAAGTAAAAAACTGCAAATTTTTGGAGAGTAAGAGGTAGGTAGGAAAGGTAGTTGCAGGTCATGCTCTCGTTGACGCTGTCACGTTGAGCAAAACTTTACTGTGATTGTCAAAAGCCATTGCAGTGAAAACTCTGAGTGAAAAATAATGGTAATAGTGCGCGCCAAGCGAAACGGCATCAGTGCTTCTGATAGGGTGTGATAAAATGCAAAAAATAAGAGAAACAAAACAACAAAAAACTATATGTAAAAGAGCAAAGGAGCGTTCATTGACACATAACGCTTTGAGATGCCTGCTAGTGCAGCAAGAACTTTTTGGGGTCAACATACATAAACTCAAATAACTTTTAGAAAGGTAACACTAACAACATAAAAAATAAATTAAATGCAAAGTATCGGTGAGTAAAAAATTTTGCTTAGTAGTAGTAAGTACACATTGCTTTATTTAATTTTTTTCAAAAAAAAAAAATTCATTCCATCTTATTGGATTTTCTTTTCCTTCATTCCATTCATTTTATTATATCGTATTTTTCACTTTACTTTCTTTATTGAAATTTGTTTAGTTTTACTTTAATTTATTTTAATTTATTTGTATTATTTTGTTTTAATTTATTTTTTATTTAATTTTATTTTAAGTTATTTTATTGTGTTTAATTTAATTTTTTATATTTTATTTTAAAGTAATCTATTCTATTTTTTTATTTTTTTATAATTTGTTTTCATTCATTTTTTTCATTTTGGTTTATTTTATTTTATTTTCTAAAGTTTTACTTTGGTTTCTTTTAAGCTATTTTATTTAATTTTATTTAATATATTAATTAATTAAAATATTTTATTTTTATTTACTTTTTTAAATTATTTTTTTTTTATTATTTATTTATTTTAATTTTATTTTTTAATTTTTCTTTTCTTATATGCAATTTTATTTAACTTTATTATACTTTTGTTTAATTTTGTTTTTATTTAATTTGATTATACTTTTATAAGTTAAGTTTATACAAGTAAAGCTAGCTACCTATTTTTTATTTAATTTCATTTTATTTTTCAATTTTCTTTTCTTTTATTCTATCTTATATGATTTTATTTAAGTCAATTTATTTCATTTTATTTTGTTTTATTTTATTTCATTTCATCTTAATTTAATTTATTTATTTTATTTAAATTTGTTTGTTTTGCTATGTTTTATTAATTTTTTGTTATTCTATTGGATGAGTGCATAAGTTCGTGCCCGATTCCGCTGAATGCCGTACGAATCGTTTGAGAGTGGCGCTCGTGAAAGAAATATATACATATTATATATCGTTGGAAAGGTGACAGTCCGAACTGTAAATCAAGCATAAAATAACTTCATTTTGATTTGAGTTGTTTAGTGAAAAGACGCATGGAAAATGAACAACGAAAAAGATCATATGAGTCATATTATGTTATACGAATTCCGCAAAGGAAAAACAGTGGGCGCTGCAACTAAAGATATTCGCGAAGTTTATTTGGACCGTGCTCCAGCACTCCGCACAGTAAAGAAATGGTTCGCGAAATTTCGTTCTGGAGATTTTAACCTCGAAGATCAACCTCGCAGTGGACGGCCTTCTGAGCTTGATGACGATGTTCTAAGGACTTTAGTTGCGAATAACTCACGTATTTCGACGGAAGAGGTTGCCAGTGAATTGAACGTCAACAAATCAACTGCGTTTCGTCGTTTAAAAAATGTTGGGTACACTTTGAAGCTCGATACATGGGTGCCACATCAGTTGAGTGAAAAGAACAAAGTGGACCGTATGTCAACAGCAATTTCTTTGCTTCGACGGATCAAAAACGAACCTTTTTTGGATCGGCTCGTGACTGGTGATGAAAAATGGGTCCTGTACAACAATGTTCAACGCAAAAGGACATGGAAACAGGCATACGAAGGGGCGGAACCGATGTCGAAAGGTGGATTGCATCCGATGAAGGTACTGCTGTGCATTTGGTGGGATATCCGAAGCGTGATCTATTTTGAGCTCTTGCCAGCTGGAGAAACGATCACTGCCAACAAGTATTGTCAGCAATTGGTCGAATTGAAGAAAGCAATTGATGAAAAACGTCCGATTTTGGCCAATCGCAAAGGAGTTCTTTTCCATCATGACAACGCCAGGCCACATGTTACAAAACCGACCCTGGCCAAACTGAAGGAGATGAATTGGGAAATCATGCCGCATCCCCCATATTCACCCGACATTGCACCTTCTGATTATCATTTGTTTCGATCGCTGCAGAACAATTTGAATGGAAAAAAATTTAAAAATGTGGAAGACGTCAAAAACCACCTTGACACCTTTTTCAACGAGAAACCGCGCGATTTCTATGAATCAGGCATCCGTAAATTGGTTGAACGTTGGGAGTGGATTGCCGAACATGATGGCGAATACATAATTGATTAATAAAAGCGCTTTCTTCAAAAAATTTCAATTTTAGTTTGCACTTGAAATCGGGCACGAATTTATGCACTCATCCAATATTTTATCTTGTGTTATTTTTATTTTATTATTATATTTTATTTTATATTATTTTCTACATATTTTATTTATATTTATTTATTTTATCACACTCATATCTTACTTTATTTTTTTGTGTTGAATTTCTATTTATTTTTCTTTTATTTTATTTATTTTTTATTTTATTTGATTTTATTTTATTTTTTACGCTTTTACTTAATTCGATATATTTTTAATTGATTTATTATATTTAGATTTTTATCTTATTTTACTTTGTTTTATTTAATTTTTTGATTATATTTTATGTCAATTTATTTTATTTTACTTTTCCTAATTTTATTTTACTTTAAATGCGTTACTTAGCTAATTATAGCGTTTAAATGTGGCCTACATTCAGGCACAACTCAAGTTTTTAGCTAAGTCTCGTACCTTATGCAACGAATAAATGGAAGGGGCTTATCGTACTGCATATTTTACGCTATCAGTGCAGAAGCCATCTCAAAAGCTAGACGTTTCATAACCCCAACTTGATATTCTTCTTCTTGTATGAATAAATAACTTTATTGCGAAATATTTATTATAATCCAAAGGTTTTAGCCTTAGTCAATAGAATGTCAAGAATACCTACAACACACAACTGTGGTTCTTTCTCACATTTGGTTTGCGGTTTTTAAAATGTGGTTTAATTAATTGTTTTTTAGTTCGCCGCGCAAATTAATTTTTTTTTGTGACTTCAATTGAAGTTTGCAGTATGCGCAGACGTAAATAAAAACTAAATGTAAAATAATGAAAACTAAATATAAAAAAGCCAAAGAAAAAATAATGAAAACTAATTTAAATTTCTAATTATTGCCATTTCGCATATTTAATAAAAAAAACTTGAACACATTTAGGCAACAAATCAGATTCACTCACATAACAGCTGCTGATATGTTAATGGAGATTCAGGTAATAAAGTTTTAGATTTTTTTATTACGTTTTACTTATTATTATTATGCAATGTACTGTTATGCAAAAGTGTGTTTTAGATATGTATGTACGTATGTTTGTATACAAACTATATTTAATGTATGCATTTTTGTTCGCATTAAATATTTTACTATGCAATATATATTAAATGTTTTTTACGGCGCAACTATTCTATCAAGTTTTATGTTTTGCGAAACTAACTGGCATTTTTAATTACTCTAAAACAGGAAAATTAAACTGTGATAATTCCATTAGCGTATAGCTTTATAACCAACAACTGTCTTACGCTTAATTTTTATTGCAGGTCAAAAGAGAATAAATGAATTTTAATTCAAAACAAATATCTCTACGATATTTATAAATATTTTAAATGTAAATAGTTCACAAAAAAATGAAAAAAAAATAAAAAGTATTTTTCAGTGGTTTAAAAATTATTTTAATTTATTAAAGACAAGCCAAACAATATTCTATCTTGAAAACATTGGCCAAATTAAGTTCTGATACAGTATGAATAAATTTAATTTCAATCAAAATCTTTTATGAATAAAATTAATAAAAAAAAAATAGAAAAAAAATAAAATTAGGAAATTCGAAAATATCGATACATAAATTATTCTCATATTTTTAATTCCAATAATTTTATAGCTACAACAAATCACAAATCACATTTTAATGCGAGAGTTAAAGCTGTGATGGCCTACGTACGTATATCTTTTATTCTATCTCTTTATTTTACAAGAACCCAAACGTGGCTTGGCTCTTTGCGTGGTCTCAAAATCGCAACAGAAAAAACCGAACTGAAATATATATCTCCAGAAATAGATTTTCACACAGTATCAGATACGCTGAGGGTCAAGAAGAGTTTTTAACTATGTGGATGTAAGCGTAGGCTTTAGAGTGTGCTGCTGGGCTCAAATTCAGGAAGCTACAATTAAAGCCGCTAAAGACAATTTTCAACTAAGTAAGTAGACTGTTGGCTAACTTAGGAGGACTGATTCAAGAAAAAAGGAAGCCCAACTCTTAACTTCTTACAGTACGGAGCTGAGCTATGGGCGGACTCACTTAGGCAGAATAAAGGCACAACAGCTTTGGGATAGCGTCGGGGTACCGCACAGTATCAGGTGAAGCTATAGCGGAAGCGTTCCCATCGATCTATTAGCAGCCGAAAAGAGAATTGAGGACGCGGTTGTCGAGATGTAATTTCACTATGAGAAAAATTGAATGCCACCTTGAAGTAATGCAAAAGCGGTTTTCGGATGGGCGACGAGTAAGCTTTTTAATGATCTGCAAGTGGCACATACCATTGATGTGATGACACAGAGATGATATGGAAGGCGTTTGTTTTCACTTTTATTTTATTTTATTTTATTTTATTTTATTTTATTTTATTTTATTTTATTTTATTATATTATGCTTTTGTTATTTTTTTAAATTTATTTTTCTTAATTTTGTTTTCTTTAATTCTTTATTTTACTTTTATTTTAATTAATTTATTTTGTTAATTTAATTTAATTTAATTTCTTTCAACCCAATTTTTTTTAATTATTTTTTTATAATCTCAGTTTTTAAATTTTATTTTATTCTATGTTATTTCAGTTTATTATTACTTTATTATTTATTTTATTTCAGTTTAATATTCTTTTATAATTGATTTCCTTTCATTTTATTTCACTTTATTCAAATTTATCAATATTATTTAGTTTCTTTTCTTTTATATTCTCAGTTTTAAAATTTTGTTTAATTTTATTTTATTTTATCTAATCTTATTTTTTTATTAATTTTAATTAAATTTTTACGCCAAGATATTTATTTATTTAATTTATTTTTGTTTTATTCTATTTTATATTATTTTGTTTGCATGTTTATATTTATGTTACTTTTATTTATTTGTGCATAATGTGATTTTGTATTGTAATTTTTCATTTAATTTCATATAATAAAAGTATCTCGAATTTAAATTTGCGTTGCCAAATTTTAATTTATTATTACAAAAAAAAAACAAAAAAAAAATAGTGCTAGTTTTAACAAGAAGAAGCGGTATCTTGATTAACAACAGAGGAATTAAAATATTTTGTTTATAAGCCTTAACTAAGAATTCAAATAAATATTTCCAAAAGCCTTAACGAACAATTTAGAAATTTATTTTTCACATTTGGCAAAATACCCTTTTATGTTCACATTTTTTATGCTTAAATGTTTGTAGGCTAGCTTCTTCTACAATCTACTATGTGCGTCTTGCTTTTCCGGATATACGAGTACATAATAATCAACTCATTTAAATGCAGAGAAAGTTCGAACATTAATCGACAGTTGGGAGCGCACTTCAAGCGACGTCGAGGGGTCTACAATGTGCAATACTATCATTTATTGAAATTTGATTACAATTCCACAAGCATAATTTGCATAAAAAATATAAACATTTTTTTACATACATATATGCATACATATAACGCTTTACATGTAAGAATATATACATACATATGTAGTTCTGGTGTGCAAAGTACTTTGAAAATGTTATGCATATTAATTGCGAAATTAACGCTGAACCGCATACTAAAAAGTGTAAATAAAAGAAAATAAATAAATTAAATGCAAATACAAGTAAATGAATTTTTATTGCAAGTAATTTGCGTTAATAATCAAAGGCGCCAATATGTTGTAATTCAATTCGTTTCAACTATTAAATGCTACTCCTACTATATTTGTATGATTACATATGTATACATACATATACATATATGTACTATATGCAAGCGGCAATATGAGTATCGAACGAACGGAGGGCGCTGAATGCTGACTAGAATTACAAGTACTGTAAGCGCATTGCTTTGGTGCATGAATTATTTGAAAATCCATCATCAATGCTTTGTCACTTAATCATGCTGAGATAAATATACAAAACAACAAACATATACACGTTTGTACTTATGAATACATAAGGCATACGTCTGGAGCTGTCAATATTTGTCTCTCTACATTTTAAAATTCTCGCTCACTTTGCTTGTCACTGCACTACACTAAGAACACATGCACACGTACACACTTGCAATTATCACATTGCAATAGCAATAACTACAACACCATGGCACTGGTAGGTTGCCGTGGTGCCATTGGCATTATAATTAGCAGTGTTTAGTGATTTAATTAATAATCGCTCGCGCGCAGACAATTTGCAACTCAATTAATTTATAATACTCGTACATTTTCTTTCTTTCTTTTGAAATTCTCATTGCATGGACATTTCATGGGTAGGTATTTACTGAATGGCGCAGCGTGTTTAAATGAATGCAGCAATTTGCTTCAAGCATTTTTTATTGACAATTAGTAATGGGGTGTGTTTGGTATGTGAGTAGCTATAAAGTATGTATACACAATAATTCATTTATTTATAAGTTGCTATTTGTAGTTGAAGAAATGTAATGGAGTTAAAAAATGAAACTTTAAAAAAATTAATGAAAAAAATTCCAACACTTTTGGATTCATTTTAGTTAACTTAAATTAATTTAATTTAATTTGCATGACAATGTTTTAATTAATATTTTTAGTGTTTATAAACGTATTTATTATTATTTTGTTTTATTTAACGTTATTTAGTTTTATTTTATTTAACGTTATTTAATTTTATTCTATTTCATTTTCTTTTCCTTTATTTTATTTAATTTAATTTAATTTAATTTAATTTAATTTTATTTCATTTCATTTCATTTCATTTCATTTCATTTCATTTCATTTCATTTCATTTCATTTCATTTCATTTCATTTCATTTCATTTCATTTCATTTAATTTCATTTCATTTCATTTCATTTCATTTCATTTCATTTCATTTCATTTCATTTCATTTCATTTCATTTCATTTCATTTCATTTCATTTCATTTCAATTCATTTCATTTCATTTCATTTCATTTTATTTTATTTTATTTTATTTTATTTTATTTTATTTTATTTTATTTTATTTTATTTTATTTTATTTTATTTTATTTTATTTTATTTTATTTTATTTTATTTTATTTTATTTTATTTTATTTTATTTTATTTTATTTTATTTTGTTTTATTTTATTTTATTTTAATTTATTTTATTTTATTTTATTTTATTTTATTTTATTTTATTTTATTTTATTTTATTTTATTTTATTTTATTTTATTTTATTTTATTTTATTTTATTTTATTTTATTTTATTTTATTTTATTTTGTTTTATTTAATTTAATTTAATTTAATTTAATTTAATTTAATTTAATTTAAGTTAATTTAATTTAATTTAATTTAATTTAATTTAATTTAATTTAATTTAATTTAATTTAATTTAATTAAATTTAATTTAATTTAATTTAATTTAATTTTATTTGATTTTATTTTTTTATCATGTTTTATTTTATTTTATTTTATTTTATTATGTTTTATTTTATTTTATTTTTTTATTTTATTTTATTTTGTATTATTTTATATTTTTTTATTTTATTTTATTTTATTTTATTTTATTTTATTTTATTTTATTTTATTTTATTTTATTTTATTTCATTTTGTATTTTTTATTTTATTTATTTATTTTATTTTCATTGTTTTTAGTTAATTTTTATTTGATTTGGGTTCTATTTTATTTGATCTTATTTAACTTTACTTGAATTTATTTTATTTCACTGCATTTTTCTTTATTTAATTTAATTTATTTTATTTAGGTTTGGTTAGGTTAGGTTTTAGTTTTATGGATCTGACTCAGATCATATATTTTTTGGAAATAGTGAAAAAATTACAACAGTTTCAGACGGTAGAAGTTATAGCTGCTATTGCGGACTTCTTTTTCCAGACATCTTTGTTCGATTTGGATTCGAATATATGAGCAATGGTTATTCCATTAAGCTATATGTGTGTTTCGCTTTCACTAATTGTTGTTTTTCACTTTTTTCTCTTTTACCTACATATCCACGATCAAGAGCTCAGATAAATAATTTAATTTAATTTTCTTTCTTTTATATAATTTTTATTCATTTTATTTTAATTTATTTAACGTTTTATTAATTTTTTTATTGATGAAATAATTTTTATGCAATTTATTTTATATTATTTTAGTATAATCCATTTTTTTTTTAATTTTATTTTATTACATTTTTTATTTCATTTTTATTAATTTCACTTTAATTTATTAGGTTTTATCTTAGTTTGGTTTATTTTCTTTTATTTTATATTATGTTATTTTATTTTAGTATATTTATTTTTTTTTAATTTAATTAGATTTTATTGTATTTTGTTTATCTTATATAATTTAATTTCTTTTCCTTATTTTATTTTATTTTCTTTTATTTTTTTAATTTAAATTTATTTTATTTTATTCCATTTTATTTTTTTAATATAATTTTATTATATTTTATTTCATTTTATATTATTTTATTTTATTTATTTTTTTATCTTTTTTTAATTTAAATAAATTTAATTGATTTTAATTAATATTACTTTATTTTTTATTATTTTTTTATTTATATATTTTAATTTTATTTTATTTCATTCATTTTATTTAACTTATTTTTGTTTTATTTTCTTTCAGTTTTGTTTTATCTATATAATTCTATTGAATTTAACTAGGTTAACATTTTTTTTACTTTTTAATATATTAAATTTAAAACTTAATTCGTATTTTTTCTATACAAACTATCGAATTTGTTAAGAAAAAAATTAGAACTTTTTTCATTCATTTGCTTGTTTGATTAAAGTCACAAGCAATATACCAATTGAGATATTGAGTGCATATACTACAAATAAAATATATTTAACAACTCGAATTAGTACTAAAAAGAGCTGTGAAAAGTAAATTAAAACAGCAGCAACACCGCCAACCTTATCTTACTATGCAGAGCGGAAATCGGAAGAAACCGGCTAGTGGCGTGCAAAGTGAGACAATTTAAACAAATTAAACATTTATATGCTGTTAACCAAAGACGAAAGATAGACACGTCGAAACCAAACGCAAGCAAGTGAAGTAGTCACGCAGGCTGTAAAAGCAACTACAACAACAACAACGGACAAAATATATTACTGTGCCTCAGCGTTAAAGAGACGGTTATTTAGATAACCAGTAAGTCAGCCCAGCCTGTCAGTTAGATTATAACTCAGCTACGCAACAATGCGTAGGCGCTGATACATATTTATACTGTAGATAATTGCATACAAATACTCGAAAAGGGGTTTCACAGATTCATATATTTCTTATATTCCTTGCTAATGTTTTATCACGCGCATAAATAAATAAATTCAAATCCTTAAGTACTTATCGCAAAATCGCATAAGTACAATAAAAACCATGTAAAGAAGGCCTTTTATTATTTCAATTCCAAACAACGGAAGCAACAACATTTCCTGATGAAGATGAAGAGGTAGAGAATGGTTGTTGGTTTTGATTATTTTTGTTCCTGTTGTGGGTTTAAAAGTGACGATGCCGCTAAACAACTTTAATTAAATTCATTAGCTTTTAAACACTTTACAACGTTGCCTTTCGAGTCATAAATTTCTTTGGCTAGCAGTGGCTGGAGGCGACGCATAAAATCGCCAAGTAGAAATTGAAGAAGAAGCAAACGAAATGAGGGCACAGTAGTGTTAACTAATGTTGAATACATAAATGGAGAAGAAATGATAAATTAAAATAAAATAAAAACACGTGCATTTAAGTTAAGAAAAATAAAATTAAATAAATTAAAATTACATGAAAGGAGATTAAATAAATTAAAATAAAAAACTTAAATTAAAATGAATAACTTTAACTTAAATAACTTATTTAAGTTAAATAAAATATCAAAAAAAAAAAAATAAATTAACTAAACAAAATAAAATAAATTTAAATAAAATAAAATAAAATAATTATTTAAAATAAAAACATAAAATTAAAATGAAAAAATTAACTTAAAATAAATTAAGGGAAACAAAATAAAATAAGCAAAGATCAAAATGATTAAAATAAAATAAAACAAAACAAAAAACTAACTAAATACAAAAAGGATTATTACTTAAAATAAACTTATATAAAAACAATTAAATAAAATGAATTTAATATTAAAATTAAATTAAATAATTATTTATATAAAAATAATAATATTAAAATAAATTAAGCAAAATAAAATAGAATAAATTAAACTATAGTAAAAAATAAATAAAATGATATAAAATAAAATAAGAAATATTAAATAAATATAACTAAATTATTTATGAATACTTAAAAAAATGCAATAAAATTTATATTAAAATAAAATGAAATAAATGTTAAGTAAAAATATTAATTTAAAATAAATAAGATTAACTTATATTAAAAAAAAAAATAAAAAACAAAATGAAGTAAAATAAAATAAAACTAAATAAAAAACATTTAAATAAAATAAATTAACTATTTTAAGTAAACATATAAATTTAAATAAATAAATTTAACTTAAAATAAATTAAACATATTAAAATAAAATAAGCTAGATGAAAATAAAATAATAAGAAATAATGGTATAATAAAAAATAAGATACAGTTATATAAAATATTAAAAATAAATTAATTTAAACAACATTAATATTAAATAAAATAACATAACTATTTAAAAATTAAAAAATTTTAATAAAACAAAATAACATAAAATAAAATAAAATTTTTTGAAATTTCATAAGATAAAATAAAACCAAACAAAATAAAATACAAAAAAAAAGAAAATAAAAATTTTTAAATAATAATATAAAATTACCAGAAATAAATAAAAAATTAAAATAAATACAATAAAATTTATATTATAGTAAATAAAGTGAAGTAAATGAAAATTAATTAAATTAGTCCAATATAAAATAAAATAGATAAGAATGTAAAAAAATAATGAAAAATAAAATAGAATAAAATAATGAAAACTAAAATAAAAAAAATTAAAACAAAGAAATGTAATTAAATTAAATAAAATAAAGAAAATAAAATAATTTAAATCAAAATGAAAGAAACTAAACTAATTTGAAATAATAATTTTCTTAACCACAAAGTACTTGAGAAGTTGTTATTACGAGGCCACTGTTTCCGAAAGAATCTAATTTTAATGGAAAGTAGTTGGGTAGTCAATGTTTAAATAAGAGCACTAAAGAATGAGTAATGTGACAAGGAAGCGTCATTGTGTTGCAAGGGAGAATGTGTAAGTGCACCATTTCAATGAAGATTTGTGCAACATTTGTGAGGCAAGTAGAGCGTAGTGAGTTAGTGCAGAATCATTTCACTGAAAATCTTGTTTTTCACTCAAACTCATACCCATACACTCTCCCAAACCGGGAAACATTAAATCATGCGAGAAGAAGCGAAACGGTAGCCAACGAAAGTTGTTAATATCGCTATCTGTTGAAGCAGTAAACACACAGAAATTTATACAAACTTTTTACTCTTGCTTTTGTAATTGCGAAATGGCTACTAAAAGTTCAGTTGATGCCGTTTGCTATCAACTCCTCTTCACTCATCGTTGCTATTAAAAGGAAATCTCGTGTAAACTTTGTTGCAACGCAATTGCACGTAAAGTGTAAATGTAAATGACCAGAAGGAGATATGTATGTATATGAAAAGGCAACTACAATTTGTATAAGAATATATAGAAATATGTAGATATATATGTATATATATGCATACAATTAGTATTCACAGCGAAAGTGCAAGTACTCTAAGTATATGGTGGTTTTGTTGAAGGACGACAAGCCACTCACTCAACTTGGCAGCGGCATGCCACAACACATGCAACAAACTCACACGATGTTAAATGCAAATATTTTTTGCTCTGTCTGTCTGTCTATTGTTTATACATTTTCATTGTCTAGCTGGCGCTTCGCATTTATACACTTACCATATACATATACATATGCATATATAAATATCATATGATATGTGTATGTGCAGATATTTGTTGCAACAAACAATGACGAAGTGGCCCACTACGTGCAGCAGCCCCATGCACGTAATGCATAGTAAATACCACTGTGGGTGCTTCTAAATGTATGTATGTGTTTATTCGCTGTAATTTATTTGCTGTAAAACCGTTGAACGTCAAGTAATAAAGTAGGAAAGTGACTACTAACACAATAACAACAACAAAAACAAATCACACATTTGCGTATACATACTTTTATACATACATATGTACATTTGTTTATTCAAAAAGTAATACATTTACCAAATGTGACGTAGTAAACGAGCGGAAAAATAGTCGACAGTCGTAAGCGCCAAGCTAAGAAGAGGAAGAGGATGAATATAAATAAATTCAAATGCAAATAAATGGTTTAACCAAAACAATATTCGAAACAAAATAAAAAAACTCACACGAAAAAGACAAAAAAAAATTAAGAAATCCGAGGGTAAAGAAGCAAATGATGTTAGAAACAACAAAAAATAAACTGTATTACCTAAACTAGT
Organism: Ceratitis rosa; assembly: GCA_037013455.1. Lineage (NCBI taxonomy): Eukaryota > Metazoa > Arthropoda > Insecta > Diptera > Tephritidae > Ceratitis > Ceratitis rosa. Next base: position 8,454,690 of record JAWMAG010000020.1, on the reverse strand, counting down.
TTACATTTTCTTTATTATTTTAATTTAATTTTTTATTCATCTTTTTCAAATTTTCCTATTTTATTGAAATTTGATTTTTTTATTTTACCTATTTTCTTTTTTTCTTCGTTTTGTATTTTGCCTTTATTTTTGCTTTATTCCACTTTATTTAATTTAATTTTTTAGCGCTTTCATTTTACCCTATTTTGTTTTGTGCTTTTTTTATTTTCTTTAAATAAATTGTTTTCATTTAATTTAAGTTTTTTATTTATTTTTTATTTCAATTTGCTTAATTTAATTAATTTTTTTTATTTGATTTATTTCGTTTTAATTTATTCGATAATATTTTTTATTTAATATATTTTTATTTTATTTTATCTTATCTAATCCTATTAAACCTTTAATTTAATTTCTTTCCATTTATTTACTTTACTTTTATTTAAATTTTTACTTTTATTTCAATTAATTTTATTTTATAATATTTATTATTTAATTTTATTTTATCTTAACTTATTTTGTTTTATTTCCTTTCATTCTTTTATTTCTTTTCTTTTCATTTTAATTTATTTTATTTTGATAGATTTTTTTATTTTACTTTATTCTCTTTTATTTTAATTAATATATTATGTTTCATTTTTTTTTAATTAAATTTTTTTATATTTTTTAGCTTCATTTAATTAAATTTTTTTACGGTTCATTTTATTATATTTAATTTTTTTATATTTATTTTATTTTAGTTTATATTATTTAATTTTAATTTTTTTATTTTAGTTTATATTATTTAATTTTAATTGATTTTATTAGTTTTCATTTAATTTTATTTTACACTATTTAATTTAATTTAATTTTTATTTTTTATTTTATTTATTTATTTTATTTTATTTTACCTTATTTTATTTTGCTTTATTTTTTTAAATTTAATTGAATTCAATTTTAGTTTTATTTTATTTTATTTAATTTAATTTTATTTCATCTTATTTTTTTATTTTATTTTGTTTTATTTTATTTTATTGTATTTTATTTTATTTTATTTTATTTTATTTTATTTTGTTTTATTTTATTTATTATGTTAAACGTTATTGCCATTCCTGCTGATGAGTAAGTTGGAAACTTAGGAAAACTTGTCTGCGATAACCAGAATCCGAGAACCGGAAACACATGGCTGTCACAAAAACAAAATTTAAACTAGTTTAAATTTTCTTTATTATTTTAATTTAATTTAATTTTTTAATTCATCTTCTTCAGATTTTCCTATTTTATTTAAATTTGATTTTTTTATTTGACCTATTTTCTTTTTTTCTTTGTTTTATATTTTGCATTTTATTTGACTTTAATTTTGCTTTATTCCACTTTATGTAATTTAATTTTACCCTATTTTGTTTTGTTCTTTTTTTATTTTCTTTAAATAAATTGTTTTCATTTAATTTAAGTTTTTTATTTATTTTTTATTTCAATTTGTTTAATTTAATTAATTTTTTTTATTAGATTTATTTCGTTTTAATTTATTCGATAATATTTTTTATTTAATATATTTTTATTTTATTTTATCTTATCTAATCCTATTAAACCTTTAATTTAATTTCTTTCCATTTATTTACTTTACTTTTATTTAAATTTTTTACTTTTATTTCAATTAATTTTATTTTATAATATATATTATTTAATTTTATTTTATCTTTACTTATTTTGTTTTATTTCCTTTCATTATTTTATTTCTTTTCATCTTATTTTATTTTATTTTGATTAATTTCTTAATTTTACTTTATTCTCTTTTATTTTAATTAATATATTATGTTTTATTTTTATTTTAAGTTTTTTTTATTAAATTTTTTTGGTGCATTTAATTTAATTTTTTGTTCAGTTTATTTTATTATGTTTAATTTATTTTATATTTATTTTATTTTAGTTTATATTATTTAATTTTATTCGTTTTCATTTAATTTTATTTTACACTATTTAATTCTTATTTTTTTATTTTATTTATTTATTTATTTATTTAATTTAATTTAATTTAATTTAATTTAATTTAATTTTATTTTATTTTATTTTATTTTATTTTATTTTATTTTATTTTATTTTATTTTATTTTATTTTATTTTATTTTATTTTATTTTATTTTATTTTATTTTATTTTATTTTATTTTATTTTATTTTATTTTATTTCATTTTATTTTACTTTATTTTATTTTCTTTTATTTCATTTAATTTTATTTTACTTTATTTTATTTTATTTTGTCTTATTTTTTTATTTTATTTTATTTCATTTAATTTTATTTTACTTTATTTTATTTTATTTTGTCTTATTTTTTTATTTTATTTTATTTTATTTTATTTTATGTTATTTTATTTTATTTATTTTATTTTATTTTATTTTAATTTATTTTATTTTATTTTATTTTATTTTATTTGTCTTATTTTTTTATTTTATTTAATTTTATTTTATTTTATTTTACTTTATTTTATTATTATACATTATATTATATTTTATTTTATTATATTTTATTTTTTTTTGTTTTATTTAATTTCGATTTATAGTATTTGATTTCACTTGATATTATATATTTTATGTAATCTCATTCTATTTTATTTCCATTTTAATTTGCTAAGTGACCTTATCTTACCAAAGTAGCGTCACCTTCATTTGCCCGCTGCCATTTAATGTCGTAGCCCGCATTGACCATAACTTCATTACGCAGCGAATATAAAATCAAATTTCTTCATTAATTTTAATTGCTTTAACCCTATAGAAACGCTTAACGACAGAGAATACAAGGCAGCTATCACCCTTTGACCGGGTAATAAGTTCACGAGGAGGAGCTCAATATGAGAGTGCATTAAGTGAGCAGCACAAAGCGCTATTTCCTTGTCACAAACATAGATGTCTGCATACATACATATTTACGTGCAGACAAGTACAACGTAGATTGTCAAAAACTCAAACTGGATCAACCTTATGCAACCATGCTGGCGTTGACGATGCTGAGGATGTTGGCTACACCTTTCAGTATGCGAGTATGTACGAGTACGTGTATGTAGCGCAGTCTAACAGCCAGCCACTAACAGTAGCCACAACAATCGACGAACTATTTTGAATATGCAACAAAAACAACGTAAGCCAAAGATGTTGCACACCAAAATTGTGAGCGTTAACCCAGCAGAAGCAAATGACAGCAAAGCGATAGACAAGTTTCCCGTTACTTTCAAAGCTCACTCTGTTGGAATGCTGAACGGAATGTGATCTTCGAACAGATATTGCCTTTACCGAAAAGTTTGCTCTTAAATAATAGTTATAGAAAGGATGAAAGAAACTTTTCACCATTCTACCTAACAAAGGAATCAATTGCATAAGCATACGTGTATATGTAAATGTTAAAGTCACTCCTCTCTACCTTCCATGTAATGACTCTGAGGAGTAGGTTTTATTATTTTTGCATTCTTCGCTAGACGTTAAAACTACGAGTAAATGTGCTTTTAAAATGATTTGCCGGTTAGAGATTTCAGCTAGCATTGAAGATGGCAAATAACGATTCAAGGAGAGAAGAAGGCATGCATGTAAATGGAGTAGAGTCGAGTGGTGTAGATAGTACCGCGAGAAATTTGAATAATTCGTTCAAGTGGCATATGTTTCAGGCGTCAAGGTTTCTCTGGTGTCACACATATTTGGAAACGAGTGAAAGGCTGTTGTACATATGTATACCTATGTGTGATGAGGTTATGCAGAATGTCGGTTGCAGTTGAGCAAAGTTTTCCAAGTTTACCATCTCATATCCTATGCCACTTGTAGCATACACGTATGTATGTGTTCTAGGCAAATACACTTTAGACGTTTGTTGATATGGAAGCTATAAATTTGGTACAACTGTGTACACAATCGCGATTTTGAGAATGTGAATTTTTAGCTGTTAACACTTGTTATACCAATGCATACATGCACTTCTGCGCTAGGAGTACTCATTTTACGTTTTTTGCGTTGTTTTAGAAAATGGTTTCGATTGTTAAAAAGGCCTGAAAAGTTTTCAGCGGAGTAAAGTTGAATGATTGCATATGAATTTATGGTTATATACGGCTATGAGATTAATCTCAAGAGAGCATATGCTACAAGGAAAAATGGCAACGTTGCTTGCGGGCTGATTCGTATAAAATTCGTCATTTAATATATAGTACATAATTAAGAACATGATGATGGCCAGATTCTGTATCATTTAAAAGAAGCAAAAGAATTGTTCTATAAGAAAATAGAGACAACTTTAAAAGGAAGATAATTATTGGAAAACTTGAGGCGGGTTGCCACACTAACATTTAATAAAAATAAAATAATAATAATAATGATAATTACAAAATAAATTTGGAAATTATATTAGATAACTTAAATAGGCTCAATATTGAGAATTTTTATGAGCGTTGCCACCTTTTTAAAAAATTCAAAAAATAAGTTATATAAATCTGAAAGAGCTTAGCAGATATTCAATGGCTATATTTATTGAGAATAATATTCAAAACTTTATTTTATTGGTACAATATATACAATATATACAATACAAAATAATATTTTTCAACTATTTTCTATATTACTTTCTTCTGCACCTTTCTATAAGATTGGTGAAAAAGTAAATAAACGAACACCGATTCACGTGGTACTCATTTTAGAAGAGATTAGATGCAAAATGGAGTAGAAAAAGAGGAATCTACAGTCCAGTCTCTCCACTCCACAAACGTTTCAACGTTCCTCTTGCGGATCTTTTGTATATTTCGTCAATTAGTTAGTTGAACAGGTTGCCTGATCACAGAACCCTGATCAAGCGCACTTAGGCCTACTGGCCCATTAAGATACCTTTGTTAGATCTGTCAAGGAAAAATCTCGTATCTATCCAGATGCTCAAACCACTTGGTGTGTTTTATGAAGTTCAGGAGAATAATCCTGTCTACAAATGTAAGCTCAGTAAGGCAATCGAAGAAAAATTACCTAGAAAACGATAAGGCAACGCACTGAGTGCTGGGCAGTGGCAGAGCTAATGCTTCACCAATTCCTCCTCATCTATGTCCTTGAAGCTGCGGCAAAAGTCAGTCGAGAAACCGCTCATCTTTTTACCAAGATTTCCCCCCCTGCTCAAGGGGATTCTGTTTAGAAGCAGTAAAGGCCTAGTGCAAGATCAATGGTCAGATTTGTCTGGTCACATTGCACTCGGTTATGTGCTGTTGGCCCTACTGGTGGTTTCACATACAGTCGAGAGTTCGCTAAAGATTTCTCTGTATTTTATTCCCACCTTTTTTGTAGCATGACAGCAATTCTGTCGGAATATATTGTAATAGTTTGGCTATTCCACTAGAAGTGAGCAACCATGAAGCGGTTCTGTTATCGGGAAGTCTTCGACTTAAGTCGATAGTAAGTGGTTCAAAGAAAGAATAGAATAAACGCCACAATATACTCAGCCATCGAATCTAGAGCCGTCGGTAAAAATGGCTGCGGATATTGGTTGAGAAGGTTTGTCGAAACAGAGAACGAATGAGTTGTGGAAGGCAACTCCTCCGAGTATGGTGTTTAATTTAATAATCTGGCGTGTGTCATGCGGTTTCTCCAAGTTTGATTTGCTTTTAGTCTTACGTCATTATATTGTAGTTTTCAGTAGAGTACGGTCGGGAGAAGATTAAGCAGAATTTCATGGTCTTTCGTAAGAGTTGAAGGCAGCGCTCCTGTGTATAGGGTTGTGTGGGGGCCGTCTACTGAATTTTGCCCAAAAGCTGGAGCAGCCTTGTCTAGTGCTGGCCACTCCGTAGAATATCAAGGGTCTTATTAGCGCTTTGTACAGCCAGCTCCTAATAAGTGGTCTTAGCCATAAACTCTTACCAAAAGCCGCTTCTCAAGCGTAGAACTCGATCATAGCTTTCTTATTATCTTCCAGTGTGTTTCGATTCCCGGTGAATATGCTATCTAAGATTATACCTTGGTATTTAAACATAATAGAAAGAACGATCTCGATGATACTGAGTAAGGGCTGTTTAAAGGCTGGTGGCTTGTTACTTCTGGTGAAGAGTAAAATAGTACCAGTTCGATCTTTGAAGAATTTTTTTCATACCTCAAGCGCTGCTAAAGCTTAGGAGAAGTTTGGAGTGGAGATCGATAGCAATATCGTCAGCGTATGTCACTGCACCATCACCCGTGTTTTGTTTTTTAGCTTAAGAAGCAGCCTATAGACTGAGAGAAAACAAAAAAGGGGTGAGAGAACTCCCCGTGGCGTATCTCTATTGGCATATCTGGTAACGAATGCGACTTCTAGTTCAGGGAAAACTGCTCTGCTTCTTAAGAAAGATTTTACAAGATTCACTACCTGCGCCCGGGTCCGATTTCTGAGAGAGCAGAGGTAACGTCTTACCAGAGAGATATTATTAAAGGCCAAATCGAAGCTGGAAAAACGTTTAATGTGTACTCTGTTTCACCAATTAAGTATTAACCAAATTCTCCAGAGACGCATCACTAAAATTTATGGAGTTAACTCCATACGAATGTACCAACTTTATTCTCACCTTTGTAATTTTATTACAAATTTTGTAAAACTTAACAGTACTTCAGCAAATACTTTAATCGCAACAAAAAGGAGACAAAGGAAGAGTAAACAGAAGCGTGTCTCGTTGCAATAAAAAGGCAACGCATCGTGGACATTGTAAGCGAGCTGGAAAATTACTTTATTCAGTTGCAGCTCGTAAGTATGATGCAACCAGCCAACAGAGCACCAACGACATCCGACTCCATCCGCCATGCGGTTCGACATTAAAGGCAGTTAGCGGTCCTAGCTGTTAATACACCTGGGGCATTAATGGCATGCCTTTACACCATGAAAAGTTAGCGCTATGAAAATGTGAAAGAAATGCGCAAGTTTGGCGTTTGCTGATCTCCACACATGGCAGCGTGAAAGCGCTCAGCTTAATAGCTGAAGCTAAAAGTTGGTAGAAGTGGCGGTGGCTATGTTGGCTAAATATGTTAAAACCCTTTTGCCCGGCCGTTTAGAGGGATCTACAAGCCTGATTTGGTTTTTTGTTTCATATAATTGGTGAAAACTCCCAGTCAGTCGCTGCTAGAGAGTCACTTCGTCAGCAGCTTCAGTTGATTATTACCTTTTATACGAGTAACTGCGTCAGGTCTGAACTCAGAGCACTTGGGCTGCGCCACTTACAATTTGCGCTTCAAGAACACTACCACTAAAGCTAACAACAACAACAACAACAACATCAATATGGCATTAGCTTAATAGCAATAAAATAAAATTGTTTTCCTCAGATACTCATATCTTCCAGCCAAGTTTACCGTCCAACTGACGTTCTCATGCCTAAGCGCTTAATAGCTAAGTGTTTGGCATTTTTAGTATGATCGCGGCTAAGATAAATCCCAGCGATTCGCTAGAGGCGCAGAGGGTCGCATTTATGGCGAACGGTAGGTAGCTAACCAAGCCCAATTGAATTACCAACACCATAAAAGGTTGTTAAAATGTGCGGACTGTGGACATGAAATGCACGAGATGCCAGTGGGAAGAAAGAAGAGCTGGCGGATTCTGCGATCGCGCGTACTTCACAATCCGTAAATTGGCTTGGGCAATGGTTTTGGTGCTTTAACCTTCCCAGCAAAGCTTGGAGATGCTCCAAGTGTAATGTCGGTATGGTCAATTATTTTATCGCAGCACGATCGCTGATCGTTGACACGCACACACTTACAAATACACAAATACTTACATATGTATATGTAGGCTTGTCATGTTGTTGTCGCTGTTGAACAAATGTTGCTGCCGACAATACAGCACATTTACAGTTGAAACTCAGCTTGATGTCCATATACATATACATATATATATTTATGTATGTAAAAATATCGTCAGAGCTGTCAGTGTTGTTTGTTGCTGCCAATAGTGCTCCTACTTGCAACTCGTTGCATGCTACTTGCCTTTCCGCTTTGCATTAACAAATATTTGCTCATTTATGGTCATTGCTGTGGAGAAGATGTTAGTAGCCATTGGTGGTTGTAAGAAGCAGATTTCCTAAATCTTCCACACCATAATGTGTGCACTCGGCTAAATTAGCTAATAAATTCTAATGTCATGCGGCTTCCGCGCTTTGAAGTAACAAAATATATATTATCGCTGACCAGATGGCAGCAAGGTCGAGATCAACAAGCATCAATAAATGATAGCAGAAAGTCAGCCAGAGCAAAGAACTTGAACGCAGCTGGTATGGAGTGGATTCTAAAACTAAGGGTTCGTAAAGGCGAGAGGTTTCGAGTTGGTTGGTTGGTTGATTCGTTCAAAGAGGACATTGAGGACCGGACAACAAGCTGTCGTACGGTCACTGCGTATGCGAACACTTCACTCAATTTCATGCAGTGTAAAAATAACATAAAATTAAATAAAATAAAACCAAATATTATTAACAAAAAAAAAAAATATAAAAAAAAAATAAAATAAAATAATAGTAAATTAAATAAAATAAAACAAAGTAATATTAAATAAAATAAACTAAAAAATAAAATAACATAAAATAAAATAAAATAAAATTATAAAATAAAATATAAAAATAAAACAAATAAAATAATACTAAATTAAATGAAATAAAAAAAATTAATTAAACTAAAACAAATCAAATAAAAAAAAAAAAAATAAAATAACATAAAACACAATAAAATAAAACCAAATAAAATAAAATAAAATAAAATATATTAAAATAAAATAAAATAAAAAAAATAAAATAAACTAAAATAAAGAAAAATTATAAAAAATAACATAAAATCAAACAAAACAAAAATTAAAAAAAATTAAAAAAAATTTTAAAAATAAAGTAAAAGAAATTAAAATAAAATAAACCAAACTAAAAAAAAAAACAAAAAAAATATAAAAGAATAACATAAAATAAAACAAAATAAAAAAACCAAAAAAAAAAAAATATAAAAAAAACATAAAATAAAACAAAATAAAATAATATAAAACAAATTAAATTAAAATAAAACAGATTAATATTAAACAAATTAAAATAATATTAAATTAAATGAAATGAAAAAAATGAAATAAACCAAAACAAAATAATATTTAGTTAAATAAAATAAAAAAATAAAAATAAAATAAAATAACATAAAACAAAATAAAATAAAACCAAATAAAATAAAATAAAATAAAATAAATTAAAATAAAATAAATTAAAATAAAATGAAATGGATAAAATTAAATAAACTAAGTTAAAAAAGAAAAAACCAAAAAAAAAAATTATAAAAAATAACAAAAAAAAAAATAATTAATAATATAATAATAATTAATAAATTAAAATAAAATAAAACAAAATAAAAAATAAAAATAAAATAACATAAAACAAAATAAAATAAAACCAAATAAAATAAAATAAAATAAAATATATTAAAATAAAATAAAATAAAAAAAATAAAATAAACTAAAATAAAGAAAAATTATAAAAAATAACATAAAATAAAACAAAATAAAAATTAAATATAATGACAAAAAATTTTAAAAATAAAGTAGAAGAAATTAAAATAAAATAAACCAAACTAAAAAAAAAACAAAAAAAAATATAAAAGAATAACATAAAATAAAACAAAATAAAAAAACCAAAAAAAAAAAAAAAATATAAAAAAAACATAAAATAAAACAAAATAAAATAATATAAAACAAATTAAATTAAAATAAAACAAATTAATATTAAACAAATTAAAATAATATTAAATTAAATGAAATGAAAAAAATGAAATAAACCAAAACAAAATAATATTTAGTTAAATAAAATAAAAAAATAAAAATAAAATAAAATAACATAAAACAAAATAAAATAAAACCAAATAAAATAAAATAAAATAAATTAAAATAAAATAAATTAAAATAAAATGAAATGGATAAAATTAAATAAACTAAGTTAAAAAAGAAAAAACCAAAAAAAAAATTATAAAAAATAACAAAAAAAAAATAATTAAACAAATTAAAAAATTTTTTTAAAATAAAGTAAAATAAATTAAAATAAAATTAAATAAAACAAAATAAAAAATTTAAACAACCTTAAAAAGATAAAAAATAAAAATAACAAACAAAAACTATTTCATTACAAACAAATGAAATGAAACAATACAGGGAAAAATAAAATATAAATGAATGGTTGAAATTAAATACAGCATTGTTTTAGCCGCTAGGAGAAGCTTGAAGAGGACCATTTTCTGGATTCCGAAGCCGAAGGAGAGAATATGAGCACCACTGTATTAATTTTCTCCGAGGCAAAAGAAGCAGAATATCATTGGCTTTTTACACTTCCTTTTAAAACCAAACTAAAAGGCATGGAAATCACTCTCTTAGATAGCAAGCTCAACTGGACCCGAAACACGGTGGAGAGGTCGGGGAAAGCTATCACAACACTCCAAGACGAGGCTTAAAACAGTTAATTGTTCACTGGATTTATACAGCGGTAGTCAGACCCATTCTATTCTACGGGACCACTGTTTGGTGACCGGCACTCGAAAATACCATTTTCAGCAGCAGATTGAATAGAGTTTAGCGGTCGCCAGCTATTTTAATTCTTGGAGCAGGAATGAATGGTAAATTGTTAATGTTCCGGATCAGGGTGCCCTAGCCATCTTTACGGAAGGCTCTAAACTTGATGAAAGGCTAGGCGATGGAATTCACTCACCAACACTCTCAATGAATTTTAATTATAGGCTACCAGGCTTATTGCAACCACGGAAGTCAAACTGCTTAACCAATATATACTAGGATAGCCAAGCTGCCATCAGATCTCTTCAATGTAATAACAACACATCAAAAGTGCCGTTGAAATTCGAAAACACCTTAAACAAGCTCTCAGGTAGATGCAAAACAGCCGTGATGGCTTAGAGAAGGAACCTGCAACGTGACCAAATAGCTTTGGCCTGTGCTGGACGTTAAATGATCAATGGATCTAATCCACCTAGACCGGTTCATCATTAATTCAAGAACAGGCATACCCTCTGGACTCTGTTAAATCGGAATTCACGATAAATAGATAAATGAAAATAAAACAAAAGAATATTTCTTAAAGCGAAACAAAGCAATTTTAACAACTACCAAACAATGTTGCATGCAACAAACTTCTTGTAGTAAGCACAGGGCAGACAAATAACTTATACATTGTATTTTCACTGTTTATCACCAACTTTATTGGCAATATTAAAAGGTAGTAAATGCAACGAATAAATGCGACGAAGGAGAAAAGGTAGGCAGAAACAAAAAAACAAAGAGAAAAAGAATAAACTAAAATGGGGTTACGCATATGCAAAGGAACACGCATGCCACATACTTGAACCGAACAAAAGCTCAATATGTGTTACATACATATTTAGAAGAAAACACTTATAAAAATATTTATGTACAGAATCTCACTGCATGTTTTGTATATATTGTACATATGTGTATACGAGCATGTCAACTGAGGTGTTTTTGCAACAACATGGTACATATACACATAGTGTTGGAGCTACAATTGACCACAATTGGATGAGATAATCAAGTAATTAAGTTGCTGCATGTTGTTGTTGTTCTTTTTGTTATTGGTTGATTGAGGCCCTTTACAGTCTTTACACATATAGTTACATACAAACATTGTATATACATAGCTTATGCATATATTGGCATACTCCATTCCAGCCTAAGGAATTTCGTGGTACATGTAAGTGCACAATTACTGAACTTGTTGGCATTTTAATTGCTGGGCATGTGTTGTGCATGTTAGCAAATGCTTAAGCTTTGGTAGGAGGGTATAAATAAATGTTTGGAAAAAATGGAAAAAATAACATTTGTGTGCAAGATAAGGTAGTTACAACCTTTTTCGACTGAATAACTTGTAAAATGATATTATTTGAATATTTTTCTAAAATTGTTTAAGTGTTCTCATTCGGTTTTTGTTTTTCGTACACTGTTTACGAATAAAATGAATTTAATGTGGATGAATTTTTTTTTTTAATTACAAGAATTTATGGACTAAAATTTTTAAACTTAACTAAAATAGACAAAGAACTACAAAAAAAAAATAAATACAGTAAAAAATATAAATTAAAAGAAAGAATAAAAATGAATGAAATAATCTATATACAAATTAATCCTCATACGAGTATATAAAAATGAATGTTTGTTTGTTAGCGACGGCTGAGCCAATCTTGAAGAAATTTTTAAATGTTATTCGTTGTGGATCTGGCAAGATTTAGAAATAAAAAACATTGTATTTTTCACGAGAAAAAGTGGAAAATTGGAACATTCCAAAAACTGCGTTTTTCCGATACAATTTTAATTTTTTAATTTGTTTGTTCAATTCTATCAGAACGAAAAAACAAATTAAAAAAAGATAAAAGATGGTAGTAAAAGATTTTCAATGTGACAATCAATAGGTCACAAGGACAGTCGGTGGAAGTGTGTGGTATAAATCCGGAAATGCCAATATTACTTTTAATATTAATATTATTGCTATTAATAATATTATTATATTTTATTAATATTATTATTAATATCATAATTAATATTACCGTTATTATTATTATTAATATATTTTTGTTATTATTATTATTACTATTATTATTATTATTATTGTTTTCACTATTATTATTATTATTTTATTATTTATATAATTATTACTATTATTATTATTATTATTATTATTATTATTATTATTATTATTATTATTATTATTATTATTATTATTATTATTATTATTATTATTATTATTATTATTATTATTTTTATTATTATTCTTATTATTATTATTATTATTATTATTATTATTATTATTGTTATTTTATGATCAGTATTTATAATTATTTTATTTCTTTGACATTAATATTAATATTTTATTATTATTATTATTATTATTATTATTATTACTATTGTTATTGTTATTAATATTATTATTATTTTTTATTATTATTATTATTATTATTATTATTATTATTATTACTATTATTTTTATTATTATTATTATAATTACTATTATTTTTATTAACATTATTATTTCTATAATTTTTAATACTACTATTATTGTTACATCTCAATTGTTTCTTGCTAGTTTTTTATACATACCTCAAACTAATCAAATAACCGAAATATTTTAGGCTTTCCTAATGAAGTAATTTATTAAAAATCTAATTAAGGCAATAGACAGCGTAGCTAACTTGTTAAATAAAGTAACAAAACCGAACTTCATTATAACTCATCACTTAATTCCACATTTTCAAAGCAAAATAAAAAACCTGTTTTTTCGTAGGACTCACAACGCGCACGCTATCTCAGACCGAAAAGCCGACCAATATTCATAAAAGATGGAATTAGGATGAAAAAATAAAATAAAAACTAAATATTAAATAAAATAAAACAGCAAACAGCAGTTATTAAAGAAATTAATCCAAACAATAATATTTAATAAATCTTTAACAAACCCTATCAGCTGTAGATACTTAACTATAAATTATCACAATAAAAGGGAGGTAAAATAACAGTCTTTGTGTTTTAAGACCGAAATTTCCAAAAAATTACATAATCTACTTTAAGTCTAAACATTTAACGGAACGTTAAAGCAAAAAAGAGTAAAAGACAATAATGGAAAGGTAAAAACTATAATGTTTTTCTGCTCAAGCTTTTTACCCCACCCCACAGTTTAATGAAATTTGCAGGCGCTTAGCTTCGGACACAACACAAATAATAATTGTGGGCGCTGATCTGCTATCAAATGGTGTGATCGATGGATATTAATTTTGCCAAAAGAAAGGAAACGAAGAATCGTGAATATTTTATAAAATAAGAGAGTAGAAAACTTGTTATATTACCATTAATTCCACCAAAGAGTTTATTTAAATATAATAAAGGAATTGGAGATTAGCTGAGGCTAGCTGTGATGGTTGTGGGAAAATTTAACAATTTTATGAAATTATTGCCTCTACATATACACACATATTTTAAATGTATCTAACCAAATTAAAATGAGATAATAAAATAAAAAACATTATTTGGAAATTTAAAACATAACAAAAAAATCAAATAAATCAATTACAAAATAAAATTTAATAAATTAAAATAAACTGAAATACAATGAGATGGAACAAATGAAAACAAAAAAATAAAACATTCAAGAAAAAAAAAAATAAATCAAATAAAAAGATAAAAGAAGAAAACAAGTTAAACCAACAAAATAAAATAAAATATTTAAATGAAGGAAAACAATTATTTTATACAAAAATATAAATGAAAAAATAAAATAATATGACATAAAACATTAAAAAATAACACAAATTTAAGAAATAATTAATTAAAAAAATTAATAAATAAAAAAACTAACTTAATATAAATTAAAAATAAAATATAATAAATAAATTAAAGAAATAGATAAACTAAACCAAAAAATAATAGTATAAAATTTTAGAAAATAATAATAAATTAAGCCAATATAAATAAAACATAAAAAATATATAAAAACTATATAACTCAAAATAAATAAAGTAAAATAAAAAATATATATAATAAAATAAAATATAATAAAATAAAATAAATTAAATAAAAAATAAATAAAATAAAATTTTTAAATAGATTAATTTAAGATGACGCAAAATAAAATACAATAAAATAAAATAAAATAATTTAAATAAAATTAAGTAACGTAAAATAAAATAAAGTAACAAAAGAAAGTAAAATCAAACACAATAATTAATAAAATAACTGAAATCAAATAAAAGATAAATAAAATAAAATAAGTAAAATAAAATAAATAAATAAAATAAAAGTTTAAAATAAATTAACTTAAAATAAAGGAAAATAAAATAGAATAATATAAAATAAAATATAATTAAGTGAAATACAATAAAATAAAATATAATATAATAAAATAAAAAAATATAATAATATAAAATAAAACTAAATAAAATAATAAGAAAAAATACAATACAATAAAATGAAATAAAATAAAATAAAATAAAATATAAACTGAAATAAAATAAAAGATTTAATAAAATAACATAAAAAAATTTTATTAAAATAAAATCAAATAAATGGAAAAATAATTAAAATAAATAAATAAAATGAAATAAAAAAACTAAAGTAAAATAAAATATATTTAAATTAAATTAAATTAAATATAATAAAATAAAAAAAAAATTAAATAAAAAAATAAAGTCAAATAAAATAAAACACTAAAGAAAATAAAAAATGAAAGGATATAAAATAAAATATGAATTAAAAAAATTAATTAAAATAAAATAAATAATGAAAAAAAACCTTATTAAACAGAATAAAATTAAATATAATTAAATGAAATAAAAAAGTTTAGGCAAAATAATATTATTGTATATAAAGTAAAATACGCAGAATACAATTTTTAATTTAATGCAATGTGAAGAAAAGACAACTGGCAACTACCTTCAACCCTCTTAAACTTATTGAGTAGATTTGTGTTAGAAACTATTACTCACTATATTGTACATTGGAACAATATCATTGATCTGCAATTTGAACTTCCGCATTACTGAATTATGAGTCAGCACGAGCAAGGGGAGAAGAACAGGAGCGTAAAAAAAAATGAGAATAAGAGATAAAATTAATAGCGGAAAATCAAACAAATAAATGTAAGCAGCACACCGTAGTTGCAATTGGCAGCTGTAGCAACAAACTGGCTACCAGCAAGAACCAACAGCCAACAACGGGCAACTACTCGACTGAGTCGACTGCGCTGATGGCAGATCATGTTGCGCATGCGCATAACTGTTGCTGGCAATCTTGATGACTTTATAGCTACCAACAAATATAAATTGTCTAAACAAGCAAATATAATAAAAAGGAGTAAGTTAAAAATTGACAACAACATACACGTAGATACAAAGTAATACAATCACGATTTCGAGATTTAACGAGCAAACCAAAATGGGCAAAAGAAAGAGGAAGAGCGGAAAGCGACGATGAATTAATACCGCAAATATTTGTGTAAACATAAATGCGCGATATACGTTTATTGATATGCCACAAATTGGCTGTAATGGGGACAGTGATGTTGTAGTTGTTGTTGTTGTTGCTGCTGCTGCTGCTGTGAAAGCTCTTTCGCTACACTTAACGGTCAATGTTTGGAAAATATTTCGAAGAGAAAGCAGGAAATCAAATGCGCTCATATATTTGCCACATTAAATGCTTCTGCAAGCGCCACAAATTGGCTGATCTCGGCACAAACGAATCTGTGGCAAGATCAATTGTGGCAGCAACAGTTTTGTGAATGCAGCTGCGAGCCACTCAGATTAACAGTACTCCCATATGTGAGTATATGGTTTCAGTCATGTATTTCCAAGTGAACATACATACATATTTATGTATGTGTGTTTGTGTGTATATATCTCTTACGGTTTTTTCAGGTATTTTTTTTATTCGCACGTGAAAGTGGAGCAGCACGAAAATTAACTGTTTGGGAGACTTCTTTTTTTTTTTTTTGCGGCTGCGGCTCACCCAAAATGAACGACCACAAATTGATTTTCATGGCGGATAAGCGTCCAATAAACATGTAATTTACTGTTGCTGTTAACTCCAATAAGCGACTTTTCGGTTCATATTCGGTGTTTGGAATGTGCATTAAATTGGCTAATGATCACGAGCAATAGAGCGACGGAATGAGCATGTCGGTGCATACATATGTGCATACATACATATATAATTTGTGTGTAATGGCATGTGTCTTGTGCAACAATGTATATGCCTCAATTTATTACACATTTGAACTCGTTTGTATGTATATGTATATGTGCAAATGGATATTTATAGCCTGGTTGAGCGTAGTCATACAAGAAAGACGTTCTTGCCACATGTCAGATGACGTGCTAAAAATCATAAATTTCCACTCATTTACACGCTTATGACAAGGTGATTATCAGGCCTGTAGAAGTAGAAGAGTTATGACACACTTCAACACTAGCAAAGTTGACTGAAAATTACTAAAAAAATAACTTAAAGCGAACTCTTTAAGAAATAAGTCGTGGGAGTTTTTTTTTTATTTTTATTTTTATAATGGGAATTCATAGTTTGTAAGACGCGGTAACCAACCTGTGTGGAGCCTTGGGTTATGGCTAAAAGAGAGGAAGATTCAGTAGAGTCACTCTCACTTATTCGGCTTAAGAGTTTGCTGAAGTCACATTGCAGCGTCTATTTACCAAAGGTGCAACTGGGACCGGACGTCGGTCTGCTATATAAATATGTGCAAAGTTTAAACCTGCTTGAATAGACTATGACTATGATTTAAGGCCAAGAATCTGGAATGTCCGATCCATTAAGGGGTTAGGGGTAGTCAGGATTTTCAAAAAAAAAAAATTTTTTTTTCGCATTTTCGTTAAGTATAATATCTTAAAAATAATCTCTGAAAATTTCAAGTTAATCCGATAATTCGTTTTTAAGTTATTCGACAAATAACAAAGAGAGCTCGGGCCTTTCAAAGCGCTAGTGTGAAACTTTAAACGCGTTTTTCTCAAAACTATGTTTTTTGAACTGGTGACAACTGTAACTCGAAAACCGCTTAGTTGATTTTAATGAAATTTATGCAGCTTGTAGAATACATAATAAACTCGGGCCTGATCGAAGGATTTTTATTTTTTGAGAAATTTCGATTTTTTAAGACCAATTAACTGTTGATTTTTTCCCAAAAATCTAGAAAAAAATTTCCTGAGGCCGCCATTTTGTTAATTTTTGAAAGAAAATAAAATCCTTCGATCAGGCCCAGGATTATTTATTTATAAAACTATTTTTTTTTATCCGATTGATTTCAGGTGAATCTCCAAGGACTTATGATTGTCACCGCAAGGACCTTTTTTTGGAACTGGGTTAACACAGACAGCTGTAACTTCGGAAAAAAATTTTTTTTTTTTCGAAATTTTCGTGACTTCAAGTCAAAACATTGTTTAATAATACCATATCACTACTTTTGTAAAATAAAATTATTTAATAGCAAAAAAAAAATACTGAAAATTCTCATTTTTTCGTGCCTCTGACTACCCCTAACCCCTTAATTGTCTAGCGGGCTGATGTGTTTGGAAGACTAAAGGCTAACATCACCGCCATCAAAGAAGTGGGCAGAAGGATGGGATGGAAGAAGATGGGTCCTTGTGAAATCCACTATGATGAAACAACATCCAATGGGTTGAAGCTAATCGACTTTGCCGGGGCACGAGATATGATTGTCTGTCAAAAAAAAATGCATCAAACTACTTGGCGGGCTTCAGATCGAAAAATAAAGATTTTGCGTCAAACTCATGGTCCTTTGGTAACGGCGAGACTGTGCAAGACCCATTGTCTCCTGGTAGTCACAGAACACGATTCGCATGTTAGCATCAAAACATGGACACGGTTGGAGTGTGTCGCGGGTAGACTAGAAAAAATGGTGTAGTTGTTGTGACTGTTAATCACAATAGTTGTTCTGAAGGGATTAGGTCAAATTCTGTGGAGTGACTACCGTAGATGATAATTGAGAGAAAGCATATTTTTTTGACGAATTACATTAAGAATTTTTTTTTGGTTTTCATTTTAAATGGAACTGTTTCAGACCATATATATTTTGGAAATAGTGAAAAAATTACAACAATAGTTTTGGACGGTAGAAGTTATAGCTGCTATTTCGGAAACCACCACGTTTCCTCTTCCAGACACCTTGTGTTCGAATGGAATTCGAACTTAGGATGCCCACAGCACGAGCCAATGGTTATCCCATTAAGCTACATGTGTGCCGCTTTCACATATTGTTGTTTTTCACTTTTTTCCTTTTACCTACATATCAACGATCAAGTGCTCAGATATTCTGTAGCTGTAAACTTGGCGCGATGTAGTTGTTTTTGCGAAGAATTTACCAACAAATATTGTATAGAATTGTTTTTTTTTTATATTCGCGGTTTGGTTCATCATGAATTTGTACCATCCGTCGTAAAGGGCCGGAATTGTGATCCAAAAATTTGCGGAAATTTTCATGACGATAATGTGCCATCGCACCCAGCTGTAGTTGTGAATGATTTTAAGATCAAAAACTCGTTCAATACCATCGATCAACCACCGTATTCAACGGATTTGGCCCCATGCGGTTTTTTTGTTTTCATAACTTTCAAGTTACCACTCCGTGGAATCCGTTTCGACTCGATTGACGTCGTAAAAGAATATACGCAGAGGGAACTGAGGTCGGCTGAATTCAACAGCTGTTGCAAACAAAGTGGTTGACAGATCGCGCTCATTTTTGGCATAGTAATTAACAACAGCGCTACCAACTTAAAAAAAAAAGTGCTGCAAAATATTCAGCACGGGCAATTTAAATGACAATTTCTGGAAACTTGCTGGTCTTGAAAATTCACGTACACCTTTTCGCCCTTTTAACCCTAAGCTGCTAAAGCTCTTTAAACCTGTAAAGGAATGTTAGGACCCAAATGGGGACTACGCCTTGGGAAACTCATTAGCTTTACACGGCAGTTTTAAGGGCACGGAAGCTCGCATTAGTTTGGAGGCAAATAATGGAAATGAAAAATACAGTATAGCCAAATCAGCTTATAAACGTAATATTGTCAGCAACTGGCAGGGCTACACTTAGACTGAGAGGACATTTTAATAAACTCAGTAATTTCCCGTTTCTATCTAATATTGCAGATTTCGGTAATCCTTTGGAAATATACTTAGCTTCGATCCCTAATACTGCCGTTCCTTTCAGTGAAGAATGGAGGTGGATAAAGACATAGGGATAAGTGTCCATATGGACGGATCCAAACTAGATAGGGGTGTCTTTTCAGCACTATTGGATACCAGAATCGGTTAAGACTACCAGATGTGATTTCCAAGCGGAGATTAGTAAAACTATAGAAAGCCTTCTGGTTCTGACAAGGTGGGTGCTTACGACAAGAAATATCTATGTATTATGAAAAAAAAATCGTGTCACATTGTTTTTGCAACCAAACTTCACCGTAACGGC
The DNA here is from genome assembly GCA_037013455.1 of Ceratitis rosa. Lineage (NCBI taxonomy): Eukaryota > Metazoa > Arthropoda > Insecta > Diptera > Tephritidae > Ceratitis > Ceratitis rosa. Next base: position 8,434,761 of record JAWMAG010000020.1, on the reverse strand, counting down.
TGACATTGCAGTGGAATTGATAAGTTTTCCACTAGAACCTTCGGACACAGCTCTATTTCCAGTAATATGAAGGACAAAATAGACCACATACCCCAACGCTATGTATGGGAGGAAAGCTTTCAGGATATGTTCAAGGAGGGCGACTGGAGCAGAAAAGTACGATACACCGATGTGGTCCACCGATGGATAAAACATGACTGATAGAGTGGGCGCCGTGCAAGGCTTCAAGCTTTCAGGGTAATGCGGTATTTTTTAGGCGGAGATCTTCGCTTTGGGTAAAGCTATGCAGCAAACTATATCGACGGAAATTAAGACAATAATCTCACATCGTATTGCGCCAGAAAATGTTTTTAGAAGCAAGGGAGTACTAGACAGGTCGACCGAAGGTAAAGGGCTGCTTGAAAGAGTATACTGGGTTCCCGACCATCTTGACAAATTTGAGTAACAGTTTAGTTATGTTGCGGGTGACCGTTCCGCCTTGAATGCGGATGTCTACCACGCGAACGTTTTGGTCAGGTCCGGGATGCAGTTTGATTATGCGACCTAGTCGCCATTCGTTTGGGGGTAGGAGGTCGTCTTTGATGACGACGAGATCACCTTCCTTCATATTTCGCTGAGATCCTTTCCATTTATAGCGTTTTTGAAGATGGTGGAGATATTCAGTTTTCCAGCGCTTGCTGAACTGATGATGGAATACTCTTAATTTTTGCCATTTATTAATGAGTGAGAGATTTTCTGAGTTTGGCTCAGGGATCGAGAGTAAGGGCGCGCCTCGTAAGAAGTGGCCAGGGGTTAATACCTTCAAGTCTTCGGGATCTTGCTGTGATGGTTTTTCCGAAGTATTTTCGCTGGGTGACAGCTATGAGACGAGCTTTTGCGAACTTTATGTCGCTTTGAGTAAGAGTGGTACGAGCGAACGATCTGAATGTTAAATTTTCGTAAAAGCTGTGCGGCGGGTTAGAAAATCACGTTGACTGCAGAACATGACCGACCACAACTTACTGGCAACCCATGCAAGCAGAATGGGTAGAAATGTTAAGGAGGATTGCATAAGTGCGACCTTAAAAACTCTTCTTTGCTTCTGTCCAGCCTTGGACAGCTCGACTTAAGACATATCGGATCTTCGCAGTGCCAAGCATAAGCAGATGCTTTAAAATATGATTAAACGTTTTTCAATAAGAGGTGTCCATTCCTTGTCGTTCTTTGGAATTAGGCATACCACAAATGTCATTCGGCCGTATTTTGTATAAAGACTTGGGTCTTAAGACTTATAAACATCATCAACAGCATTGTGCCCTTGCTGATTGGGTCCGGAATTTCATCGAAAAATCATGTTGACTGTTGAGGCCCATTTGCACCTCGATGGATATGTCAACAAGCAAAACTGTCGCATCTAGGGATCGGAAAACTTAAGATTTATTGTTGAAAAGCCTCTCCATCCCGAATGTGTAACTGTTTGATGCGGTTTATCAGCCGGTGAGGTCAATGGATCTTGGTTTTTCGAAAACCAGGCTGGAGCAAGAGTTACGGCGAATGGATTGCGCTAGCGAGAGATTTTTAATGATTTTTTATGGCCGGAATTGAATGGTATTGAACTGAACAACGTTTACTTTCAACAAGATGACGTAACGTGCCACACCAGCAACGAAACAATCAATCTGTTAAGGTAAAAGTTTCTGATAGCGTTATCTCTCGTAAAGGACACCGAGGTCTTGTGATTTAACACCTTGCGAATACTTCTATTGGGGCCACGTGAAAGATCTATGATCTATGCCAACAGGCCAACGTCGATTTAAGACCTTAAAGGTGGAATTCGTGAAGGTATAGAAGGAAAATTTCGTATAAAGAATTCGGTCCTGTAAGTGTAGCCGTGGCTGACCCTCTATACATTGAAATAAATATCTTATAATTTGTCTCAAGAAATTACATTTTTCTTTGAATATCAAAATAACAACCGGTAGAACATAAACAGACCTTCCACCGGAAAATTACTCTGCGCTCTCTTCTTCTATTTCAAGTTGAGATAATGAGAGTTTGGTAAATATATTATTTACTGTGCTATATATAATAATTGTTACACATTTCTTTCAGAAATCTATTAAAAAATACTGAAGTAAACTTCTCACAATATGCTTGCACGCCTTAAAGTATGCAATCACACAAGAAATAATCCAATTTTATCTGTTACTCTAGCGGAAAAATACATACTTCAGCATTATGTATACATATTAACAAGTATATTATATCATATTTTCAACATTATTCACAAGTGTTTGCGCATTTTGACGCTTATTGCCGGCTTGAGTTAACCACAAAAACAACAATAGGCAAGATAAGAAGACACAACACAGTCTGCACAAATAGACAACTGCCGGGTACATCAGTACTCGACTAAGGCAATAAGGGGATGCCTTGTTATTTGTAAGCTTTGTAAGTAAACAGGGAATAAAGTATTTTCAAGTGAGTTGTTGAACAACACAAATTGACTTTTTGTTGCTGGCGGAAAATACACCTGCTGTCTGTTTGTTTAACTGGTTGACTGACTCAGACACGCTGCTTCAAAGAGATAAAAATTATAATTTTTACATTTTTATTTATTTCTATAAATACACGTATATATATTTTTTTCAACCACTAAAGCAAAGTTTTTGTAATTGGAATTGTTGTTGTTGGTTTTGAAGTTAAAAAGTGAAGCAAAATTTGTTTTTTTGTTTTTTCCTACGTTTTCCTTTGGTTTTTGCAACAATAATAAATTACTTTCAATTACACAAACAACGCGTAGATAAACGAAAGCACATTAAATCAACTGCAAATTCGCTGGATACTAACTGTTGTTTGTTTTTGTAGTTGTAGGCGGATTTTTTGTGCTATTACACAGCATAAAACAAATCTGAGCGCTAAGTTAAAATGGAGAGCAAGCAATATTTATGCACAAAAAATGATTTTCAACATACTTTCCACACAATAATATATTTATGGTATGTATGTATATCTAAGCTTCGAAGTCATAAATACATTTTGCACATAAATTGGCGATTTTCATGCGTCAAATGTGGTGCTGCTCTGCATTTGAGCGCCAACTCTCAGGCTGCCGGCGGCTGTACAAGAGCCGAACACCTCGGCAAAGGACAAAAGGTATGGCCAAAGCCGGTGTGAAGTGTTATGGCGTCTGCTGTTGAAAGCGCCTGCGGGCTGTAGCTGTCCAATGCAGCTGTCTGTTGCTTTACCATACATTTAAACTAGACAATGTGTATAATGCTCAGCTGCTGAGCGCCGTATAGCGTGGTTTGTCGCGTCTAAGGTGCTGGCTTTAAAATAAATGGCAGACATTTATTAGCTCGTTTGTGAAGGCAACCAGGCAGGCAGGCAGGTAGGCGGCAATGGCGTTTAACTGTTTCACTACCAAATAACAGTTTAAATACACGTCTATATGTGTGTGTGTGAGTGTGGAGTTACCACTAATAAGTAATGCTCTTGTTGCTGCCTTAGCTTTGCTTGTCCGGCCGGCTGTTTACTCAACACTTCTACCTCTAACACATACAAACACAAAAACAATCCTTGCACAGGTTGCCTTGCGCATTCCCACACTTAATTGCTTAAATTATGTATACTTATGGATACATCTGTATATGCGTATATATGGTATGTATGCCTGTGTGACTGCTCGTATTTTAGAAATTTCATTTCTGCTTGACTAAACGTTAAAGTGGCTCGCTAACGAAGCTGCCACTTAGTTAAATAGTAGTTAAACATTGTGATATTCTACTCCACACCTTTCACTTTCATTTAGTGAAAAACAAAAAACAAAAACAAACTTAAGGCAATTATTTGGACATGGTCACACCCATGGGTAATTTATTCATTTTTCTGTTGCTTTTCAGTGCACTTTTGCATAAACATACAACATTTTGTGCGTTGGCAACCCTAATTTTGGTAGGAAATTTAAAACAATTACCGTTTTACTATGATTTTCTCGATTCTGCGAGCGCTAGCTCATTCCCAGAGCTTAATCGCCTGACGAAGTAGTATTATTTCCTGCTTTTGCTTCACTTCCCTGAATGGTACTGGAAAGCTCGTTCCTGCGTTCTGTTCAAAATAGACACCCTCCTGAGGCAGTTCGTCAGCTATCTCGTTACCTTCAATGCCCGTTTGGCCTTGCACCCAGCAAATGCACACTCTTCTATTTTCAGACAGTACTTGAATGGCTTCTTTACATAATCCGACCATAACTGACTTTGTGCTGTATGAAATTAACTTCTTTATGGCCGCTTGACTATCCACATAGATGTGTATTTTTTCGTTTGAAAGTCACCTACCTAAAGTAGGTCACCCGCTAGTTTTATAGCAAGTATATCGGCTTGGAAGATACTGGAATAGTTTATCTCTAGTTGGAAAACAAAGTCAATATCCCTTAAAGTATGCAGCATTTTCCATACCGTTCAATAAATTTTCGGAGCGTTCAATTCGTGGTTTATGAGGCTTACTATAGGTGTATTTATTTTTCAGGCCACAAGGTTAAGTCAATTATAGATGAGTTCTTTTTACCAACACATTTTAATAGATATGCACTATTATGACGTTTTGAGCCCTTGATTAGATATGGAAAAAACTTAACTTATGAAAATAATAGAAAATCTAATGTGGTTCGTATCTAAAGGTCACACAACGAGAACATACAAATACTCAACAGAGGGAGAATTGAGATCGAAATTAGATTTTGATTTTTTTGTGTATTTATGATCTCTGATATTGATCCACAATTTTATTTCTTATATCTCATTTTATTTAAATTATTTTAATTTATTTATTTAATTTTAATTTGTTAATATTATTTATTTTAATTTTATTTTACACAATTTTAATTTATTGTACTTTATTTTAATTTACTTAAATTTTTTATTTCTTATTTTATTTAATTTTAATATATTTATTTTATTTTAAATTCTTTTATTTAATTTGTATTATATGGTTTTTTACTTAAACTTTTTATTTAATTCGATTTTATTTATTTTATCTTATTTAAATTATTTTATTTCATTTAAATTCTTTTATTTTATATTATAAGCTTTATGTTTTAAGTTTTTAGTGGAATATACAATAAAGAAAACAATGTAACAAAAATTAATAATACTGCCCGAAAAACAATTATCATTTATTTTATTTTATTTATATTATGATGTTTTTTATTTATATCTTTTATTTAATTCAATTTTATTTATTTTATTTTATCTAATTTCAATTATTTTATTTCATTTTTTTTATTTTATTTCGTATTATTTTACTTCATTTTTTAATTTGTTTAAACTTGTTTATTTTAGTTTATTTTACTTTATTTTAACTTTTTTATTTCGTTTTATTTTGTTTTTTTAAATTTTTTAATTTATTTATTTTATTTTAATTAATTTTTTTATTTTATTTATTTTATTTATTTTATTGTAATTAATTTTTTTATTTTCTTTGTTTGCTTGTATTTCATTTCTACTTTATATTTTATTTTATTTCCATTTTTTATTTTAATTTATTTTTTATAGCTTTATCTTCTTTTATTTAAATAAATTTTATTATTTTTTTATTTTATCTTGTTTTATTTTATTTGTTTTAGTTTATTTTATTTTATTTCATTTTGTTTAATTTATTTTTTTTTTTAATTTTTTTTATATTTAATTTTTTTTTATATTTAATTTTTTTTTGTTTAATCTTCCTTTATTGAATTCTATATTTTTATTTTATTTTATTTTAAATTATTATTTTTTTAATTTAATATTCTTATTTATTTTAATTTAATTTAATTTATTTTCTTTATTTTCATTTTATATTTTCTTTTGTTTCGTTTTATTTTTTTTTCGGTTTATCTTTTTTTATTTAATTCAATATTTTTATTTTATTTCAATTGATTTTATTTTTTATTTTATTTTATTTTATTACCTTTTTATTTTTTTTTTTGTTTTATTTTATTTATTTTTTTATTTTCTTTTATTTTATTTTCATTTTATATTTTCGTTTGTTTCGTTTGAATGCATCTTATGTTTTTTTCGTTTTATCTTTGTTTATTTAATTCAAAACTTTTATTTTATTTTACTTAAAACTATTTTATTTTTTAATTTAGTTTATTTTATAATATTTAATTTATTTTAAATTAATTGTAAAAGTTTTATTTATTATTATTATTATTATTTTCACTTCTATATTAATTATTATTATTATTATTTTTATTTAATAAAAAGTTGTCCCATATTCCATTTTATTATTTTCCGAAAATTAAGTTGGGTGCAGTTATTAACGAGCCATTGAGTTTCCACTTCTATATACAGCTGGGTCGCAGTGAAATGGGACGAACATTTATGTAAATACTTCTGCATATTTAGGAGCATTTAATAGGCCTACGAAATTTCATTTTCCCAATTTGATGTCAGCAGTTAACGCTACATAACCAAAAATGTAACCAATCCACTAATCTTATCTCCCTTGTTTATTATTGTTAATTTCGTCTCGACACTTGGTTATTAAATTATTCATAAAAAAAAAAATATTCCAAATATGCCAAGTGTAAAATATGATCAAAATATAATTTATGTGCCACAGACAAGTAGACAAGCTGAGTTGTTCGCCTTTAAGCTCCATTAACTGGTTATTGACGTGGCATTTAAAGTCAAGTCGAGTGGAGAATGTGTTCAGAACTTGGCAATTACACCTTTTCGAGACAAATAAATTTGCATTTTATGTCAAGCCAATCGAATGCTTGAACGCTGCTGAATTAATTCATAGAGAGCCACATAAATACATATTTGTGTACTAACAAAGATATGGCGTTATGAAATGTATGCAAAAATATGTACCATATATATGTATGTACATACGAATGTCTGGGGGTATGCTCTTTCGTGTAGTCTGATAAATTAAGCATAATTTGCACAATTTTATGCCAATCATGAGCTAAAGGAAAAAAACAAATGCACTGAAAATTCGATTTAATCGCATAAACAGCTATTGATACCAACACGCCCACTTCTAACACTTTGTTTGCATACATACTTGTAAATACTTGTATGTATATAATAAGCTGGTACATGTTAGAAAAAGGTGGTAAATTTGCGGTGAAACTGCGCTTTCAATACAACAACAGAAATGAAATTAAAGCTTGAAACAAAAAAAATTAAATATATATACTTACATACATATACCATATATATATATATATATATAAACATGTATGTATGTGTGTATGTTATAAATAAAAATACCCAAATGCCTGGTATTTCGCGGGTTTGTGTGCGTTGGCGTTTCGTATCGCTGCCATTCGCCACACATTCATACATACATATATTCATACACATACAATGTAGTAAATTTAAAATTTTATTGCTGCAGACAAAATGCCTCTTAAATTGTTTTTGTCGCTTTGTAGAAACAAAATTTCATTAAATGCTAAATAAGTTATCAATGCAGCGTATATTTATCCAACACACGCACAAAGCGAATACACTAAAATTACCGCAACTCGCTTTACAGCACAAACACCTCATTCAGTATCAGGTTGCAAGAAGCTGCACAAGGCAATTTGCGCCACCGACTGTTGCAGTGCATTCGAATTATGACGACAATTGGGGCGTGTTGAAAAAATAGCGCAAATGAAATAAAGAAAAATTTAAATACGTGTATATGAAAAATTGCTGTCAAATATAGTTGTGTATATATGTATGTACATATGCTTGCAAATATCGGTGCTATTTTGCAGCATTTTGACAAGCGGCGCCAACACAACAACGGTATTTATTGCACTATTGAAGTCAACTTTCAAAAACCGTATGCTTAATCTATTATTATGATTTGATACATATATCAGTTGGATGGTTTTATTGTGGTGAGATTTTTTTTTGTGTTAATGCGAATATACAGAATATATATTATTTTATTGAATTTTTTTCAATTAGATTTATTAAATTTTTTTTACATCATTTAATGTTCAATTATTATTATTAAATATTTTTATTAATTTTATTTTACATCATTTTTTTAAATTAATTTAAATTTTTATCTTATTTCATCGCCATTCATATTATTTAACTTTTTTTTAATAAGTTTAGTCCATTGCATTTTTTTTATTTTTTTCGTTTCCTATTATTTTTATTTATTTTAATTTCAATTTTAATTTTTTATTTGATTATATATCTCATATTATTTTATTTTATTTATTATTTCATTTTATTTATTTTATTTTCCTAAGTTTCTCAATTAATTTTATCCTATTATATTTTATTTTTATATATTTCATTTTATTTCATCTTATATTTTTGTATTAATTCAACTTTTCCTTACTTTTCTTAATTAATTTTAATTTATTTCACATTTTAATATAGTTCTTTTTATACTATAATTTATTTAAATTTTATTTTATCGTATTTTATTTTAGTTAGTTTCTATTTATTTTATTTAAGTTAGTTTCTTTTTATTTAATTTCACTTCATTTCATTCGCTTCAGCGGTTACAAAGCGCTAATTATATATATATATATACAAATATCCACTTATTTCATTTTTTTTCTGTATTTTTAATTTAATTTAATTTGGTTTAATTCAACTTAATTTAATTTAATTTAATTTAATTTAGATTAATTTCATTTTATTTTCTTTATTTTGAATTCAATTTCATTTAATATAACTTAATTTAATTTAGTTTAATTTAAATTAATTTAATTTTTTATTTATTTAATTTGATTTTATTTTAAATAATTCAATTTTCTATTTCATTACATTTTATTTTGTTTCATTTCATATTTTTAACTTAATTTAGTTTAATTTGACTTTTTTTTAATTGTTTCATTTATTTTTTTTTAATTTTATTTTATTTTCGTTTATTTTTTTTATTTTGTTTCAGTTAATTTACTTTATTTTATTGTATTTTGTTTTATTTTATTATTTTATTATGTTGTATTTTATTTTATTTTTTTACTTTATTTTATTTTATTTTCGTTTTTTTTTCATTTTGCTTCATTATATTTTTCTTTATTTCGTTTTATTTTATTTGGCATTTTATTTTGGTATTTAATTTTATTTCATTTTATTTTACTTAATTTTAATACACTATGTTTTATATTATTTTATTTAAATTTGTTCTATTTTTATTTTACTTCATTTAATTTATTTTGCATTTTATATTAACTTAATGTGTTATTATTATTTAATAAAACAAAAAAAAAAAAACAATAACAAAATAAGCGTATTAAGGTTTAAAACCGACTGCGCCACATCAAACAAATCGATTGTAAAAGCGTTTAATTACTTAATTAACTTGAAACTAAGTACATCAAAGGCACAGAAAACATATTTGGAAGATGGGAGAAAAAGCTTCATTCAAAGCAAATAAATGGCAGACGGACACAATTTTTTTGAGATTTTTTTTCATTTGTTGTTTGCGAATTACAAGGTACAAAGCTTTCATGTTTGTTTGCAATTATACGCTTCGATTGTTGCCAAAGTAACGCAATAAATGGTATAAAATAAAAAAGTAGCAGAAAAAATATAAATAAAATAAATAAAATAAAATTAGCGAATAATCTTTTAATGCAGCTCTTTAAGTCAATTAAAAAATTACTCTTTTTTTAAGCCGATGGTGATGTATTAATAACTGTATATTTAATGAAAAATTGCTGATATCAAAGCGAATTGTTATACCTGCGAAATGCTTTCAAGGCGTTAGAAAACTAGTGGAGTTAAATAGGAGTAGATTGACAAGACATAATTGGTAAATTAAGTTCTAATTCTTTTCGAATAAAAATTATTGGGATTTTTTTTTCACATAAATATAAATATTTGGAAAAGAATAAACTTCCGGAACGCTGTCAAAGTATAAATTACGTTTGGCAACGTTGCCATTTTTACGAGAGGGATAAAATGACTTTTATTTTTTTTGTGGAATTTTCTCTATGATTATATGAGAATATATACATACATTTTGATACGGCCACAAATATTTTTAGAGATTTTGTATTTTTTCTTTTTTTGCAAACATTTCCACCACTTTTAACTTTACATATAATATTTCACAGTTTTACGCCCTACGGTATATACCTACTCGTATATGCACATTTTACTAGCCAAGAAAGATGCAGTATTTTCGCAAAATCTCATTCAATTACGAGTTTAATTGCCTGAGTTGCGGTCAATTGAATCAATTACTCAAGCGGCGGTTGTAAAACATTGAGGGCATTGCCTGTTTGCTGGCAACTTGTGAAATGTGGCAACAAAAGAGAAAAAAGAAAGTTAATAAGTTTTAGAAATCTCAAGGCTTGAAAAGAAATTGAGTCGACATCGAGTGAAGAAGAGAGAGGGAGGGGGGAGTGGGCGCTCAAACTAACCCAAAAGAGAAATAAACAAAAATTTCTTACTTGTGACTTGAACTCTAAATGCAGAAACAATATCAAAACTGAAATAAAAAAAAACTTTTTTAACTAACGTACAATTTTGATGTCGGCTTCTCTCCCTCTTCCCCTCTTCCCCGCTTACTCTCTATCTCTTTAACTCTCATTGACTACACTCACCACCTTCTCAGCATAAGATGTTTTGTTATAATACGAATATAGGAAAATTTACAACTTTCTTAATGGTAAAGTTAAAAGTTCGAACAATAATACTTGCAAATGTTTTGCATGACCGCAAAAAAAAAAAATACAAAAATCAACAATGAAAACAAACAAATACCCATAAACTGAATGCGAGTGAGATTGTTTGGTTTGCAAGTGAACAAAAAGTTTTGTTTTGTAATTGGAAAATAATTGCAAATGAAATGTTTGTCGACGATGCAGAAAAAGCATCAAATGAATTACGTTGTTGGAACAGTAGCAACACTGTAAGTTAGTTTCACATAAACTTTTTGCATCTCAATCTCAGATTACAAAACGGAAATGTGATTTGAATATTGAAAAGCGGCAGTAGCAACAGTCTTGTTGTTTTTGCCGTTGCCAGCCCATTAAATTAAAAGAAAATATGTTTTATAAACTCATTTGGCAATCGTGCGTGAAGTTCATAAAGAAAACACTTGCAAAATGTTGCATATCCTGAGGGTGGGAGTGAACCATTAAATGTAATTTAATGATGAAATTGTTAAGAAAATAATCTTTTGATTGTAGGAAATTTGAATAAGTTGGCAAAAACGTATTACTAATGCTTTACTAATTGAGGATTTGGTTGAAAAGTCCTATACAAAGGCGGATGTTGGAGATTAAGCCGTATTTGTATTTAACATAATTTGTTGTGAAGTACATTTGAGTAATTTCAAAACAAACCAAAAAATGAATACATGAAGAAAAATAAATTAAACATATGTGTAATAAATGCTTGCTTTATATGGAACAGCTTAAATGCAGCCAAGAATTTACTTTGAAAATTATAAAAATCATTTGCAAGAAATCATTGCATACTTTTAACCGCATTATTAACATACTAACATTAAAGTACAGTTGTGCAAATAAAAAGAAACAAAAAAACAGAAATTTAAAAAATAAAAAGAGATAAATTCATTTTTTTTAATCAAAAATAAATATATTTTCTTTGAATAAAATTAAATGTAGGCAAGACTCTATTTTGTAAATTTTAATTATAATATAATAGAAAACTCTGCATATTAAAAAAAAAAGTTATTGAATAAATAAATTAAAATAAATATATTAATCAATTCAAAAAATATATGTTTCCTTAGTTCAAACAGTCCAAATTTGCAATTTATAAAACCATTGGAAGAAAACTATTGTAAAATTTTTACCACAAAGTAAAAAATTATTATCTTAATTAAAGCGCAGGTATGCAAATTAAAAACAAATAAATAAATAACTAATAAAAGATATTCAAAAATTTCTGTTAAACATAGATATACGGAAAAGGCTTGTTTTTTGCGAAACAGCCTATATGTAGACAACGTTTTACTTTTGAAATTATAAAAATTCTAACCAAGAAAACATTGCATACTTTTGACCGAAATATTATATTTCAATAACAATAAGCAAAATAAAATAAATTAAAATAATAACACAGCCTAAACGTAGGCAAGAAAAATAAAAAAAGTTGAATTATTAAATAAAACTAAATAAATTTTTTTCATTAAAATAAAAAAATATATGCTAATTTAAGTAAACTACATTACTTTGCATGAAATCTTGAAAGATATGGTTCTGAAATTGTCTTGAAAACTAAATATATTTCGCATAAAAATGGAAGTATTTATTAAATGTCAAAATTTTTTATGAACTTAAATTTATTTAAACTTAGAAAAAAATTAAATTTATTAAAACAAATAGAAACATAAAAAACTGCGTTGTTTCAAAATAGAGTTCTTTTTCAAAATCAAAAAAAAAAATATGTGGTTTAAATGCTATTAAACGTGGGAACATCTATGTATTTCATGTCGTGAAGAAAAAATAATTGAAAATATCATATTTAATATTAAATATTCATTTATTAAATGTCGAAATAAATTATTGGTATAAATTTATTAATGAATGGAAATAAATATAAGTCTAACTCTAGTCAGGTTACATTGAAATTTTCGAACTTAATTTACAGCAATTATTGCCTACAATTAGGCACGTTCTATCGGAGATACATATCGCTTAGTACCAAAAGTTAATGGCATCTTACATTAGGCTCAAGGTAAGTGTTATTTTTAAACTTTACTTTATAATATAACAATAATTTACATATATATGCATATTTAGCGCGTTTTCATTTATTTTATTTAGTTTGCTGTTCTCAAGCATTTTTCATTGTATTTTTAATACACAAAATATCCGCTTTACTTTACAACATAATATATTACAACGGCATATCTAAAATATTAAACAGTCATCAGTAATATTTATTTTTCATTTTAATTTACAAAATTGCTGACCTTAGGGTTTTTAGCAACCGAAATTAAAAAAAAAAGTACACCATCATTAATCTTCCACAACTCAAATTCAAAGAAATCAATCTTACTTTACTCGGCAACAATGAAGATGTAAACAGTGAAGAGAAGCACAGAAAATATTATGAAAAAAATTTAACAAAACATTATTGTATTTTAGTAAATTAATCAACCGTCAATTGTAACCGTTCATCAACTGTCTGTTCTCACGCCTTTTGAGCTTTAGGCCTTATTTGTCCGCTAAGACACCGCTTTAAGGTAACCAAATGTCTGTAAGCAATAAACAAATATAGCTATTAAATATATTTGCTGAGCTGCAAGTAATTTGTTTAATTTTTCTATTATTTTTTATTTATTTTTTGAAAAAATAAAAAATGAAAATTTTTTTCTAAGTTGAAACTATTAGAAAATACTTTATGCTTAAGAAAAGTCTGTGGCAACGTTAGCAGCTCCAAAGGGAAAAAGTACTAGTACTACAAGCCAAAAAGCCATACCCAATACTGAAAAGAAGAATTTACAAAAAAAAAAAGACTTGTTTGATAATTTTTCTATGGCCTAAATTGCCTTATATTGGACAAAGTTTACTTAAGACAAGACGGCACAAAACACACAAGCAACAAAAACATTTCTCTTTTAAGGGAAACGTTTACGGACCATGTTATCTCTCGCAATTGGCCGTCGAGATCTTTTGATTCAACACCTTGCGACGTCCTCCTTTGGGGCCACGTGAAATATAAAGTCTACGCCTACAGGCCAACGTTGTTTCAAGACCTCAAAAATGGAATTCATGAAGCTATTGAGGGCATACATCAGTCACTTAGCGATTTGATGATGGAAAATTTCATATCATCCTCTTAACATTGAAATAAACATCGGATCGCATCGTTTGTATCAAGAAATGACATTTTTCTTGAATATGAAAATAACTCTTCTTATTGGAAAACCCTGTATCTTGATATCGTACTGACTAAGCCTCAAGTTAAAAGGAACAGAACGAAATACCTCACAAGAAACGAAAAATCATGCCAACCCATCAGCTAACGCTTTGTGTAACTCATACAGAAATTCTGCAGCGAAAACGTCAGCAAAGAGACTTGTATCCTTGAGGTTTGGTTTATCCAGACTGTTATTAATGTACAAAACAGCGAATTCGGTTCACCTTCAACAAACAATATTTAACTTAAGTTCAGAACTCAAGTAATTGTAGCAGATTTGATGATTAACGGTAAATGAAAATTTACCAACAACAATTTTGGCAAGGAAGAATTAAAGAAAACCCCGCCATGAACACAAAGTACTCCATTTCCTTTTATTGCTGCTTGGATTAAATAACATTTAAGCATTAAAAAGTCAACAGAACTGAGAGCCAGCACGAACAGCAAATGCCCATTATTCTATGAGATTGCGAGTCACCAGCAATTTATATATGTAGTAAGTATTGCACCAACAGCTGTGCAATACTGTGCTGACACGCTCATATAAGCGTATAAAGTCAAGTGCAATATAATTTTGTGTACAAAAACTTCATTATGTACTTGGCTTTTGTTGGTGCATTAAGTACTTTTTACTACAGTTACATATACATACATACATATAACTATATGTATATACTTAATAGGTATTTGTTGCTGTTGCTGTTGCTGTTGTACTTAAGACCCGCATTTTGTTAATGAAATGCAACACATTTGAAGTGTTTTGCTTCACACCAGCGAAAAACACTCGAAAGGTGACTGCTGACGCTACTGCCACCAGCCATTCAGTCAAAGAAATGGTGCATGCAACCATGCAGCAATCATCATGTGGCAGCAACAGCCAGCAGCCAGTAGCCAGCAGCTAGTAGCTAGCAGCAACAGCAGTGAATATGATAGACAGCCAGCGAAGCATTATTAAATACAAACAGAGAGCAGGTAAGTCACCATTAAGCCTGACTAACTGACTGACAGACGTGACACACAGCCAACAGCAGTGAGCGAATGTCTGCTCACTTCTCTCACTGACGGTTTGCTTGTGGCGAGTCAGTCAACGTTGCCACTAGCAGCAAAGCCATTGCCCTCCGTGCCCACACACTCTCGCCTTGGTCGTATGGACGCCTGCATCGAGCACATTTTGCCACTTTGGCATAATGCATTTTAATGAAATTATTATTATGTTAAACAGCATGTCAAACGTGTAAAATGCGCTCGGTTGGCTTTGATGTTGTTAGAGCGCGATAATAATTGAAATGAATGCGGCAACCATCAGCCAGGTAACCAACAAGAAGTACTTGACCTCGGTCGTAGAGCAAGGGCGCTGGTGCTTACTGTGAGCATAAGCGCTTGCTATAAGTCTCTTATTTGTTATATTTTATTATACAATATATATACATTTATATATATTTATATACGAGTATAAATATAAATATACCTATATTAAATATATACACTTTAGTCTGAAAGTGTCAGTCTTTATTTATTTAATTTTTGAAGCTGGTTTTTATGTTACAGCATCACCGGAACTTCTCACTTGCGTTTATGCTACCTCACATACCTCATGATTTGTAATGCTTGTGGCATGTGGCTCATTGCCTTGCTCGCTTGATCGTTCCCTCTAGTGTAGGTGTAACAAAAAAAAATATAAATTTTCATCTCCATTGTATGTGGCCTTTATTTTATAATGCTCAGCCAAAATCGATTGATTGTATTATGTTATTATGTAATAAATGGGATTAACGGTCGCGCTGGTGAATTTATATACATACATATGTACATATTTGTCAACAGAATAAATACTGTTAATATTCTGCGGTTTTTATATACTTTGGTATTATAAATTTTTAATTTTATTTTTATTTGTGTCGCTTAATTTTGTTTACATAATACCACAAAAAAAAAAAAGAGAAAAAGAGGAAATTGTGAAAAGTTAATGAAAATTGTGTTGTTTGGATGGAAATTGGATAGCATTTACTCACATACAAAATCGTTATACAAATTTATACAATTACTGTAAAATTTTCATAAAAGCTAATTATAATTTTTAATGAGCCAATAGTGCAGCAGATACTGTGAAAGCTAATTCGGTGCAGAGTTTTTGTACTATTTATTTAATAAAATTTAAAAAAAAAATAATAATTAAAAAATCTTTGATGTGGCGCACAAAGTGCAATGCCGCCTAATTGTAGGCAACAGTTTAATATTTATTGAGATTACTGTGGATCAGTTGAAGAAATTTTGAAGGAAAATATAAAAATTGAAAAATATTTATTTATTTGAGGTTCGTCATGCTTTTAAATGCAGAAAAGAATTTAATACAGTTTTTTTATGAACAAGGCTTGAATATGAGAGGCGTGTTGCTATAAATCGTTGCCTACATTTTGGAGGTTTATGATGTTCATAATGTTGTTTACATTATTTTCAAATTTTGTCTCATTCAGCGTTTAAGGCAAGAAAGAAATTTTTAATGCTGCTTGAGTTGCCGAGTAGTTAGCATTGCGTACTGCCATTCGGAAGGTTCGGGTTCAAATCCTGGTGTTGTACTAACATCCAAAATTAAATTTAAATAAAAAATTAAGCAAAATTTTCTAATTGCGGTCGCCCCTCGGCAGGGAATGTCGACCCCCCCGAGTGTATTTCAGACATGAAATAAAGCTCCTCATAAAATCACCGTCAAATTGGAGGAGGAGCTCGGCCGAAAATCGCTTCAGCGGTTACAAAGCCCCAATTATATACCTATATATATAATTACACTGCGCTGCAAATTCCAACCTTTTCTTGCGAATAAAACAGTAAGTAATGTTTCCGAAAAGACTTTAAGCGCTGAACTCAATTTTGGGATCAAAATATTAGGTAAAGTAAAAATTTCGTTAAGTTTTTATCTATGAGATGGCGTTATATCCATAGTACTAGTGTTACGTGTCGCATCATGTCATACTATACGGCGCTGAAAACGTGTTTATTCGCGCTAAAAGTTTGTCTTTGACAGTTTTTCGATGGATTGACTCAATACGTTGTGAGCGCTCTGGTTCGACCAACATTGAAAATAAAAAAAAATATGTTTTCTAATTGCAGTCGCCCTCGGCAGAGAAAGTCAACCTTTTAGAGTGTATCTCTGACACAAAAAGAAAAAGCTCTCCATAAAAACCCATCAGGCGTTCGGTGGGAGCTAACAAAAAACCTCAAGAGGTAACTACAAATTTCAGGAGGAGTTCGGCCGGAAATCGTTTAAGCAGTTACAAAGCCAATATTAAATGAATACGATTTACTTTAGCTATACTTGATTTAGGGATCTGTACCTCGTGTTCTATAAGTGCGATTGGAATACGCTAAATGGCGTTGGAATGATGATATTTTGAACTAAAATAGATAGCAGCAAAAGTATTAATCGATTAGCACAATAATGTTTGAGCGCAATTCCGTTCCGGAAATTTTGATGTAAGAGCTGCTTAACGGCGTGGAAGGTGAATTGTCGAAAACGTCGAAAAAACAATGGAAATCCTTCAGTCTGACTTTCAGGCAAGCACTGTTTCGATTATTCAGAAGCTAAATACTATAAAAAAAAACAGTGTGGAACCACTTGAAAAAGATTGGATACACAAAAAAGCTCAATTTATGGATGCCACATGAGTAAACCAGAAAAAACATAATGGACCGAATTATCATCTGCCACTGGTGACCAGTCAGCGGTGATGAAAAGTATTGCATGAGTGCATAAGTTCGTGCCCGATTCCGCTGGATGCCGTACGAATCGTTTGAGAGTGGCGCTCGTGAAAGAAATATATACATATTATATATCGTTGGAAAGGTGACAGTCCGAACTGTAAATCAAGCATAAAATAACTTCATTTTGATTTGAGTTGCTTAGTGAAAAGACGCATGGAAGATGAACAACGAAAAAGATCATAAGCGTCATATTATGTTATACGAATTCCGCAAAGGAAAAACAGTGGGCGCTGCAACTAAAGATATTCGCGAAGTTTATTTGGACCGTGCTCCAGCACTCCGCACAGTAAAGAAATGGTTCGCGAAATTTCGTTCTGGAGATTTTAACCTCGAAGATCAACCTCGCAGTGGACGGCCTTCTGAGCTTGATGACGATGTTCTAAGGACTTTAGTTGCGAATAACTCACGTATTTCGACGGAAGAGGTTGCCAGTGAATTGAACGTCAACAAATCAACTGCGTTTCGTCGTTTAAAAAAGGTTGGGTACACTTTGAAGCTCGATACATGGGTGCCACATCAGTTGAGTGAAAAGAACAAAGTGGACCGTATGTCAACAGCAATTTCTTTGCTTCGACGGATCAAAAACGAACCTTTTTTGGATCGGCTCGTGACTGGTGATGAAAAATGGGTCCTGTACAACAATGTTCAACGCAAAAGAACATGGAAACAGGCACACGAAGGGGCGGAACCGATGTCGAAAGGTGGATTGCATCCGATGAAGGTACTGCTGTGCATTTGGTGGGATATCCGAGGCGTGATCTATTTTGAGCTCTTGCCAGCTGGAGAAACGATCACTGCCAACAAGTATTGTCAGCAATTGGTCGAATTGAAGAAAGCAATTGATGAAAAACGTCCGATTTTGGCCAATCGCAAAGGAGTTCTTTTCCATCATGACAACGCCAGGCCACATGTTGCAAAACCGACCCTGGCCAAACTGAAGGAGATGAATTGGGAAATCATGCCGCATCCCCCATATTCACCCGACATTGCACCTTCTGATTATCATTTGTTTCGATCGCTGCAGAACAATTTGAATGGAAAAAAATTTAAAAATGTGGAAGACGCCAAAAACCACATTGACACCTTTTTCAACGAGAATCCGCGCGATTTCTATGAATCAGGCATCCGTAAATTAGTTGAACGTTGGGAGTGGATTGCCGAACATGATGGCGAATACATAATTGATTAATAAAAGCGCTTTCTTCAAAAAATTTCAATTTTAGTTTGCACTTGAAATCGGGCACGAAATTATGCACTCATCCAATAGATCACTAACAGCAACGTTTAATGAAAAGTGTCATAGCCGAAGGACAATAAGACAGGACAAACGTTCCCCAGGTCAGGATTGACAACCAGTAAGGTTTTGTCGTGTATTTGGTGGAATTGACAGGGAATTGGCAGCTTCTCATATCCCTTTTATCCTAAATTTAGTTTCGCTCGTTCAAGAGAGAGAGAGAGAGAGAGAGAGAGAAATAGAGAAATAGAGAGAGAAGAACGATAAAGAGAGGGAGGTAGAGAGTTGTTCAAAAATGCTTTCGCCCACTGATACTCCACGGCTTTGTAATCCACGGCATTCTTTTGCAATGCTTTACCACAATTAGCGTCGCTTAAACTGGAATGTCGTTAATGGCAAATTTGTGACAATTTACTTTGGCTTTTACTAAAGAGATAAACACCATTATATAATTAAGAATTTAATTAAGCGGAATTTTAGTAAGTAAATGTATTGGTATAGAAAATTAAAAGATTTGCAGAAGAACTGACTTTTGACTAGTTGGAAATAGTCATAGTTAGCTTAAATTTCAATTCGGGATAATTTTTTGCAAGACGATTATAATGTTAGTAAAATTAACTTTTTTATAACTAGTCTTACAAATGTTAATTAGTCTCCTAATTTTATAATCCAATTTTAGATCTTAGCTTAACGATAAGTTCCAAATATTCATTAAACCTTTTAACGATATGAATTCTTTATTGTAGAATTTATGACAAACCACAAAATAAACATAAATGATTAATAATTTCATGAAAAAGATACAAGTCACAGCTATAAAATTTCAAATTACTTCTTATGTGCTCCAACACACTTACATATCGCTGATGTGCGAGCTGCACAACTGAGAATTCGCTTTTATGAGCCTCTTCACTCGCTCTCAGCAATGAATCTTATATGCAATTACCGTTACCTCCTCAAAGAGTAATAATTTTGACGACTTGTGAGAGATTTTTATAACCACCAACCAAAGCCCGAAATTCGATCATAATAAAGTGAAACAGTAAAATCTTACCTATTTGAGGAGACTTTTTATACTCGTATTAACACACTTTCGGTTATTGAAAGTACGAAAAGTATTGAAACTCACCTGAAATGAGAAAAAGAGAGAGAAAATCGATTAATACAGAGCAAAGGAATGACAAAATTAATAAAAATTTTTCAGTTTTAAATTAAAAATGGAAAAGATATATGTATATTGATAATAAAAAAGTCTTCGAAATGTTTACGTGTTTTTTTTTTACAAAATTTTCCTTTGTTAAAATTTCATTTTTATATCAATTTTTAATATGAGCTTCGACCACTATTATCTATGGCCTGTCAGCTATTACTAGTGCAAATGGAAATGGAACTGGAATCAAAAGGTGAACGCAATAAAAAGCGTAAAAGAGGATTAACAAGCTTGTCAAGCGATTAGTCCTACTCGCCATCGTTGACCTCCGAAATACAGACAAGCAGCGAAAACACAACATGACGGCAGGAGCAGCGCGGGGCTCCCTACTCGGCCCAGATCTCATAAATTACACTAATATGTCATCGTAATATTAGACCTTGAGATGCCTAATGTCATATATCTTATGAGCTACGCTGACGACTTGCCGGCGATAGTTACTGTGGTAGGAAGTTAAACCGGGTAATGATGGGAACGAGGCTTGACTAGTGTGATCTCAAACTCGCAACAGAAAAGACCGAGCTGCTGCTTTTAACGATGAAATATATATCTTCAGAAAGAAATAGCTATGCCCACAGTCTAAGATTTGCTGAGAGTCAAGAAGATTTGTTAACTATCTAAAGGGTGGTTAAATTTTCAAGGGCCGATGTTGATTTTGAATAAAACACAAACTATTTAGGAAATTATTGAAATTTTATTTTATTATGATATATTGGTATTACTCAATTATGTATGTAGGAAAATATCGGCCAAATGAGCGCCGCGACCTCGGCGGCACACCTCCATACGATGGTCCAAATTTTCGATGACGCTGAGGCATAATGGAGTTTCTATGCCGTTAATGTGCCGAATTATCTCATCCTTTAGCTCTTGAATTGTTGCTGGCTTATCGACGTACACCTTTTCTTTCAAATAACCTCAGAGAAAAAAGTCCAACGGTGTCAAATCACATGATCTTGGGGGCCAATTGACATCGCCATTACGTGAGATAACACGGCCATTGAATTTGTTGCGCAAAAGAGCCATTGTTTCGTTAGCTGTGTGGCAAGTGGCACCGTCCTGCTGAAACCACATATCGTCCACATCCATATCTTCCAATTGTGGCCATAAAAAATTCGTTATCATCTCACGATAGCGAACACCATTCACAGTAACTGCCTGACCGGCCTCATTTTGGAAAAAATACGGCCCGATGATGCCGCCAGCCCATAAACCGCACCAAACAGTCACTCTTTGTGGGTGCATTGGTTTTTCGACAATCACTCTTGGATTCTCATTCGCCCAAATGCGGCAATTCTGTTTATTGACGAATCCACTGAGGTGAAAATGTGCCTCATCACTGAAGATGATTTTCTTCGAAAATTTTCATAATAAGTCTGGATAACTTTAACACGTTGTTGGATTGTGTATCTCTCCATGGTTCAAATTGAGTAAGTCTGAAATAGAGAAATGTCAAATTAAATTCGGAAAAAAACTTGGCGTTTAGGTGTGGTTCACATTCAACATCGGCCCTTACAATTTAACCACCCTTTATATGTTAATATCGGTACCTTACTTAAGGTTGCACCTGGACTTAGTCTTCATTATTTGGTTGTTTTAAGTTGTGCAGAACACGGGCTGTTGCAAGGGCGTTACATTAAAGGAAAACGACTGTTTGTTGGTTAGTTTTGTGTAGTCATCCTTAAAAGATATTTCTTAGTTATGTTAGCATCCAGACTGGATATTTTTTGCACTTTTCAACAGTTCTTATGCTTGGGAAATACTTCCATTATATATGAGTTCTTCTTAGATGGTGTTAAGCAAATATTTACAAAATGAATCTGTGAGGAGTTTCGAAGAAAATCAGTTTCAGACATACGTACCGCAGAATTTTAACATACAAATTTAATTATAAAATTACTTATAAAATATACCAAGGCGAAGACGGGAAGGTACCTAAATAAATTTCCCGAGCTGATTGATTGCTTGGTTAAAAAGGAAGTTCAAACAGGCTCATTGTGTTCCACGGAGTGTCTTAACTGTACAGAATTTGGTAAAACGGTCGACTTAAGGGTCTTCTTTCTTTTTGGAAGACCGAATATGGCTCAGTTTTCAACATTGAGCACTTGAGAAAGTTATTTCGTCTCAAACAACTGAAGCTTGGGTATTTGCAGAGACACTGTTTTTTAATGTTTCGACATTTTTCGACCATTCTAGCGATTCTACCGTTCATACTTTAAAGATCTTGTGTACCACAGGTACAGGAACAGGCGAGACTAGTCCAAGTCATCGAGGTCATCCAACGAGAGGTTCAGGAAACTATGTATTGGCAGGTGGGAACCAGAGGGAAAGTGTGTTAGATAAGTAAGGTTTTAGGGGGCACGAAAAAAGGTGATTAGTGTCGTTCGGAGTCTCATGGCAAGCAGTACATACATTGGATATGCCGAGTTCTAGTCAGGAATTTAATCGACTACAACAACCAGATCTTAATTCTACCAGTATTACACGGATCTTGTGGGACAGCTCGAGTTCTTGGTGTGCAGCAGATGGTGCATATACTCCGAGAATATCATTCACAAGCGCACTGTTCGTGAAGATGTTGACGGACTCCCGGCGAATGGTCTATCTGTATGTCATCCTGTCTAGCGGTTGTTGTCTATGATAATGTATGGAGTGGAAAAATCTTGGTGGCCAATCGACCGACCCAAAGCGTGAAATAATCTGATCACCGAAGTGTTCTCGCAATAAATCCATTGATTGGTGCCCACAAACCACATCAAACCGTTGTTATTTCTGGATCAAACGCCAGCTCATAAATCTTTTCCGGTTGCTCTTCATCCCAAATGCGGCATTTTGTTTACTTACATACCCATTGAGCCAGTAATGGGCTTCATGGCTGAACAAAATTTGCATCGAAAACGTCGGATCTTCTTGGAACCCGCCTATAGAGCGAAGCGATGTCGCTTGAGAAGGTCGAGCTGCTTCAGTTCATGCACAAGCTGCATTTAGTATGGTTTCAATTTATTATCTTGACTTAGAATGCGCCAAGTCGTTCCATTCATCAGTCAGAGTTGCTGCGAACGGTGCCGAATCGACTCTCTGTGGTCTTCACGTACACTCTTAGCTACGGCAGCTATATTTTCTTCACTGCGTACTGGACGTGATTTATTCGGTGGAATATTATCCAGTAATGAATGCTGGGTCTCAAGATGGGTGATGGTTTGGCAATTAGTACGCTCAGTAGGCCGATTATGTTGACCATAAGTTGAGCGAAGCGCGCGAAATACATTTTTTACCGAACGTGAATATTCGTAATAAGGTTAAGCGATTTGTAAATGTTGTCGAGGCGTAAGTCACGTGTGATCTGTCAAAAAGAGGCTTTTGAAAAAAGTATCTCTACTGGGATCACCCGTTATTTTCTTTGCGGAACTCACATTCTTATACATAAAAACACATACGTCTCCAGCTGATGAGGAACTTAAAAATAATTTTTTTTTCTGTTGAAAGTTTATTTTACTCTCTTTTGTAATTCAACTTGTCAGACACACACAAACACACACACACTGACATACATACGCGTAGAGGTTGTGCAACCAGGCGTGCACAGTTTGCAGATACTTTTCGGTAGCATCAAACCATTTGCTGCTGCCGTAAGAAGCTTATCTGCGCTGTCACATCACCAAACTACAATTTTCTATTATATTTTATTTCCCTTATGTGGGTGTGTGTGTGTGTGTGTTAGATTTTGTGAAATTCTTTTATTTTTCTAAACTTTTTCGTTTATTTGTCATTTCTCTTGTTCATAACGCTTTGAACTAAAGTAATTTTATGCGCAACTTTTTCGTAAAGTCATTTAAAAACAATTTGAAAATTTGTAAAACTCTCTACGGCGGCTGGGTGTTAGACTCATCTACCACATGCCGCATAGCATAGCAATTGTTGGTTTGGGTGCTTCTGTTGGGCGCTACCCACTTTATGTTCAAAGTTTTGCTACGTTTTTAGTTTACTTGTTTTTATTTTTATTTTTATTTTTATTTTTTGTCCAGCACAGACTTTTTTTACTCAAACTCAAGACTTTTCCCTCCATTTCACATACTCATAGCTTTTTTTCGTATTTTTGTATAGTTTCTCTTTTTGTACATTTTCGACTTATTTTACTTTTTTCTCCAATAATTTCGTTGAAATTATTTTCTCTTCTTTCAAGTTTTCTTTTTACTGCTTTGTTTGATATTTCTTTTTTCTTTATGTCATTATACTCGCCTGCGCAGCCACGTAGACAGTATTAAATAACCATAAATATGTACAACATTGTAGTTCATTGTTCTAATTTACGCGGCTGAAGTATGCTTTTAGGCGTTTTGTCTTGATTTATTTATTAACTAAGTGATCTTACTTTTATTTTTAATTTTTATTTGTTTTTTTTGCTCACTATTTGATTTCGTTAAATAAACACTATTTATGAGTATTCATTATGTCTGTATGTATGTATGTATAAATTTGGTAAGCAAAAAAGTCTCCGAAGTTTGTGTTACTAGTTGGTTTCGATACACTTATTTCATGCAACTTTACTCCAAGTGTATCAAACTAAGACGTTTTTGAAAGTTTACATTTCAGGCAATATTTTTTGGGAAGACAGCTATGTAAGACGTTCTTCGTGAAAAAGTTATTTTGCAAAATCTTGTACGTGGTGCTGAATTCAGTCCTTATAGTCGTGTACTCCCTTCAATATGTGCCTTGGTAGTGGCTTGGCTTCAAGTAAATGTCTGTTGGAGTGCTCCCTACAGTAGCACCTCAGCAGATATTGTTTTCAAGCATTGCTCCGTCGACATTAGGTGGATTCCTGTCACGGTGCTGAGGACGATGTTTTACCAAACTTGTAACCTCTTCAACTGCGTATCGCTAATCTCCGAAAACCAAATGACCATCCGGCCTTATTAGTTGCGCGAAACGTTTCTTTGTCTCTCCCCCGAATGCTGCCAGCTAGTGCTTTGAGAATTTTCTGCGGCTCTACACTTTACTGGCGATTGCAGTCTGAGTGTGATGAGTAAAAGAATAGTAGCTGTCGAATGGGACAATCAGCAACTTGGGGTTACTTATTGTCGGAATATCGACATCACGAGGATTTTATATGAGATTAATGAAACGTCCGCTGTTGAAAGAAGGAGTTTCGAAACGACTCGTCAATAAATAAATACGAGGATATGAAATGAAGAAATCATAGTAAAAGGCCGGGGAGTGCCCACAAATGACTTTAAAGCCTGAGTTGCCGGCAAACAGGATGTTTCTGAGTGTATGTTGGCAATGAGCTGCAGCAACCTGGGGAAATAACCATTTCTGGGCTCTGTTGTCAATTTCTCCAACGTTAGCCGTCAATCTACCAAGGATTGAAGTGACTTTGGAGGCTGAATTTGAGCCGAGCGTAGTCTGGGGTCCAGTTTTACACCTAAAGGGTGGTTAAATTGTAAGGGCCGATGTTGAATGTGAACCACACCTAAACGCCAAGTTTTTTTCCGAATTTAATTTGACATTTCTCTATTTCAGACTTACTCAATTTGAACCATGGAGAGATACACAATCCAACAACGTGTTAAAGTTATCCAGACTTATTATGAAAATTTTCGAAGAAAATCATCTTCAGTGATGAGGCACATTTTCACCTCAGTGGATTCGTCAATAAACAGAATTGCCGCATTTGGGCGAATGAGAATCCAAGAGTGATTGTCGAAAAACCAATGCACCCACAAAGAGTGACTGTTTGGTGCGGTTTATGGGCTGGCGGCATCATCGGGCCGTATTTTTTCCAAAATGAGGCCGGTCAGGCAGTTACTGTGAATGGTGTTCGCTATCGTGAGATGATAACGAATTTTTTATGGCCACAATTGGAAGATATGGATGTGGACGATATGTGGTTTCAGCAGGACGGTGCCACTTGCCACACAGCTAACGAAACAATGGCTCTTTTGCGCAACAAATTCAATGGCCGTGTTATCTCACGTAATGGCGATGTCAATTGGCCCCCAAGATCATGTGATTTGACACCGTTGGACTTTTTTCTCTGAGGTTATTTGAAAGAAAAGGTGTACGTCGATAAGCCAGCAACAATTCAAGAGCTAAAGGATGAGATAATTCGGCACATTAACGGCATAGAAACTCCATTATGCCTCAGCGTCATCGAAAATTTGGACCATCGTATGGAGGTGTGCCGCCGAGGTCGCGGCGCTCATTTGGCCGATATTTTCTTACATACATAATTGAGTAATACCAATATATCATAATAAAATAAAATTTCAATAATTTCCTAAATAGTTTGTGTTTTATTCAAAATCAACATCGGCCCTTGAAAATTTAACTACCCTTTATTAAGTCCATAAGTCGGTCGAAAATAGAAAGTCTTTTGTTTAGGTGGTAGGTCCATTTCTGCACCTAAATATGTCAGCAAATTATATTTGATTTTAATGCCAATTAAAAGGAATATACCTCCCAAGCTCTGTTGAGTTCTGTTGATTAAGGCATTCAACATTCCATCCGGAACCAAGCGAAGAGTGGAAAGTACAAAGTCCACAATGTGAGACGATGGTGAGAGATATGAGTTTTGACCCATACAAAATATTTTTTCAATTTTAAAAATTTTCCATTTAATGCGTTCGTCCCTAACGTTAATTGTATTGCATATATGTATATGGAAGATGAGCATGAACTTGACTTGTTTCACCAATTTATAATAGGTGAAACTACTTGCGATCCAAGTTTCATCAGAATATCTCAATCATTACTTGCTTAAGGTGTACACGGACAGACAGACATTTCATGGAGTATGATATATACAAATTTATACATATATCTTTCTCGATTATCTTATACCATTACACACGACCGTGAGCAGAGCAAATCTACTCTACTCTAGCTACATGATATTGACGAGTTTAAAAATGACAACACCATTATGACGAACCTTCATACACTGTTGAGCAGCAAGGACGAGAGGATACTTGACCAACATAGTACGTTTGCTTTGTCATTATATGTACATATATGTTTCAATAGTTTTTAAAAGTGTAAATAACAACAACTTGGTCTTGTTCAAAAATTTACCAAGGACCTCTAGACAAATACACACACATATATACATATAAATATATATATAATTTTATTTATGACATAATCAATTTTTTCCCCTTGCCTAACAGAGCATCAACACTTGAGTACTATTTCAACGAGTATATGAGTAAGAGCTCGTTAGCGTGTGTCACAAGTCCGATAGTTATTTGTATAGTCTTTATTTAAATTAACTTACAACAACAAAAAAATTTAAATAAATAAGTAAATAAAATCGTTGCGGCTGAGGCCAGACAAAGAAGGGGGAAATAAGTGTTAAACAAAAACAACGCGGTAACCCTTCGCTACATATCAAAAGCAACAACAACAACACAAACAAACAAGCAAATTGCACATTGAAAAAAGTAATCAATAAACACACATGCGTGAATATCCGTTTACAGATTGCTGTGTCAGACACATTGAAATCCAAGTTTTTTAATTCCCCCCCCCCATTTTTCACGCCCACGCATCATGCCTTGTGGCAAACTGCAACCTGCCACAAAAGCTATTTTTACCCGATACATTTATTGAGTTGTTTGTTTATGTGCGTTCATGCTCGACATGTGGCCATCGTTGTTGGTATTTTTTCATTTATTTAGTTTTTTGTTTTTCATTTTTTTATTTATTTTTTTACACTTTTTTGTTTCAATTTATATTTATCTGCGTGCATTTTATGTGCATTCTCATGCAATATGCAGCCGCTATGTGTGCTTGTTTGTATATATGTGTGTGCGTGTGTGTGTTTGTTTATGCATAGCGTCATGATTTATTTGCGACTATTACAATTTTAATGCATTTGACCTAGTTTCGCTACGCAATGCGCCATAAATTATTATCCGCGTGTGTTGTTGTTGTTGCTCTGGCTAGGCTAGTGCAGCTGAATTGTATGCATCTCATTGAAATGCGTTCAATTTTGATGTGAAATTATCTGAGCGTTTTTTCATACAGACACTCGAATTAGGGTGATTGGGAAATTTGTGAATATTCTAAAAAAATATATGATATTGGTTTAGTAAAAAGAATGATTTAGGTATGTCAAATACCCACCATTTTGATAAATAACTTTTTGCCAGTTTGAAGATAATGTCTTTATGCCTATCTCATAGAAAACCTTGTTTTTCAAGGCACAAAATTGGGACAATAGTTTTTCACAGGCTTCTCTTGGGGTCAATCCTTTAACAGCCAAAACATCCGCTGCACACAGGAACAGATGCTAATCACTCTAACCAAGCTCTCGGAGCTTCTGGAGGTTCACTATCAATATGTGTAGTCTGGCGTTGCCTTGATGAAACACAATTCTCCTCCTGTTAGCCAACGCTGAGTGCTTTTGAACTATTACTTCTTTTAGACGGTTCATTTCCTGACAGTACTGGTACAAGTTAAGAGTTTGGCTGTAGGGGAGTAGCTCATAGTGGATGATTGCTCGCCAATCCGACCAAACACATACGTGTAACTAAACCTTCCTGGCCGTCAATCCCAACCTTAAGGCTGTTTGTGTCGGCTCGCTGCCCGTCGATCACCACGGTTTTTATTTGACGTTGCTGTAAGTGATCCACTATTCATTACCAGACACCATGCGCTTCAGAAATAGGCCGATTTTGTTACGATTCAGCAGCGATTCGCAGATTGAACTTCGGCCCAAGATGGTCAATCTCGACGGTTTACATTATTTTATTGACATTTTCGACAGCTGGGCTTCCACGTCGTGTGTATTTTACATCAAAATTACCAGAAGGAAATCGACGTAGCAAAAATTATGAATGATTGACTGTTGACATTGTAGAATAAAGCATATTTTCTCTTTACTGGTCAACATCTTTGATATGCGCTCAAATGTTACGGAGTTAACAGGTCAACACTTCCCAAATTATATTTTTAGTATACAATATCATTTTAACAACGGCATCTAGTGTAATCCAACCGCACTTATAGAACGCGTGAACCACAACACTAAATTCACCTATTACAAATATAATGGATTACTTTATATATATGGAATGGAAAATTTCCTATAATTCAACAATTGAAAGTCTTGGTAGGAAAATTGGCAACGTTGTGTAGACAATTACGCATTAAGCTAGAGGCAAAGTTCACGAAAAAATCACAACAACGTCTTTTTAAAAATATTAAATATTTTACTTGAGGTTAAATAAAAGTGAAAAGGTTTCAATCGAAAATTGGCAACGTTGCAGTAGTTACCTTATATAAATCAAATTAACCAGAAAATATTTAATTCGAAAAATACGGCGAGTAAAAATTTCCATTAAAACAATAGAGATTATTTTCATTAAATTGGAAGCAAAATTTCAGGATAAAAATAACAAAAATGTCTTATGAAGTTATCAGTGTATAAATATTTTACTTGAGGTTAAATAAAAGTGAACATTTTTCAAACGACAATTGACAACACAGAAAATTTAATAAAAATATTAAAAAAGATATAAAGGGTGGTTAAATTGTAAGGGCCGATGTTGAATGTGAACCACACCTAAACGCCAAGTTTTTTTCCGAATTTAATTTGACAGTTCTCTATTTCAGACTTACTCAATTTGAACCATGGAGAGATACACAATCCAACAACGTGTTAAAGTTATCCAGACTTATTATGAAAATTTTCGAAGAAAATCATCTTCAGTGATGAGGCACATTTTCACCTCAGTGGATTCGTCAATAAACAGAATTGCCGCATTTGGGCGAATGAGAATCCAAGAGTGATTGTCGAAAAACCAATGCACCCACAAAGAGTGACTGTTTGGTGCGGTTTATGGGCTGGCGGCATCATCGGGCCGTATTTTTTCCAAAATGAGGCCGGTCAGGCAGTTACTGTGAATGGTGTTCGCTATCGTGAGATGATAACGAATTTTTTATGGCCACAATTGGAAGATATGGATGTGGACGATATGTGGTTTCAGCAGGACGGTGCCACTTGCCTCACAGCTAACGAAACAATGGCTCTTTTGCGCAACAAATTCAATGGCCGTGTTATCTCACGTAATGGCGATGTCAATTGGCCCCCAAGATCATGTGATTTGACACCGTTGGACTTTTTTCTCTGCGGTTATTTGAAAGAAAAGGTGTACGTCGATAAGCCAGCAACAATTCAAGAGCTAAAGGATGAGATAATTCGGCACATTAACGGCATAGAAACTCCATTATGCCTCAGCGTCATCGAAAATTTGGACCATCGCATGGAGGTGTGCCGCCGAGGTCGCGGCGCTCATTTGGCCGATATTTTCTTACATACACAATTGAGTAATACCAATATATCATAATAAAATAAAATTTCAATAATTTCCTAAATAGTTTGTGTTTTATTCAAAATCAACATCGGCCCTTGAAAATTTAACCACCCTTTATTTAAAATGCAAACTAAGTAGGGAGTTAAACCTACTATAATATGGTGGAGAAATACATATCTACACATAAGTGTCAGAGAATGTTCGTTTTCTAAAAATATGAAAGTATGTTAACAAACTCCCTTATTTATTTACAGCACATTTAGTTTAGCCCCGAATTGACCGAAATTGTATGCCAGTGGCAGGTAAATGCTTAAAGTAATTTAAAAAATTTGGAGCTTTGAAAAAATAAAGCAAAATCAATATATTGCTAGTGTTGAGGTTCTCAATCCTACCGATTTAACAAGCTAAATAGGCTTTTTAATAATTGAAAGTTTTTCAAGGAGTCTTACTATTTTACTAACTTTCTTTTTATGACTATCTGCAGTTTTAATTTCTTCTCTGTCATATTGTTTAACAATTCCTTTCTTAATGTTTATTTTTTATTTACATTTTAATTTGTTTTAAATAATTTTGTTACAATTTCTTGTTCTTAAATAAGCTTTATTATATTTTCAACTTATGTTTTTTATAATAAAAATGTTGAATTATTTTTAAAATAGTTTCTTTATTTTTTAATATTTTTGTAATTATTTATGCTTTCTTCCATAACTCATTTATAGAACTTTCTTTTTATAATTCATTGTAAAATTTCCTATTATGCTCTTTCGGTTTTTTCAATTTTCATTTAATATTTTTTTAACATTATTGTTATTATTGTCGTTTTAAATCGTTTTATTATTTCTTCTTTATTTAATCAATTAATTTGAATAATTTATTTATTTGTTTATTTATTTTTATAAATTTACTTTATACTCTTTTATAATTTTCTTTTATAAAATTTATTAATTTGCTTAGTTTTCGTGAAGTGTACCCACGATTTTTAAACAATTTTCGGTATACTTTTCCCAAAATATTTTTATTTTTGTAATATTATAATTATTATTTTTTTTAATATTTTTTTTGTTATTTTTTACTTTTTTATTTTCTTTCTTAAACCTTCCTTTTCTATAATTGTGCTTTGCGCATTTTTTTATATTTTGCAACAAATTTCTGGCTCACATCACATTTAATATTAATTTCTTCTATTTTGGTTAGTATTTGCTTTTTTAAGTTTTTATTTTTTAAATACTTTTTCTATCACAATCTTTCTTCTGATTTTTTCTTGTTTTTTTTTTTAATAATATTTATATTTTTAAATTCTTGTATTTATGTATTACAATTTTTGTAACATTTTGTTTTCAAATTAACTTTTATATAATTTTGTTCCTTTTTGTAACTAATTTCATATTTTTATTAAACTTTCTTGCTACATTTTTTTGACCGTTTTTGATATTTTCATATTATTATTTTTTTTTATATTACTATATCTTTGGCGGCCGCGGTAGCAGTGGTTAGCATTGCGTACTGACATCCGGAAGGCTCGGATTCAAATCCCGGTTATGGAAAATTTATTTAAATAAAAAATTAAGTTAAAATTTCTAATTGCCGTCGTCCCTCAGCAGGGAATGTCTACCCCTCCGAGTGTATTTCGGACATGAAATAAAAGGCTCCTCGTAAAAAAAAACCCTCAGCCGTTCAGAGGCGGCCTAGTATAAACTGTAGGTCCCTCCATTTGTTGGAAAAACATCAAGACGCAAAACCACAAATTGGAGGAGGAGCTCGGCCGAAAATGGCTTCAGTGGTTACAAATCGTTATGCTTTTTTGGTATGAATATGTTGTAGTATATTTTTAAGTATTTCTCACATTCTTTTTAAATTTTCTTTTTTTTTGTGATTTTCTGTTATATTAATTATATAATTTGTTGTTATTGTTTTTGAAACATTTTTATGTTTTTCTGTTTTAATTTTTTATTTACTTTTTATAATTATTTATTCTATTTTGTAATTGGTAATTTTTATATTTTTTAATTATTCAGACTAATATTGTATTTTTATACATTTTTATAAAATTCAATTAGTTCAGTATTTTTTTCATTTGTCTTAATTTTTGGAATATATTTGTTCTTTTTATATCTTCTTTTTATAAATGAATTTTAAATATTTTATTTTATGTTTTTAATGTATTTTTGAGTTATTTAATTTTTTATTTTTATTTTACATTTATTTTTATTAAAGTTATTTTTTTTAATATTATTTCTAAAATTTAATTTTAACACTTTTTTGTAATGCATTTTCATAATATTATATAATATTGATTTGCCTACCTTAGTTTAACATACACGTATACGAGTATGTATTTTATAGTCTTCATATACCCCACCCTAACAGGTAAAGCGGTAGAATATACTATCTAAACGGTTTTATGTGCATAAAATTTGTATCCATACTTAAAACCATTTATTTACATAGTTTATTGGGGGCAAAGAAAAAATTAATTGAAAATAATTTAGAAACTGTCATAAACGCCTGAGCATCCAAAAAAAGTGATTAATAATTATACACTATATATGTATAAGGGAATAGCCTGAATTTCTGATAATAAGTGTGTTTAAAAGAAATCATACAACCACGTAAGGATGTCAAACCCTAATCGTGTTACACGAAACAACAAGAGGTTAGTAATTCCCCAAAAAACATTTTCAAATTCATTTTTGTTTTTCATATATCCCTTTTTTCATTTTTATTCTTAATTTTTCATGAGTTTCTTATAGTAAATTATATGATGTATTTATTTACTTTTCAGTTTTTATACTAATAATTTTCCAACTCAAAGGGGGCGATTTACTTTAATTGTGTAAGCAAACTTTACGAAATTTAAAAAAGGAAATGATAAAAATATACAAACTTTTTACGTGGCTGCAGCACCCCATTCCCGGTGCATGTTTTCAACTCATTGAGTGCACTTGTCACGTTATAGATGTGTGCTGACGATGTCACAAACAGACATGAATATGTGTGTATGGTAAGTAAAGTATTCAGCAGAAATAATATATGAATACATAATATACATATAACACTTGATATTCTTTGTTACAACGCCCTTTTGGCTTCTCATACATTTTTTTATCTGCCCCCAACACTAGAGTGTGTATATTTCGGCTTGTCCTACTTTCTGTTTGTATTTCAGAGACTATATACATAGGTACATGAAAACTTTCATGTAAACTAAATAAAGTATCCTCTTTGTACATATTTATACATGTTTTTTCTCTCTCACTCAATGCTATCATTGTTGCCTGTCAGCATTTTTATTTTCATTATTTTTTTCGATTTTTTCTTCGTTTTTTTCTGCTTTGTAGGGCACTTCGAGTTGAAAAGTGTCACATAATGTTGACAGTTTTCCTTTGTTCAAGACATAAAGTCGGCCTTAATAACACAGTTAAAGAAAATAAATAGTACATACATACATACATATTCAGAGAAAATTAATTTTTTTTCTTTCTTTCTCTGTCGATCCCCTTTTGTTGTCATTGGTGGCATTGGATAAGTTGTTTAGTTTTCTACTTTTCTGCTTAGTTTTTACTTTAATGATTGGGTTATATTTATAGTTTGTATTAATATTTTGTATTTTGATGGCTTAAGCGCCTAAAATTATGCTACAGCAAGCAAGAATACCGGCTGTTCACAGATTTTTTTTTAAATAAAATTGTTTAACACTATTAATCACTAGTCGTCACTAAGAAATAAAATTTCAATCCAAAGTTTTATAAAAAGGTTTTGCTAATTTGTTGTCAGTTGTCAGTTGTCAGCTGTCATGTGAAAATATCTTCCAGATGTTCCAAATACAAAGTAAATTACAATGTTTTTTTTTCAGATGAATATAAAAGATTTAAAAAAAAAATTGTAATGAAAAGTGGTGTGTCAGCTGCAAGTGTCTGCTGGCATGTGTCATGTGTCATAATCTAAATTTCGGAAGCAAAGAAATTCGTTAATAGTAATTTTTCATTTGATTTTTTTTAGATAATTTCTAAAACACGTATACATAGCACAATAAGACATTGCAATTTAAGCAAGCTGTCAGTTATCAAGTGTCAGGTATGAAATTCAAACTTCAGCTACACACAACAATTTGCAGTTTTCATGTTTCACCTATTAGATATTTTGTAAAAAATTTTCATTTTTCATCTGTCAGGCAAGAATTTAGATAATTTATCTTTTTATATATATTAATATTTTTTTAAAGTTCCATAAAACGTTGTAACATAAGTAAATTGTCAGTTGTCATGTTATTGTTATCAGCTGTCAGTTGTCATGTGTCAGTTGTAAAATTCCAGCTTCATCTTCACCCAAGTCAGCTGTCACATATTTTGTACAAAATTTTCATTGCCATTGTCAGTTGTCATGTATCAAGAAAGGTTTTAGTAAATAAAAAAAATAATTATTTCGAATGGAAAGTAGTTTAAATAAAATTTATTAAGCTAATAAGCTGAACTCAAAAATAATAAAGTTATTTTTCATACAATTCCTGCTGTCATGTGTCAACTTTGTAAGCGTACGAAATAAACTATAATTCCATCCGTTACCAGTCAGCCATTAAGTAATAAAATTCGATATAGACTCGGAGGTGTCTAAGATAAGATTAATTAAAATCAGTCTTGAAAGAATTGATTAATTTTTCCTGTATACCAATTTCGCCTTCTCCTCATTATATCTTTTGAGACCCTGAGATTACACACAGCCTTATTTTGCGCCCTATTTTAGCTCTGTAATAAATTAATTACAGTAAATTGCCAATTAAAATGAATGATCACAGTGATAGATTGGCTGAGGCTACTGTCGACAGTGGATCACATATTTATGTACATACTCGTATATATGCATATATCTCCCTTGAAAGCCGACAATTACTCGTAACAATTGATTAATAACTGACACTCAATAAGAGAGCTGCAGTCTTGAGTAATTGGAAAAAACATATATTTATATATATATATATATAAATAAAAATTATATGACATGAGTTATTGCGCATAAATATCTATACCAACATATGGTACATATTTACTGCAGAATTCTACAGTGAAATTAAGACTAAAAGCAAAGCAGAATATTCGCCATAAATCCACAAGTGCCACCAAAGTCAATAAAAACTTCAATTGATTGCGAATAAAAGCGAGAGAGAGAGTAATAATTGCGGTAGATGCAGTTGTAAAATATAGAATAAGTGTGAAAATGTGCACATACATAACATAAATAACATTAATGCGCATTAAATCTAAAAACGCCATAACTGAAAATTTTTCAAAATCATTTTACAACATGAACCAGTCTACAGATCACATCTCTAGCGACTGCAAAAATTGTATTTAAATCACAGTCTCCCTTTACTGGCAAAATGCAGTTAGGCCTACATATACAATACATACAAATATATATAAAAAACCATTTGGGTACCTATTTACGTCTTTTCGAATAATTCCGACACATTAGGGTGATCGCAGGCCGCCAGAAAAACTGTATAATTCTTTCAACACATACAAGGTTTCGAAAATGTGTTATATTTAGTACATAAATTTTGTACTAATTTTTAATAGCTTAGCACTAATAAAAATTTCAAAATTAATTTTATTTTAAAATGTTTAAATCTCTGATTTTGTACTAAATTTTTATTTTCGTATTATTATTCAATTTTGTAACATTTTTGAAATATTTAGAGCTTATAAAAAATTAATAAAAAGTTAACCCCTTCCTATACACCGATTAAAAAAAAATTATTATACAAGTTTTAATACAAATTACAAATTGTTTATATATGGTATATGCTCTTGGTACTAAAAAGTACTAATTTTAAAAAGTAAGAAAGAAAAATACTGTTTGTGTACTAAAAATATAATTACCAATTCTACTACTGAAAAATTAGTACTAAATTTAAAGTAGCGAATCAGAGCCGAGATATTTTTTGCTTGTACTATTGCGTCAGTTCTAAATTTTTCTTCTTTTACACTTTTCTTATACCCATTACAGGTATGAAACAAAATATTTGTAAAAGTTTAGACATAAACATGTAGGTAAGCTTTTTAGTACTAAAACTTAATAAATTTAGAAAGAAAAAGTACAAATTTTAGTCTTAAAAATACTAGATCTATTACTAACTGTAGTACTTTCACATTAGTTTTACATTAAAAACTCCGAATGAAAGTCGACTTATTTTCTTTCTTATATTTTTAGCTAGTACTAAAATTACTTCCTTAAAACCTTTACTTTACCACTTAAATATATAAACTAAAATATTTTTTCAAAAGCTTAGGCAAAAACGTGAAGATAATAAGGCTTTTAGTACTAGAAATAAGCTGGCCTTAGTACTTACTGCGGTGCTAAAAAATTAGTACTAAATTTATAAAACTGAAACAAACAAAAAATACATAATTATCTATTATAACATATCTAAATAATAATGTCAATATTAATTCCTTTTAGTAGTTTTTTCTTGGTACTCACATAAAACCTCCTAAAAACACTTGTACTAGTACTTACTCTAGTCGTTAAAAACTAATAGTTAATTAAAAAAAAAACCGAATCATAGTCGGTATATATATTTTTTTATTTTTTTATTTAATACTAAGAGTTTTTGTTTTACACTTTCTATACCAATTGAATCTAATATATTTCTCAAAGATTAGCCATAACTATGTGGATTCGTTTTTTAGTACTAAAAACTTGTACTAAAAATTGGTACTAAATTTATAAAACCGAACCAAATGGAAAATACATAATTTTCTATGTTATAATAAATAAAAGATAATGTTCATAAAGAAAATTAGTACTAAATACCATTATTAATTCCATGTAGTGATAATTTCTTGGTGTTCACCTAAAACTTAATATAATTATAATAATTTAAAAATTGTAAATTTAGTACAAAACTGCAATTATAATTAGAATTTTGGAATTTTTGAAAAAAAAAACCAACTTTGTCTTACTATAATTTTAGGTATCTACCAGTATTTATCGAAAAATTTTAACTCTTGAATTTTAATAAATTGAGTAAAGTCAAGTTGAAAAATTTACAGCAATTACATACGAGTATTCATTATTTTATTTCATATCTTTAACTGATCAAATACTAGTCCAATACCAGCACTATTGTTACTAGTCACTATCTAGGCTACTGCTGTTAGAAAACATCCAATACACAATAAATGAGCTCATATTACAAAAATAGTCCAATCGCCTATAGCCAATAACTGTATAAAGAGATACGAATGCCTTAAGCACAAACTTATCAGCGCATTAGAAGCAGTTGCGCAAAAAGAAAAAATACGAAAAGCAAAGCCAAAGCAATTAAGAAAAAAGTTAATTAAAATGATATAGAAAATGGGGAGAAATCAATTTCATAGAATAAATGATTTTCCTTATTAAGCTGCTAAATCGACTTGGTGCAAAGTGATGATAGGAGCCTTCGTCTGAAATAAACACACTCGACGCATGATATATTGAAACGCACATAAATATGACTGCAGCACATTTGTGGCAAGCTGCGCCGTGCCGTGTTGCCGACTGGTTGCCAACGTTGTTGACCACAGCACTTCTCTACTCCACTGATACGAATAGCATAATAAATACGCGCGCGCCAAGTCAATTATTCTTAATTGGATTATGCGAGTGAGCAACAGTAGTAGGAGCAGCGAATGTATGTATGGATGTATGGATGTATATGTGTATGTATTTATAAGTATGGGTGTGCAATGATCACTCAGTAGCTACGCTAGTATCCACTGTCTGGCAAAGTGTTCTAAAATTCATTATTCAGATTAATTGCTTGCAATGCGTAGCGCGATTTGTGGCTTATCGATAAAGGGTGTACATGTATGTATGTGTGTGTGTGTGTGTGTGAGTGAGTGAGTGTGCCGGCATGCACCATTTACGAGTGGAGGTTATTGGGTGAATTATGCAATTGCGTATTGAAGTGAAGTAAAATAATAATGGCGATTATTTTAAATGAGAAGTTGAGTGTGGAAAATTAGCAAAAAAAAAAACAGAAAAAAATTGGACATTTTAAAAATTTGTTAGTTTGTTTCTATGGTTCCTGGAAAGGTTTGTACGAAATGGACCAAGGGCTGACTTATTGAAAAATGTCATATGTAAGGTTCGATTTGTTTGTAATTCGGTAGATAGGTAGCTTTTCTTTCTGGAAGGTGTACCGGGTTTCGCAAAAATCGTAAAGTTCTTTGGGCGGCCATAATAGCCGAGTGGTTGGTATTGTCATTCGGTAGGCAATTTAATTTTTGTTAATTACGGTCAGTTCTCCACAGAGAATTTTAATCCTTCCGTGTGAATTTTGACTTGAAATAAAAAACACTCCTCATAAAAATCCATTGGCCCTTCGTAGTTGATGTGTGCGAAATGTTTAATTTGTGCGAACTGAGAGCACACTTCGAGCTAGAGCAGCAATACTTTCCTCCTTCCGAAAATGAACTGGTTGACTAAATTCACTCACAAATGACCTGCAAAGCGAGTTATTTCGTCCGAATTTCGTGCGTAATTTCCTTGCAGTTGAATACTCACCATTTATGAAATAAGTTTTCAATACTTCTCGGCTTTCTTCAAACGTAAACTTAACTGTTTCGTAAGAATTTAAGTGAAGATGTCAAAGCTCTAATAAGCTGTAGCTCAAAAAGCACATAACCTATATATTCAATACATTTTTTATTATTATTGTTTTTTTTTTAAACCGCACCTGAAGCCTTTTCCAAATATCAAGTGTTTCAGCGCGCCAAAATGTAGACCATAATTTCTTAAAAACTAAGCCAAAATGTAGGCAACATTTTCATAATGTCGCAACATTTTTGTTAGGTTTTCTCATATGAAAAAAACGTTTCGAAAGTGTAATTTTGCTATTTTTTGATATATTTAAAAAGACTTAAATATTTTATACCCATTAACCCTGGTTTTTGAAAAAAAAAATTGATTTTTTCATAAATATTAATATTTCAGCCTTAGAATTCTTTAAAGCAAAACAAATAGGCCTTAGTAGCGTTTATTGAAATCACACTAGAGCCCAATGAAATCTCGTCAACTCTTTATAAATATACAATAGAAGTAATTTAGTAATTAAAGTAAGTCTTTCACTGATAAGATATAACGAATATTATTTTTAATTGATTAGTTTTTCAAATAAGTTGCGATTTTACTACCCACTAGTGTATAAAGTTAGCTGAGTATGCGACTTCAAAACCACTTTACTCCATATATATGACATAATAAATAAAATATATATGGTATGCGATAATTTGAAACTTGTGAACTCTGGAAATTAATTGCCACAAACAAATAAAGCGATAATAATTGCTTAAAACAAAAACAATATCAACGATCGACACATAATTATTTATAGGGCTGAGTAATTATTCAGCAAACTAGATATTACGTATTCATAAATGATGTAAGCGGAGAATTTATGAAGAAAACTTGATATTTTTATAAATAAAAAAGTACAATAAATTTTAAATAAATATAGAAACAAAATTATATGAATCCCAAAATACTAAGTATTTGTTTAAAGTATTGCATACGCGGCATTAACCACTAAGACAACATTTTTTGTAATTATAAAATATTTTCAAATAAAATTTGAAAACTATTTTTGCACAACAATGAGATTATGCCAATAAACAATGCACTTAAAAATAATAATTACATCAAACAATAGCAACTAATTGATTTTTCGCACACCACGAGGGCTTCCTATAAAGTTTATGCATATAAAAAGTGGATATTGTTAGCAGAAAAATATTTTAGGCGGTGAGTTGCGGTAAAAAAATATTTTTTTTTATATATGCATATTTTTTGTCTTACTTGAATGAATATTAAAAATAGACATCATAAATATTTAAGTGGAGCTTTTTCTATATTTAATGCATCACCGCTATCTAACGAAACATCTTCCGATACATAAAAACTCTCCGAGCAACCCACATACTCGTACTCTGTATTCTTTCGAAAATTTACTTGACAGCCCAACAAACTCATTGACGAGCTGCAAGCAACATTTATTTGTATATTTTATTGCATGCGTAATGAGTTTAGTTGACAAGTTTGACAAGAGAAAACGATGTCAGGGATAGCCATTCAACTTGGTTGTCATTCGTAAATGCGAGTCTTTGAATAAGCATACAATAATACATATATGCATATACCTATATGTAAATACGAGTATGTGTATTTACATTTGCACTGAATTTATTTGTTATATTTCCAAATATAGCAGCGCTAGAATGACAGCTTTAGAGCTATGCATTTAATTACGTTTGTGTTAATTTGTTAATTTTATTTAATGGCATATATTTGACACATACGAGTATGCACTAAAAAGCTTCGAGGGCCTTAAAAATAAACTAGTTGAGTGATTTGAAAAAAAAAATGGCTATTGTTGATTTTCTGTATCCATACTCTAGTATGGGAACCAATTTGCGGTTTATTTTTTATGAAATTTAGCTTATTTAATTTTATTTTTTACTTTTTTCTAATTTTATTTTTCAAGTTTTATTTCATACTATGTTTTTTCGATTTATTTAATTTTGTTTTATTTTATTTTAATTTCTCTTATTTTAATTTCACTTATTTTGATTTACTTTATTTTATTCTATTCTACTATATTTTATTTTTTTAATTTATTTTAATTTCATTTTATATGAATTATTTTTATTATTTCCTTTTATTTATTTGGTTTTATTTTATATTAATTCATTTTTTTATTAATTCTTATTTTATTTTATTTTTTTTTATTTTACTTTATTTTCTTGAATTTTATTTTATTGTATTTTATATTATTTCATTTCATTTTATTTATTTTACTCTATTTTTCATTAAATTAATTATTTATTTGCATTTTTTCAATTTTTCTATTTTATTTAATTTTATTTATTACTTTTATTTAATTTTATACTTTATATTATTTCCTTTTATTATATTTTACTTAATTTTTTTATTTTTATTCAATTTATTTTATTTAATTGTATTTAATTTAATTTAATTTCATTTCATTTTTTTATTTTATTTTATTTTCTTTTATTTCGTTTATTTTATCTTATTTTATTTTATTTTATTTTGTTGTATTTTATTTATTTCATTTCATTTCATTTCATTTCATTTCATTTCATTTCATTTTATTTTATTTTATTTTATTTTATTTTATTTTATTTTATTTTATTTTATTTTATTTTATTTTATTATTTTATTTTATATTAGTTTATTTTATTTTATTTTATTTTATTTTATTTTATTTTATTTGATTTTAATTTATTTTATTTTATTTTATTTTATCTTATCTTATTTTATTTTATTTTATTTTATTTTATTTTATTTTATTTTATTTTATTTTATTTTATTTTATTTTATTTTATTTTATTTTATTTTATTTTATTTTATTTTATTTTATTTTATTTTATTTTAATTTATTTTATTTTATTTTATTTTATTTTATTTTATTTTATTTTATTTTATTTTTTTTATTTTATTTTATTTTATTTTATTTTATTTTATTTTCTTTTATTTTATTTTATTTTATTTTATTTTATTTTATTTTATTTTATTTTATTTTATTTTATTTTATTTTATATTATTTTATTTTGTTTTATTTTATTTTATTTTTTTTATTTTATTTTATTTTACTTTTTTTATTTTATTTTATTTTATTTTGTTTTATTTTATTTTATTATTCTATTTTATTTTATATTTTTTAATTTTAATTTTATATTATTTCTTTACTTTTATTTCATTTTATATTATTTCCTTTTACTCTATTTCATTTTATATTATTCCCTATTTTTATATTTTATTTTGTATTAATTCATTTCATTTTTTTATGTTACTTTATTTTAATTAATTTTTTTGTTTTATTTAAATTAATTTTTTTTATTTTTTTAAATTTTTTTTTGCTTTATTTCATTTAATTAAATTTTATTTTGTTTTATTTTTAATTACTTTATTTTTTATTTTCTTATTTTATTTTATTTTATTTTGTTTGATTTTATTTTATGTTATTTTAATTTATTTTCTTTTATTTCATTTTATTTACTTTGTTTTATTTTATTTCAACTCATTTATTTTTTTGTTTTTACCTTATTTTATTTTCTATTATTTCAATTCATTTATTTATTTTATTCTTTATTTTTTGTTTTATTATATTTCTATATGATCTTGACTTTAGCATTAATTTTAATTTCACTTGATATGGATTTTTCTTCCAACAATTATTCCTGCTTATAGCAGTTTTTGTTCATATTTGGGTAAGTCTGTTCAACATTAGCAGCCCCCAAGTGGTTGCACCTTCGGTTATTGTTCTGTAAAAGAACTTTTATATATACATAATCGTATGCACATAGACACCAATATATTTGTTTGGGTATGAATTTCTTGCAGCGAAATATTTTGTTGCACTGCCAACTGTTACATTAAAAAGCCTGGAGAT
This sequence comes from Ceratitis rosa, assembly GCA_037013455.1. Lineage (NCBI taxonomy): Eukaryota > Metazoa > Arthropoda > Insecta > Diptera > Tephritidae > Ceratitis > Ceratitis rosa. The sequence continues at coordinate 8,391,965 of JAWMAG010000020.1, read as the reverse complement.
ATTTTTGCTCAGTATATAAAGTAACAAAGGATTTTATTATACATACATATATGCGATATAAACGTTCATGCATTTCCGATAAATGCTTCCATAACAGCAGACACATACATGTGTTCATAATAAGTATTCAAATATATGGTATGCTGCATGTGTGGCAAACTGAATTAAACAAGGCAAAAACTTAAGGTATTAAAAAGAGCAGCAGTAATAGTCACTCACCCATTCTACCATACCCCCCTCCCCGCAGCCTACTCTACTCTACTCTTTTCACAAGTACATTCAACTTCAAACATAATCTAAGCGCTCACGATTCACAACACATACACGTACATCGCGCCACTAGCTCTTAATGAAGGGAAATGGAGGGCCATCGTTATTGTTGCAAGTTGACGTCCTCGCTTCCACCTCGCGCGATCTTTCTTCTTCTGCGCCTGGCATTGTCACGTCATTATAATTGCTTTATACCATCATTGCCATGGCTGACTGGTTGTTGCTCTAACCAAATGCTCGTCCACTGACGTTGTCGTAGCTGACTGGGCGGCGAAATGGCGAACGGCGGTGAACCTCATTGATTGAGTTTGTTTGTAGAAAGTTCATTATAAATATCAACACACACACACATACGTATATGCTGACATACCTATGTATATACTTGGTGTAATAGTGAGTAGACTGCAGAATGAATATGTCAGTCATGCCATACATATAGTGGGGTGTGGCAAAGCAATTGGTGGCACGAAGACGACAAAGACATGTCACAATTTAAATTTATCGAAATAATAGAAAATAAATGACAACAATGAAAATGCACTGCTTACTCACTCTCTCTCCCTCTTCTTCCTTTTCAAGAGGCAGCTGAAAGATGAGCAGTCAAGCGAGTGGTGAATGAAAAGCGGTGTGGGTAATGTGAAGTATGAGATTTTTGCTAGGTGTTACAACCCAATAAGTAACGAAAGACATAAACCTTGATATCAATGAAGTTCTCAAATGTAGAGAGACCACTTGGTTCTTAAGTTAATTTTTAACCACATTTTCTAGGTTTTCTCAAACCTTTTGGGTTTATCAGCATAAAAATTGGCCAAATGTCTTTCAATGACTCTTCGGTCAGCCTATTTTTTACCATCGAGATGGTTTTGCAGAGACCAAAATCTAAAATAGTCAGATGATGCAAGATCCGGGCTAAATCGTGAGTATATCAACCAAGTCAATCCAAACTCATTATTTTTGCTCTTTGTTTGAGATACTGTTGAGATTGTTATAATTCTCAAGTTGAAGTTCTGTTGAGAAATATATTCTCACTTGAATTATTGTGTGTGAGAACTCCTTACAATGGAATATATGCTGATTTTTATTTTTATTCCGGAAATGAGCTAAGAGCTTATTGGGTATTGTATATAAGTGGTTTTATTTTTTGGTAAGCATCTAAAGCAAGTTTGGAGCAAACGACAAAGACATTCCTACCTATAAAGTCTAAACAGTTCCAGCCGCCGAGGCGCATGTGGCACGATTGTAAGGAGATTTGTCGAGCTACAGCGACAAAGAAGTAACATAAGTTCATGATTGCTTGCATTTTAAGGGCGTGGCTGGCTGGCTGGCTGGCTGGCAAGATAATTTTATGTATAACACATCCCATGGTATCCACACTGCTAATGTTGCATTATACCACAATAAGAAAACTCAAATTTATGCACGCCACCAAATTTTATTATTTGTTCCTTCCTTAAACTTTTAGTTCAACTCTTTCTTCATACTTCTTCTTCTAAGCAACAATTAATTGAATTTAGACATCAAACTATGCCACGACAGCAGCATTGCATTGCAATGTGGCAAGAATAGCAGCAATAACAACAATGTGCAATGTGCAATGAGCAATGACAGACAACAATATAGCTGTAATAACAATGGAAAAACTGATTTCTATATACCATACACACATCACATGCATATACAGATACATACATATGA